>CAJFCO010000064.1:171186-239732 GCA_904066015.1 Synergus gifuensis
TAAGAATCAGTGGAATTTGATTGGGAATCAGTGAAATTTCACTGATTTTTCACTGATTTAAGTTTAGAAAGCAATTTAAAGTATAACTTCTCCACACTTTTGATTTACAAATATTGAGAACTTTGTCTTTCGAAACACATACACACACATTTTTTAACTTGAAAATTAAATATTTTCATTTTACTTAAAAAATATTTGAATTAGATATTTCCTCGCTCTGTGCGCATAATTCTAGTTAAAAATTGATTAATTCTAAAGAGGGAAAAAATTGCAATTTTAATATTTGTTGAGTAAAATGAAGAAATCGAGTTTTTAGATTGGAACTTGGTTCGAACATCCTTAAAAATGTTAAATCCTTAAATCCTAGGACTCTTAAAGTCGAGTTATATGTCGAGAAATGTTGAGATTGAAATCAAGAATTTCCATCGACACAAAGTTTCCTATGAGAAAACAAGAACAATAAACTTACCCGTAATTCCAATTCTGTGCCCTCTTTGACAGTCAAATCATGTTCTCCAATTCGTACAAAAAGGCGTTTTCTGATACAATGAGCAGCCGTGAGCACCCATCTTGGAGATACTAACGTTCCTCCACAAAAGGCTTCCTGAATATGAACAAGGTTTATATAGAAGTCCCAAAATTAAAAATTTTTAAATTGTCCTCTGTATCTCTCAACATGGGTTAGTAAGAATTTGACTAATTGAATTAGCAGCCTTATATATTTGATTATTATAAATTAAATTAATTTTTCTGTACCTTTTACTAAATGAAATAGTAAGTCACTTACTACTAAAGAGAATTAAAAGACCAACTTGTTAAATGTATAAAAACCATTTAACTAAATAATTAAATCATTAAAATCATTTAATCAGTTAACTTTATGGTCTATTATGTCTACAAAATGAAAAATATTAAACCGAAGATTCTTGCCCTGGCGAAATTTTTGTATAGAAAGAAATTAACCTTCTGAATCTATTTTATTCCGGTTTTTTTATCCGAATCAAATAGTTTCATTTGTTTGTTCACAACCGCACACTTACTCGAAATCGATTTAAGATGGCCACTTGCCAAGGCCAACTTCCTGGTGCCGATGGTCGACCGCCAATAATTCGTGTAAAATAAGAAAGTCTTGAATTTTTACTGTGATAATTATTGATAATACCACATTTCCACGTGTCGTCATCTTTACCAACGGCGATGTTTTCGATAGTATTGGGATTTACTTCGAACTCGTCCAGTACTGAATCCGCTGTAAAAAACAGACATTTAACACAACTATAGTAAAGCAACAAATTTTAAGAATTCTCAGGAATTTTAAATATCGTGAAATTTTTAGGAATTTTAAGAGGTTTCTAGGAATATGAAGAGATTTCAATGAATTTTAAAGAATTTCAAAGGTCTTAGTGGAATTTTAAGGAATTTTAAATGGGATTTTTATGATCTTTAACAAAATTTTTCGAAATTTTAAAAGATTTCATGGAATTGGATGAGATTTCTAGTAAATTTAATGAATTTTAAAGTGTATAAAGTGATTTTAAATTTTATTGTAGAATTTAAAGATAATTCAACAAATTTCTAGGAATTTAAAAGATTGCACGAATTTTAAAATATTTTATTGATTTTTAAAAGATTTTCTAGAATTTTAAAGAATGTCATGAAATTTGATGAAATTTCTAATTACACCACTTTTTTGTAGAGAGGAAATCAGCGTCAGTGAATATAAACTGGAGTGGGGGAATCAATGAATTATTCATGAAACGCACCATCATTATCGTCTTCATTGCTACCGCGGATTTTTCTGTGGATCCATCTTTGGCAAAAGCTTCCATCGACGTAACAGTACGCACTTTCTCTTATCACATCACGTCCGCAGATACCGGGTTTTCTACACCACCTATTGAGTATTAAATTTGTACTATACACATTGCAGCATATATCTGTGATAAATGAAAATATATTGGTTCAAGGGCGTTGGACCCAAGTGTTAAGCTCAAAATTCCTTTCTTCATTTTACTCAACGAAAATTGTAGATAAATATTTTTTCGCTGTGTAGCGTTAATACTCTTTTAAATATAAGGTTGCGTACAGAGCGAAAAAATATTTAATTTCGATACTTTTTGCATAAAACGAAGAATTCAAAATTTAACTTCAAAATTGAATATTTTCATTTTACTGAAAAAATATTTGAATTAGATATTTTTTCGCTCTGTATGCATAATTCTGGTTAAAAATTGATTAATTCTAAAGAAGGAAAAAATTCCAAATTTAATATTTGTTGAGTAAAATGAAGAAATCGAATTTTTAGATTAGAACTTGGCTCCAACACCCTTAAGACTTTTGGTACAACGGACTAAAGAACACTTCAAATCGTTTATTTTTGCGACCACAAAAATCGGATATTGAAATGTGTAGACAGAATGACAGATTAGAGGCATTCTACATTTTTTATTTTTTTGAAAAATACTCCAACATCCTTAAAATTTAAAAAACTACCTATGTCTTTGGGTTGTACAGGATCTCGTGCATGGTGACCACTTGCTCCATTTTCCATAGTGGCTTGTAATTTGATCCCTAAAACCTTTACTTCCTCTTTTTCTGCCCTGTCTAGGTTTCGCTTCTTTAGAATTCTATTTGTAATCACAGACAATTAATAAATTAATTTGATAGTAATCCACAAAATTATATTTCTTCATTTAACTTATAAAGTATTAGAATTATATCATTTTTCGCTCAGCAAGGGTTGATTATATAACTTTTCTCACTTCTTACTTCTCACGTCTCTCTTCACAAATTTTATTATTAAGGGCGTTGGACCCAAGTATTAAGCTCAAAATTCCATTTTCCATTTTACTCAACGAAAATTATTGATAAATATTTTTTCGCTCTATAGCGCTAATCTTTTTTCAAATATAAGATTGCATACAGAGCGAAAAAAAATTTAATTTCGATACTTTTTGCATAAAACGAAGAATTCAAAATCTAACTTCAAAATTGAATATTATCATTTTACTTAAAAAATATTTGAATAAGATATTTTCTCGCTCTGTACGCATAATGCTAGTTAAAAATTGATTAATTCTACAAAGGGAAAAAATTCCAAATTAAATATTTGTTAAGTTAAATGAAGAAATCGAATTTTTAGATTAGAACTTGGCTCCAACACCCTTAAAAAAAAATGTTGAGTAGATTAAAAATAATCCATAAAATTACATAAATCAAGGGTGTCGCGGTAAAACCATGCAAAGTGCCATGGGAAAAACCAGCAATTTTAATACCTGCATAATATGAAAACGCTCTGACTTCCGGCGACCTCGATTTTGACGAAGCTTGCAACGTCTGCTCCACATTTGTCTTTCATGATAACAAACGCGCTCCTCCTAAAAATTGTTGACAAAAATTGTTCAACCTTGTTACACTAATAACTAAAATTCGAGTAATAAAATTAAAACTTACTCTTATCACAGTATTTCCACACTTTTGTTTCGACCGACATCTCCTTACGCGATTTTGCGTACAATGTCGATTACATACTGACCACTCACTCCAATCTGCGAAATGAAGCAGCTTCCACGTTTCTGAAAAATAAACCTTATATGTTGTATAGCACAAAATATTCTACGAGAATCATATTAGCAACATTTTTACTTTCAATATTAACCCTTAGCTGCCACATTAGGGTTTTAAATTAGAATTATATAAACTATAAGATCCATTCATTGGATAACTGATATCTGACTTTAGAAACAACCCTATTTTCAATAATTTCAAAAATTTTCGTGAAATTATAAGGAAAAGGTTTTTATGATCTTTAAGGGTGTTGGAGTCAAGTTCTAATCTAAAAACTCGATTTCTTCATTTTTCTCAACAAATATTAAATTTGTAATTTTTTCCCTCCGTAGAATTAATCAATTTTCAACTATAATTATGCGTACAGAGCGAGAAAATATCTAATTCAAATATTTTTTAAGTAAAATGAAAATATTGAATTTTGAAGTCAAAGGGGGAGGGTCTCTAAGGCAGGTTTTTGGCAAACTTTAGATTTGGCCCAAAAATTTGAAAAAATCCATACAATATCTAATAACAATAAGAAGTCAATTCAACCCTAAACGGACAACCCTGAGCACCCCTTAAAAAATGAAAACTTCACCACTTCTGTGCAGTATTTTTTGGGAAAAACCCCAATTAATAAAAAATCAGGAAAAATACATATATAGGTTTTTGGGGTCGCTGATTTCGAATCCGAGGCCCGTTGACCTCCAGCATATCATATTCAAGGTTATTTGAAGGTTATTTAGGGTGGAATTGACTTCTTATTGTTAGTAGATACTGTATAGATTTTTTCGAATTTTTTGGGCCAAATCTAAAGTAGGCCAAAAACCTGCCTTAGAGACCCTCCCCCTTTCTAATTCTTCGTTTTACGTAAAAAGTATCGAAACTAAATATTTTTTTGCTCTGTACGCAGTCTTACATTGGAAAAAATATTAGCGCTACAGAGCGAAAAAATATTTATCTATAATTTTCGTTGAGTAAAATGGAGAATCGAATTTTGAGCTTAAAACTTGGGTCCGACGCCCTTAAAATTGAATTTTGCGGTAAGCAAATTAAAATTACTATTACTATACTTACTATTCTTTGGTAAATTACTGTTGAAAGTGTTATGATGATGATCCTGGTCGAGCCTAGATTCGTGTCTCCTCGAAACAGCTTTATGTGTCTGATTACCTTTATTCTGAAATAAAAGAATAATTATTTATATTATGCTTTTCAAGTTCTTTACATAAATGGTAGTAAATATTCACATAAAGATTTACGAGAAATTCAATTGTTTATAGATGTATCACTCAGAGCAGATTTAAAAAGTTTTTTTTGCTGTCAACATGCAGCTTCATAATTGTGTGTTACGCAATTTGAAAAGCATACGTGGGTACGCATAATACGTTTAAAATTACTGTCATTGGTATCGTAGTGACATATTAACATTTTCAACCTGATTCAAAATCAGAACAATAGAAGAATAAAGTATATGATATAGATGTATTTTACTTATATATTTTGTCCTAATTATATCACAAGTGACCTGAAGAAACTTATACTTAAGGCCATATACATACATATAAGTTATCTTGAGTTCTATATAGTCAATTCTACTAAATTCTTTTAATTCTAGTGAATTCTAACGAATTCTATATAATCCCAAAAAATCTCATTCTTCCGAAAATGGCGATCAACATCCGGATTGGATGAACATTTGGATAAATGCAAATTATGACAATAATTGCTATTGAAATTTTACGTTTCTTTCAAAATGTATTCTTTGAAATTAAGCCGATTTCTTTTGTATGTCAAAAGAATCGTTTCGCAATTAAAAAACTCATCTGTTAAGGGTGTTGGAGCCAAGTTCTAATCTAAAAATTCGATTTCTTCATTTTCCTCAACAAATATTAAATTTTGAATTTGTTCCCTCTGTAGAATTAATCAAATTTCAACTAGAATTATGCGTACAGAGCGGGAAAATATCTAATTCAAATATTTTTTACGTAAAATGAAAATATTCAATTTTGAAGTTAAATTTTGAATTCTTCGTTTTATTCAAAAAGTATAGAAACTAAATATTTTTTCGCTCTGTATGCAGTCTCAAATTTGAAAAAAGATTAGCGCTACAGAGCGAAAAAATATTTATCAATAATTTTCATTGAGTAAAATGGAGAATGGAATTTTGAGCTTAACACTTGAGTCCAACGCGCTTAAAATGATAATTTTGAGTAGAAAATCCTTTAACAGTAAAAGGAATCGTTTGACAGTCAATAGACTGTTTCATGATAACAGACGCCTCCGTTATACCCAAGATGGAAGCGAATCGGAGGTGTCCTCTGACCGAAAATGGTCGGCGACTTTTTATGAGTGTCTTCGTAGTGGAGTTGTGGACTGCGAGTTTAAATGGTGCTCCCATGCATTTCTTCTCAAAGAGTCAAAGGAATGCTCACTATGGAAAGAGATCACAACCTGATTTATGGTCTCGGACGATCTCGCCAGCTCGCAATTGACAAAAAAATTCCCAAAGAAATCTTTCCTATTGAATATCCTCATACTAATTGCCAAGTGCAGATATTTCTCAACATTCAAAATCAGAACAATTATAGAAGAATAAAGTATATGATATATATGTTTCAAGTGTTTCAAATCTGGATTTTTGGTTTCAAAATCGGCTACAGCTTACAATTCTTGACCGATTTTGACCATTTTTTTAAAATACTCGGGGATAGTTGTACAAGACCGTCTATAGAATATATTTTTTAATTAAAGCTTGAATAACTATTTATATAAGTAAACGATCAGGAAAAATTACTCTTTTTGAGAATATGATTTTTTTTCTCTTAGTAAAAGACCTCAATAATCTTGCTAGGCATCAGAATCAATGTTGGTATTCGTAAGCAACACTTACAATTAGTTTGAGTTTGAAGCTTATTTTTATAAACAATTTATATAAACAAATACATGGATGAGGTACTCAATGGCACAAAAAATTGTTTGTTGTTTAAAAATGCTGAAATATCTCATAAGAATAATGATCGTAACAAATAATGACCATATGTTAACAATTACTATTGTTATAAACATTTTAATAAACAATTAGATTTTATTTTTTCATGTTTTCACAGAAATATGTTGTTTTTCTCATTGTTTACTTGTATAAATAATTAGTCAAACGTTAATTCAAAAATCTTTTCTACAGACGTTCACCCCGTTAAAAATGAATACATATAAACACATATAAACGCACGTCTGGTGTTTCTATGGCTCTGGGTTATTTTCAGATTGACTCTTCTTCTCGCGGTCTCTCAAAATATTGTAGGTGCAAGATTTTATCGTTCCCTATTAGTAAACATACATGTAGGAAAGACCGGAGCAATTTGTGACACTTTTTATTACTTAATATGACGAATATACAAAAATTGTTTTTTTTGAAACTGTAATAGGGTGGGAGTGAAAATGAAAATGAATGTCATGTGTCCCGAATTGCCCCTGTACCGGAATAGAGATAGGCACCGGGGAATTCGGGACACGTCGCGCAAAAGCAAGTAAAAAATTCTAGAAAATTTTGGAAATATGTTTTTAAGGCTCTTTAATTGTTCAAAATGTTTATTTTGAATAAATCGTCGTCGCTCGAATCAATCGTGTTCCGTTGAACTTTTCTTGGTCGCCCTTTTGGCACGCTCGCTATCGCCTTTTGTTGGATTTTCAGTTTTCTTCAAAGTTTTTTGTTTTGATGTTACTTTTACTTTTTTGCACCGAGCCAATTCAATAATTTATTTAATAATAAAAATAATTTATCTTTAATATAAATACGTATAGATTTCCAGTTACAAATTTACATGAAGTCATTTGTATTAAATTAATTAGTCATTTTTATTAAATTTAATATATTTTTTATCTTTTTTAAAAGTCAGTTTACGAAATTTTACGAAACTTATACAGATTCCTGAAATTAGACAATTACAAGATATTGTATTTCAAGAATTAAAAATTCTCAATTATTATTTCCACTAGCAAAAAAGGTGTACAAAAACGAGAAATTAATCGCGCGGATCATAATTTCTAGTAATGTCAAGATATAATAAGTCATTGCATGATGCGAATGTAAAAAAAGGAATTAATAAAAGAAACACAGCAATAACTTGATGGCTTACCGTATTCCAATCCTCCCCAAGTGTCAAGCCAACTAGGTAAAGTAAAACAATTCCAATTTGAAGAAGCAATGTGCCATCAGCCGGGATCATCTTCTTGGGATGTAAATGTCGATGAGTCGGTATTTGAGGTTTCGACCTGCAGGACTTGAAGGTTGATGTGGATGACAAGCCGGTGAAAGCATCATTCTGTCGTGAATGCATCTTATGCATCGCCTCATGGTCAAACACCAACGTCTTCGCCAGGAAGGCGCGATTTTAAAACACGGCACCGCAAGTCCTCAACTCCACCCGTACGTACTTGTCCTGCACGCACTTGCCCGTTTCCAAGCGAAGTCTATAAATACGGGCCCCGACTCTGCGAGGAATTTAAACAACGGCACGTAAAACCCCTGTCGCCACTGCTGCCTGGATGAGTGAGGATCTTCCCTCCAAGATGCCTCTGCGATTGTAGTCGTGACCGTCACGAAGGATCGTGAGTCGCTCGAGTCAAAACTCGCGTCACTCAAATGCAGACTATAGTTTGCTGAAAGTTATAAGGGATAGAACTTTTCTATCTCTTCCAAGTGCTATCTATCTCTTCCTATCCCTCAGTCTATCTCTAATATTTCTAGTAATTTCTATCTCTTTCAATCCCTCAGTCTACTTCTACGCAAAAAATTATATTTCTATCCCTAATTCTATTTCCCTTGCTAGAAATTTGTATCTCTTTATATCCCTAAGGCTATCTCTTCTTTATTAACTTATTTGTTTCTTTATATTGCTTTGAATTTGCTGAAATATTTGTGGGCTGGCAATGAACTCTAATACAGAAATAACCCATTTACAACGCCCTAATACGTGTAGTTTGTCCGATTAATTACATCGTGCAAATTGCGGATGTGCTGGTATTTTTAGTTCCATTCAGATCCATTCACAAAACTTAAACATTCAAGAAACATGTTCATATATCTTTATTTGTGGAAATAAAAAAGGGAATGTACAATACTGTAAACTGAACTAATTTGCACACAGTAGCTGTTGTTATACTAAGACTTTATATCATTCATTAAGTCTTCCGCATTTTGCTATTGCATCAGACGTCATGATAAAAACTATTCACACATCTGGCAGTCTAAGATGTATATCCCTTCATAAATAAGAAACATGAATTACTTCACTATTACAGTTAAAAAACTGTAATAGCTGTACTAAAATACAAGTGCACTTATTTTGATGATTTTTAAAAATATTTAATTGATTAAGGAGATTAATAACGTAGAAATTACGTCTCATATTTGTATGTCAAATAATAAAATAAAAACGAATGTGTATGTTAAAAGAACATAAGTATTCTTCAAAAGTTAGAAAATCCTCTTTAATTGTTTAAGAATATACATGTTTCATTTCAAAAATATTTTAAAGAAAAAGCATTAAATAATCTACCTGTTTGCTTTACCTATTTTTAATCCATTCAATTGAAGAGATTTGCAATATTTTGGTGCTCTATTTTCTTTCTACTGCACTTTACTATAGTTAATATATAATTAAACAAAATATACAAAAAATCTGTGTACATTTTTCCGCAAATATGAGTTGAATAATTTAGATTTTATTTTATAAAATTGATACACTGTACAACTCTTTAGATTTTATAGTTTATTTATTGTGGAAGCACTAAATGAACGTCTGACTCTCGACGTAAACAAATTTAAGTTTTATCTTATTTATAGTGATTTAATTCCCGCAACTTTTTAAAAAAAAACCACTGCAACGTTAACTCAGCACGCACGTGGCTCCGATGTGACTGACGAACAGTTTGCAGAGCTTCGTGAGTTTCGAGAGAGTCAAGTGAGGACTAAAGATGAGCATGAGGATGTGCGATGTAAATAAAAAACTATGCAGGTATGTATGTTAAATATTTCAGTTGTCGAATGTGTGTACTGAGACTGATGATCGTCATCAACTAGAAATGGGTATGAGTGACGCACTGACCGTATTATAGGATCGGGAATCTATATTAGAAAACATCTTCTGTTAAATAAATTTCAAAATTGTGAGAAAATTTGAATACAAACGAAATATCTGATGTATAAGTTGTATATTTATGTTTTCTTCTGCAACTTTTACATTTAAAATTTATTACGGTTACAGAGTAGAGACAGAGTACATTTTCTCTACTGATTTATTGCAATAATCCTAATTTAGAGTACTGGACCAGGCTAAGACTTAAGCTTGGGATCTTAGGATGGATATCCACATTAGAACCTAACTATCCTTACTCTTATCTACTTATTAATATACTTTTGGGAAAACTCAAAAACTGTGACGTCAAGCGAAGGAGTTCTTTATACTAAAAAATACAAAAGTATTCCACTTCTCTTCAAAAAAAAGTTTACAATAGATAATGGCGATAATATCTATATAATAATATAATAATATAATGGCGATAATATCTATCGATAGATATGGCGACGTTCAATTCCAGTCACTTTTTTTCACAGAATGCCCAATCCAGAGGTATATAGAGATCCAGTGACTAACACTGAAAACTAAAAAATCAATTTAAATTGTACAATATTAGATGTATATATTAAATTTAAAGCATAAATGAACAGACCTGTGTTTTATTCTTCTAATCTGCCTTTCCCAGAAGTCGATGAAATTTTGCAGCACCCCCCAGAGGTATACAATGATGGACTATTTTATATTTAAAGCCCACCAAAAGTATAAATCTGGGCGGTTGCTGGAAGCAACCTTGTCAATGTTTTAAACCTAGAATTAAAAAAAAACTTACATCTAAACATGAAAATTATAAAACTACAATAAATCTGGGCGGTTGGAAGCAACCTTGTCGATATCTAAAATTAAAAAAAACGCAAGTCTAAAATCATTTTCTCGCACATGTATTGAACCGTATTTTTTGACACTCTTTGCGCGAAATTCGATTTCGCGCACGGAGTGTCAAAAACAATCTTTTTGTATGGGAATAAATGTTATTAAGTTAGGGAACTTCCAGTTTGTCGTCGTCTCTTCACCGGAACTGATGAAGAAGGAGATTCTAATTTCCGTTTGTAGCTACTAGTCATTTTTGTTTCGGTCAAAGTTTGTGATTGTTCAGTCTGATTGTAGTCGTTGTCCGTTTCGAATTCATTGTTTTCGCGAAAATTAGCAGGAACCATTTGAGGAACGTAAGATTCTAAAGGGGGAGATTCTAAAGTCTGTTTCATCTGTTGATATTCCGGCCAATAATTAATTTTTGATAGCAGTTCCTGGATTTCGCGTTTCAGTCTGCGTTCGGTCGAGGCATAGTCTTCCCAGTCATCGTCTGTGAAGCCATTTTTTTTCCGCCAGTCAGCAGGAACTGGCTTAGGAACGTAAGGTGCATCAACATATTTACGTCGTTGGGCCATGTCGTTATAGTCTTGTAAACGTCAGTCAACACTTGTAGGAAATAAGGATTCGGAAAGTGGAATAGGAAAGAAATTTCTGAAATTAATTCGGAAAGAAATTGTTCAACTCACCACTAAAAATCTGCACAGAAAAATTCCACACTACGGAGAGAAACACTGTTTTCACTGCGAGAGATGGAACAGAACTAACCAGAACTAACTAGTAACTATACCTGCTTCAGTGCTTCCGTGCGTCCTTTTGACTCAGCTGCTCACTGAGCACTGCGGTGAAAGAGGGGGGAAGCGAGTAGTGGGAATTCAAGGGGCCTACGTGACTTTTGACACAAGGGCTCATCATGGCTATGCAGTTTATCAAAATTAAACGTTTCTGCTACGTAATTTTAACTTTACTTTTGTAAAGTTAAATTGTGTACAATTAATGTTTTAATTAATTTCCTGTAGCTACTTCTTTACAAGGAACTATAATCGGACATTCTAAAATGTCCGCCCTAATTATGAAAATTAGTTATATTAAACAGTTATAATTAAATATTGTTATATAATTAGTTATATTAATTACACTCGAAGTTCCCAATAGTAAAGTCATTCCGTTCTCTATAGTAAAGAGAATCTCTCACAATCAACACTTGATCACTACTGCACATGTGTTGCACTCGGCAACTGATTGGTTGTTATTCGCACTTGATGTCACGCATGCGCAATTAATGTGACATTTGAGGAAAGGAATTTCTTTACTATTGGGAACGCCTCTGTTTTGGATTTTTTTTTACTATTAGGAACTTTGAGTGTAGTTATATTATATAATATTTCAATTTGTACTTTCTTAAACTCATGTAACTTGCACATCAAAACACTTAAATGCGTAGTATTTGGTTTAAACTCCTGTAATAAAACAGAAATTTTAAAAATTGTGGAATTGATCAAAACTAATCACGCATTTGATTTAAAAAATAAGTTAAAATTTCTTTCTTCTTTATTATGAGCTTTTTTGCGTTTCGGCCGGCAGCCGGCCTAAAAAAATACTCTTAAAAAGAAATGGTTTTTCATTTTTTTTATTAAAAAAAAAAAATAATTTTTGTTCAAAATTTGGATCGACAGTTTTGTGCGGAATTTTATTAACTTTAATTTAAAAAAAAAGACGTTCAAATCGGTTCAGAAATGGTTTCTACATATCAATTTTTCCGCGAAATCGGTTTTTGCCCCACTGTGGGCCCCACAGTAATGTGGTGGGGCCTCATTTGTGACATGGTAGTTACGTCACTGTTCAAGCTGCAACTATAAGGTAACGTATAAATGTAAACTGAGAAAGGCGTGGATCGTGGATCTTTAGGCGTTGTTCTGTTTGTGTTTTTTTCTTTTTAAAATTTTTTGTTTATATCTAATAAATATGAATAATCGAACAACAATTTTGACGCAACTCGGATTTCTCCTTTTGCTTTCATGTTACATTGAACAAGGTAAATATTAGTTTTATGAACGATTTGAAAATTGATGAAATAATATCTTTGGCAGAAGAATTTCATAATGAAAAGAGTGTTTTCATTACTCTTAGTGAACTTTAATTTTTCAAATCTCACAATTGTTTTTTTACATTTTATTTTGAGAATATGTTTGTCATTCAAAAACGAATTTTTTTTCTGTGGAAACGAACTTCCTAACCTATCTTTTCGAACAGATCGATTTTTGATCGTGTTGATCAAGTACGTGACTCATGAACGAGTAAATGAGTTAATACTATTACGTACAGGAGTAAAAATTTATGATTATTTAGATTAATCCTATTTTTTTAAAAAAATTGTGTAACGAAATGTCTCGAAAATCTCGCATACATTGTTGTTGTAAACCTGATTGGCTTTTGAGTGACTTGAAGTTGTAGGAAAGAAAAAAAACAAAATAATCGAACGCGTGATGTTATGTTACCAGTATATCAATCAAATACATTGTTGTCGAAAACCTGATTAGTTTTTTGGAAATTGCACTTTATTTTTTAATACTTTTGTTCAAAATTTGTCTTTAAAATTATTGTTAAAAACTTCTTTAGAATTCTTCAGAAACGAAGAATTCGAAATCTGACTTCAAAATTGAATATTTTCATATTTTACTTAAAAAATATTTGAATTAGATATTTTATCACTCTTTACGCATAATTCTAGTTCTAGTTAAAAATTGATTAATTCTACATAGGCAAAAAATTCCAATTTTGATATTTGTTAAATAAAGTGAAGAAATCGAGTTTTTAGATTGGAACTTGGTTCCAACCCCTTTAAACAAAAATTTTAAATTGAAATTTTGAAAAGTAAAAATTTCGTTAATAAACTTTTTCGATAATATTATTCTTTTTCGGTATTTTTTCGTATACAGGAGTTTAATTTGTTGACAAAAAATGTTCCTATTTAAATTTGTAAAAGAATTGAAAAATTTATTGGTACCACTTCCTTAATTTGAGTAATTTTAATCTTTTTTGTTTTGCCTAAAACATATTTTATAATTTAATTTAATATCAACAGGTCTTTCCATAAAATGTTGGGACTGTAGATCAGATTCCGATCCCAAATGTGCAGATCCTTTTGATAATTCGACTGTGCCTATTAAAGACTGTAGTCAAGAAGTTCCCCCAGATCACCTATTGGGCTACAAGTCAACACTTTGTCGAAAAATTCGACAGAAAGGTGAGAATCTTTAATACATTTTTTATTTTTGTATAACTTATATTTAAGGTCTAATATTTTTGAAATCTAAATTTTATACCTCATATTTTTGATCCTTTTAGTTTCGGGTTTTATATTGTGGTCTTTTTTTTTATACCTTATTTTTTTGGGTCTTACGTTTTATAGGATTAAATATTTCTGGGACTTATGTTCTTTATGCTACTTGTCTACAATAATTTTATTTTTATGTTTCTAGTTAATGGGGAATGGCGATACTTCCGCAGTTGTGCATTTTTGGGTGAACCAGGAATCCATGGTGATGAAAGATTTTGTTTAATGAGGACAGGCACTCACAATATATTCATGGAGTACTGCACATGCAATAGCAAAGATGGTTGCAATACTGCATCTTCTCTCAATTCGAATTGGCTTCTCTTACCTTTATTATTGCTCATTTCTGCGTTTGGCTTTCTTTCATTTTAAGAATGAAAGTTATTACTCTTTACGTGTTCTCAGTTTGTAAGTCTGAAGTCGCTTAAATTAGAATAGAATGAGCATTTAGCTCAAACCTGAAGCAACGAGCTTCATTGAGTACATTTTATTAAATTTCGCGACAAGAAATGAGAAAATTTCACACTGAAAAAAAAGCTTCCGATTGAGACACTCAATTTTGTGCAAAGTTCCTTTTCGTGCGATTTATGCTAGAAATAATTTATCACTATACAAGTGAAGAAAGTCTATATGAAAGGTTTGGAACATGAGGAATTCCACGTGGATTATTTTTTCACCTGGGATGCAATCGCAAGTAGTACAACTAAAAATGATAACGTTAATTATGTTATAATAATAATATGTTATAATATTACATATTCCGTCCAAAATAACGCAATCGACTTAAATTTAGAAATATAGGTTTGCTATTTTTTACTTTTATATATATTTATATATATAATGAATTACCGTCCACAAATAGTGCAAGCAAAAGAACTAAATCAATTGAAATTTCTTGAAGTTCTTAAATTTTTTAATATTCTTTAAAAATCCGTTGAAACTAGCTGTGAAGTTGTATCAACTTTTATGCTCATTTAATGAGCACTTTGCTTCCTATAAATCATATTTAATTTTACAAGTTCAATTGTACTTTTATAATTTTAGTAAAATTGATTTTTCGATTATTAATTCTCACATAATCAAAATTTAAAGCTGATGTAAGGGAAATGAAGATTCCTTGTGTTGAGACGAATCGATTGACCTATATGATTAATGCATTTATTTGAAAATTAAAACTTATTATTATTTATAATTTTAAAAAATTGATTTTTCAACTGTAACTTTACAAATTATCACATTTTTATAAATTAATTAATGCTCCCCTCTATGAGCACACAAGTTGATACAACTTCACAGCTAGTTTTTCTTTTAATTGAAAATTAGATTTTACAAAACGTTTTTTGTCTTAAAATTGTTACAAAAGCATGAAATTTGATGTTTTTCTAAAAATTCGAGGAATATGTTCAGTGTTTTCAGAGTTCCACTTGTAATAAAAAGTGTAACTGTGAACATGAGATTCTCCAGAAACTATATTAAGGGGTCCAATCAACTATTACGAATACATAAAAAAATGTTTAGTTTAAAGAATCTCAGAAGAAAATGTTTCGTAATACTTGAACTAATGATTATAATTGTAAGATTATGACATGTATGTAGAGAAAAAGTAGGATTTTAAAAAAGGTAGCTCGATTTTTAAATCCTTGTTGAAACTTATTTTCTCTCGAAAATAAAAGGAGTTGCAAGTCTACGTGTCCTACAATGGTTACCTTCTCATTAGTTTGATAAAAAATTATATATGCGATATGCGATTTATGAAATGTCGCCATTTTTCACTACAAATAAAAAAAAACGAAGACAATGTGACTTCATTTATAACAAATCTTCGTTGTAATATTTATTTCGTGTCAAATACAATCTCTAGATTAGATAACAATTGTACATTCTTTAAACGTATGCCACAAAATGTTGTAAAGGCGTAAAAAATAGAATTTTTGATGGCACTAAGATTTTCCTTAAAACCTAAAGCTATACATTTATACATAAATTTGCGGCCACAAAGTTTTTGAGTATGCTCTTAACCTATTAATACTTTTAAGTGTGATTCTTTTACAATAAATCTACAACTCGTCCACGAAAAAAAGTGTCAGTTGAATAGTTTATTGTAATTAAAAATTGAAAAAGAAAACGAGTTTGTTAATTATCTAGGATTTAAAATATCTAAAGAAAACAGGCGGCATAACAATACTGCGGTTTCATTAGACAAAACTGAAGATTGTTTCCAATACCTTAAAATCATTATTTTACAATTTTAAATGTATAAAATTTCTTGTTTGTTAATATACAAAAACACAACAAGATTAATAAAAACTATATTATAAAATAGGAAAATTTGTAAGGGTTATAGTATCGAAGGCATTCATACAAAAAAAGGTAAATTATTGATTTTAAGGGTGTTGGACCAAACTTCTAACTTCAAAATGCAAACTCTTCATTTTACTTGATAAATATTATAATTATATAGTTTTTACCTCTGTAGATTTCAAAAAAATATCGAAGAGCGAAAAAATATCTATTTATAATATAGATACGTTGAGTAAAATGAAGCAATTGAATTTTGAAATTAGACATTGAGTCCAACACCCTTAATTAAAGCGCGTATTTCATACAAAATATTGTATTTTATCAGTTAATTGATATGTAAATGCGATATTTCACTTTCTGATTGGACGGATTACTATTTTGTTTGCATAGAGCAATATTACTCTTCTTTTTTTAACGAATATTGACTGATTAAAAATTTTCTTCAGATTAATGCGTGATTCTCAAAACAGATGTTAATTTCTCTTTTATTCAAAAGCTTGCCACTTAATAATTTGCTGGCCCGGTTTGGCAAGTGCCTGTTTCCACTGTTCGCTATAAGTACCACCTACTTCTGGTCCAATCACGAAATGGCCAACAGTTGTCTTCTTTCCTGAAACAATACATTTTTTTTAATACGTTCATCTTGTTTAATTGTCCAATTAGGAGACAGCTGGGAGACTGCCCAATAGGGCTTACAGGACCAAACTGGCTTCCGACTGAGATTGACATAGAGAGGCCCGGAAAGAATATAAAAACATGGTAAGTAAATGCAAGCAGGGGGGATGGAGAGAATTCTGTGAGGGAACGAACAACATCTCTAGGAGATGTCCCCTAGGACCAATTAGGCTCAAAATGGGCGAATGTGCTGTTGTTGTGTATGAACTGTACACTGTGTTTGTTTTCAAAATTTATAACTTACCGATTTTGTTTTTGGAGACGAACTTGATAACAAAACTAACGTCGTTAAGTGCTCCTTCATAGGGATTTTCAGCAATGACTTTAGCCATTTCGGGAGCGAACTTCATAGAAATACAGGGTGCGAAACGATCGCTTTTCCAAAAATGAGTAACTTTCCCTCCCTCGATGACAGACATTTTAATGTACATCTGGCCCTTGAGAGATTCATGTTCATGCATCGATTGCATCGAACATCTCAATCGCAGAAGAGTCAATACTAAAGATCCTCCACTTATATCTTTCTTGTCGCTTTTCTCCTGGCACAAAGAAAGTTCAACCTGTCCCTTCTTGTTCTCTCTCTGAAAATTAATACCACAATCATATCAATATGAAGTTCAACGTCTCGACGGAGGTCAATTGTATTATTACATTATTAGATCTCTGAGTTTGATTACGTCATGTGCGTATGCGGAGTTCGTACTAATTCTTCTAAAAATGTTTGACATTTTCCTAATCTTTTTTAATGCTAATAAATTTCATAAAAATTCTTTTTTAAACCCTAGGAATTTTTTTAAATCCAGTGAAATTGTCTCAAAATACATCATTCTTATCATTCTAAACAATTTATCTAATCAAGTTTAGTTGTAATTTTATACAATCTAACTAAAAACAGATTGGCTGAAGAATATCAGAAAGTTATAAAATACTCATTAAATTCAATTTCATCTCACCCTTTCTTCTGCTCCGGCAATTCCACTAGAAATTGGTTTGAGTGTCCTCCACATGTCACCTGTAGAAACATCAGTTTGATGTTTAGCTCTAGGCGGTTTCGTTGTAAAGTTTCTTGAATCTAAGGGAATAGTCGTAGCTCCAAGGGTTCGTCTTTTATCGAAAATTTTCCGTTCAGGAGAATGATGATCAGCAACCTTGTCCGACGATTTACCGAAGAATTGACTAAGGAGTTTATTCTTGTGCGCTTCCTGAGAACCAGAAGCGCCGCTACATCCTTCTTTCTTTTTTCCATCCTTTTTAGAAGAGTCGCTCTTATCTTTTGAGTTACTCTTATCTTTTGAGTTGCTCTTTTCCTTTTCATTCTCCTTCTTTTCAGTTGAAATCAATGGTTTTTCCTCCAAGATTGCATATAGAGTGGCAACAAGAAACTTAGATCCACTGAGTTCTTCTTCCACAATTTTCGACTTGCCGAATTTAGACTTCGTCTCTTTTCGAAGATGAAAGACGAAATCTTCGTTCCACTGAGGCCAGGATTCATTTTTTGTTGTGGTTTCAAATTTCTCTTTTCCGGGTAACAGTTTCACCTGCGGAAGATTTTAAACAGGAATTTCAACATTTAATTACACATTTTAGATAAGTAATTACTTTCGATAATTATTTTCGATATGATCGAAACTTCTTTTTTATATGATAGGAGAATTCAAGACGAGAACCATTTTTAAAATTTTAAATTATAAGGTATATTTATAAACTATTTGAGAAGCTAAATATAAAATTAATGAGAAGAGCGACTTTCATAACTTTGAAAATTAATTTATTGATGAGTGCTTGTCAAAATAACGAACGGAAGAAAATGAGGAAAATTTGAAGCACTATATTAAGTAAATAAGTTATTGTAAAATGTTTTGTGACTTGAAAAAATTGAATGCAGTTGTTTCACTTTTTATGTGCAGATTGGCAATGAAAATTTGTTATCCAACGACCTTGATGAACAAGACACATGAAGTATACCTTTACTACGTAACTGTTCACTCTCGTGAAACCAAAATTCTGCGGTAAATGCCTAGCGCCGAGAACAGTGACATGCAATGTTTTGTCATTTGGCGAATGGACTATTCTTATTCCGATTTCCGGTTCCAGAGTAGCAGTGCGATCCAAAGGCGCAGATACACTCTTAATGCTGTTGTCCAGGAAACTCTTAATTCTTGCTATCGCCATTATGTGTTTACAATTAATCCTTTATTTTAATTTATCTCTGGAGATAGAAAGTTTATCGCCGAGGAGATTAACTCGCCTCACAAGTCCAATTCATCGACGTGAATCACAAATTCTGTAAAAGAGATATGATTTCCGTTTACCATTTCTCTTTACGGTTTCCCTTTACCATATTTCCATTTACTATTTCCCTTCACCATTTCTATTTACCATTTTCCTTTACCATTTTCCTTCACCATTTTCCTTTTCCATTCTCTTTACCGTTTTCCTTTATCACTTTTTGGAAGTTTATCCAAAATTTTTTTAATTGGAGAGGGGCTACAATTTAAATTAACTTTAAATAAAAAGGAACTTACGTTACATTCTTTAGTAAACTGTAACTGTGTTATTTATTTTTTTTTTGTTTTCCCTAGTAACTGTAACTGTTTTATTTTTTGAAAAACATATAAGTTCTTAATGCTTTAAGTAATAAATGGCAATTTTTTCGTAATTGTTGAGATTGAACTTGACAATGCAGGAGTTCCTCAAAGTTGATCGTGTCCTATATGTACTTGAAAGGTATTATTTTGATTTTTTATTTTTTTCGTTAGCGAATACTTAAAACATGACAAATCTTCACCATATTTATGCAAAATAACCATTCAAAATATAATCAACGCAGAAATAAAAACATATTTCCTTGCAGTTCACTTCAGATAAAAATATCAATCTTTTATAATAGAGTAACATTATACCTTTATATCTTTATATCTTTATAACTACCTTTATCATCAAAAGTGATCAAACTAGTTGTTTTGTAAATCGATTTTAAGAAATGATTCTTAGAACGGAATATCGAACTAACGAGTTTTTAATGTAGATTCAGTTCTGTTGACATAGTTCTGGTATTTTCCTCTAAAAAACAACAAATTTCGTCCCTGAGAGATCCTGTAACTTTAAACGTAGTTCAAGTATGAATTAAGTGGATGCGGTTCAAAGTAACTCAAAAGTAACTATAAAGTTAAGTTAGTTACAAGTTACTGCAAAATATACAAGTAACTGAACTTTTTCAGTAACTTAATTTAACTTAACATAATTTGTAATTTATTTTTAGTTTCTACCCAACATCCGCCTGTATATATACAAATATATACAATTACAGATTGACGACCCACCTGTGGCCGAAGACTGAATTCCAAATCACTGCTAATTAGAAAACAGACACTATACGCAAAGATCTATAATAAGTCAGCCAGCGGTCACCATGGACACACATTCGTGTAAACACGCACTTCAACTTTCATTTCACCGGGTATGTCAGCAGTGCACATTTCACGCACATTGGCAATACTGGCATGTCAATTGGCATCGATTCTGAGATTCAAACATAGTCGAGTTTAGAATTTCAACTGCCATAAAGTCTGAGGATAAGCAAATATTTAAATAATTTCGCGACGCCACTTCAGGAAATGAATCAACACATGGAATGCACTATTAAATAGTTAATTCCTCCCTATATGCAATCTTATGCTGTGCGCTTTGCTATGTGCACGATAATGCGCGGGTTTCCTGCTGCAGTAAGCAACAGGCGAAGATGTCGAACAAGGCGAGTTCTCAGCAAGCGTCGTCGCCAGGAGATACTGATTATTAGTGTAAAAGTCAAAAGCTATAAGCTGCTATAAGCTATATAAAGTGGGATCACAGTGGCGTGAAAGTAATTCCCATTGGCGTCGCGACGCATAGTGGGGCAGAAAAAAAATGTCTTTGGACAAATTGATATTCAGAAACCGTTTCCAAATCGATTTGAACTTGTTTTTTTTTTAAGTAAAGCTAATATAATTATTTTGTTTTAATTTCTTCTTAAAACTTAGTCATTCCAAAGCCAATCAGATTTGAAACTATAATGTCAGAGATTTTCGAGACATTTTTGGAGAGGAACCACTTTTTTAGAGAGGAATTTCAAGCGGGTCTAAGAATTTTAAAAGATTTAGACGAATTTAAGCGATTTCTAAGGTTTTTGTGAAATTTTAAGAGATTTCAAAAAGTTTGTAGGAGTTTTAAGAGGTTTTAAGGAATTTTAAATGTTATCCTGGAATTTCAAGGAATTTTAAGATATTTTAAAAGATTTCTAAGAATTGCGAGGGATTTTATGGAATTCTATGAGATTTCTAATAATTTTAAGTGATTTCAAGAGATTTTTCCGATCTTTAAAAGATTTTGTGAAAATTTTAAAGGATTTGATGGAATTTGATAAGGATTCTAATAGTTTTAATGGATTTTAAATGTTACTGTAAAATTTCAAAGTTCTCTGGGAATTTTAAGAGATTTTGAAGATTGTCAGGGAATGTTTAAGGGCTTTCAAGAAATTTGTCGATTTTTAAAAGATATTGCGGAATTTTTATGGATTTGATAGATTTTTATGAGATTTCTATAATAATTGTAAAGGATTTCAAGAGATTTTTCTGATTTGTAAAAGATTTTATGGAATTTTTAAGGATTTGAAGAAGTGTCTGCGAATTTTCAGAGGTTTTCACGACTGATCAGATTTCAATCGGATTTCAAGGGACTTTTATGACTTTTAAAATATTTTATGGGATTTAAAGGATTTTAGAAACTTGTTATGGAATTTTATTGAGGGATAGAAAGGGGTAGAAATTTAATTCAGATCGAGTTAGAAAGAGATAGGCTGGAATAGACGAGAGATAGATAGAGATAGAGAAGTGTGAATTGAAAGAGATAAGAGTGAATGTGGATTAAAATGGAGATAGAAGGGGATGGAGAACTGGAGATTAAAAAAGATAAAAGCGAATTGAGATTGACAATAAGGAGATAGAAAGGGATAGACAGGTGGAAACGCCCGTATGCATCTGGAAAAAATCCTTTGTTAGCTGAACTGAGGAATGCAAAATTTCTTTATTATACTGTTTTCTACGGATTAGCTTTTAATCTTATTATGCATACATTTCAGAGAATTCCTATTCTTTATTTCTAATACACGTGCAATAAACATAATACAAATGTAATAAATGTGGAAAAAAAAGGTGTGTACTGAACCGACAAGGCTAAGTGAACCACCGCTTATTTCGATGAGACATTCCGCATATGAATGTGTAATTGTGTAGTATATATGTACAACTGTACGCATCGTACACTAAACAAGTTAAGAAGAACCCCCTCGAAAGAGAACAATTACCAAGATAATTAGAGTCAATAAGCGTAACTGATTATTATAAATACCTATACCGCAATTGATGGAACAAAAACTTACATATATCTTGTGAATTACAGCATGGAATGTGTTATCGACAATTATCTGTTTGAAGAAATATCAATCATGTAACTTTCCCGTTTTCTCATTGTTCCTAAATTCTCGTAGCATGACACGTTTAACGTTTTAATCAAAGTTTCAAGATATTTTAAAAGATTTTAAAAGATTTCAAAGAATTTTCAGAGCTTCTTATCAATTTTAAATGAATTTAAAAATATTTTAAGTAATTTAAAAGGTTTTCAGAGAATTTAAGAATTTTCAACAGATATTAGAATTCTTCTAGATTATTTCTACCGTAATTATAATATTGAAATGAAATTTTAGGAATTTCACAAGGTTTCGAGATATTATGGAACAATTTTAAAGAATTTCAGGGGATCAACAAAATTTCAACAAAATCCCTACAATTGAAGCATGTTTTTTTAAAATCAAGTTTTCTCTTATAATTTTATGCGTAAATTGTTTACGATAAGTCGATACTAAAAAGCAATGCAAGACAAGATTTCGCTGAAGATTAAATTCATCTACGTGATCACTCGTTCTTCGACTTCATGCGTAGAAGATCTAAGGTCGCTTTGACAATTTTGTTTGAACTACCGAAGGAATGCGGCACAGTGCCCGCATTGCATGAACAATGAATCAATTTGAATAAGACAAATTAAAGGTGTTGTAAGCAATAGTGAATCTGTTATATTACACGTGTACTTACATATTTATTACAACCGATAATGACGTTCTAAAATCTTTTACCCCAAACTTTATTCTTCCCTGCTAGAATTAAGTAAACGGATTGAAGTCTTATCCGTTTTAATTCGTCATCTATCCATAAGTATCTTTTGCTAGTAAAAAAAGAATTGATCATTTTTAATTGTTGAAATATAAAATCTTGTAATTCTTTATCTAATTTCAGAAATCACCATAAGTTTCATAAAATTTCTTAAAATGTCTTTATTATCCTTCAAAATTTGGTGAAATTCATTTAAATTTCGTAAATTCAGTTGATATTTCTTAAATTACTCAAAGCCTCATGAAAAATATCTCTTAAAATTCTTGAAAATCCACTGAACTTTCGTAAAATCCTAAATTACTTAATACCCCATACAATATCTTAAAATGGCTTTAACATCCTTCAAAATCTTATAAAATTCCTTTAAATATCGCAAAATCAATTGATATTTCTTAAAATTACTTAAATTAATTAATTACTCAATCCTTAACATCATATATCGGATGTAGCCGTTTGCATAAGATATATATGTAATTGTTAATGCCGGATTGAAAATTTACGAACACGTGTCGCGTACTTAGAGGTACGCATAGGCTTCTTGGGTACATCTAATTATGTCGATCGAACGTGATGATATGCAAGGATATGAGATATGTCGTCAAAGACATGGCCTTCTGAAGAGCACACGCTTTCCTTTATATAAAAAAAGCTATTTCTATTCGTACATTAACTCAAAATTCTATCCTAATGAATCCAAAGCTTACCAAAAGCTTACATTTAAATTCTTTTTAATCCGTCACCCCCAATCGGAATTAATCCGTAATCATTGGCAATGTGATTATGCCTAAAGGAAAATTAAAAATTTAATTTATTTAATTAATAATTCAATTTATTTAAATAATTTATTTAATTACACATGGCTGGTATTAATACAAATATTATTCATAGCCAAAAATAACATTTAATTACCGTACTCAGATTATTACTTTGGAACTTCATAGATTAATTTGCTCTAAAAATCAGGAGGAAACAAATTTTATCTACTGACTATAAAAAATTTAGTTTACGTATCGGCAAAAGCAAAAGAATTGAATGTCTTTTATTGAAACAGTGTTCGCACTGTATCGTAGAATATTAATTCAATTAATGTTTAATCATATTTTGATGTATCACAATCATCACAATGAACAAATAAATAAATAATAAATAACTAAAAATAAAAGCAATGTAAAAGAATTATTTATTTAGTTAATAAATTATTGATTTTTTACGACATTAATAAAATTTTCGCATTAGTTTTTAAAGCAAACATTTAAAATTATCTTTCGAAAAATAAGTTTATATTGCGCCATAAAATGTTGTTACCTTGAAAATAAATAAAAGTTTTATTTTTAGTATTTTGTTATCTTGTACACTAGTATAAAAAGTCAGCAACTAAGTCAGAAATTTATCTGGAAGTTTTCTTCGAGTTATAAATTAACGAAAAATTGGTTTTCTTGAGAAATTTCTTTATAAAAATGGACAAAAAATTTCGCTTGAATTTTTTCGTGCTCTTGGCCATATTCTTTCCAGGAATTTGGTCAGAGTTAAGTGACGGTAAGTGTAAATTTGTATCTAAAATTTTAAGCGAATAAAATATGCAATAATTGTAATTAATTTACCATATGCAATATGTTTCAGATTGTGCAGAAGAAATTAAAATTGGCTTGTGTTTCGCTAGTTTTGAGAGATTTGGTTATAATTCGACGTCCGGAAGATGCCAGAAATTTACTTATGGAGGATGTGGTTCAAACAAAAATAATTTTGAGACTTTGAGTGCCTGCCAAGAATCTTGTGAGGAAAGTGAGTAAATTAAATTGTCTTTTTCTAAAGAATATTTTTCCAGAAACGATAGTTTTTTTTTACAAAATTAGTAAATAATTAATTAATTAATTAATTAATTAATATGTTCCAGTCTGTTCACAAGAGCGTGCAATAGGCCTTTGCAGAGCTTATTTTCCGGTATTTGGTTATGATGCTGAAGTTGGTAAATGTGTGAAATATATTTATGGAGGATGTAATGGAACTGGAAATATGTTTTCCTCTGCGGAAAAATGTCAAAAAGTTTGTGAACAGAGTGACTAATGCCTCTTTAAAGGCAAATGCAATTAATTTCAAATACTTTCATGCAATTAATTTGTATTAATAATTAATATTTTTATGAATTTCATAAAGACCACTAACGTATACTACTGGAAAGCAGTGAAGGGCTTAAAAATGTATATTGGAATACAAATAAAATAATTTAAAAAATGATAAAAGCGTTCATAAAATTTTAACCAGAAAGTAAAATATTAAAGCGATACATTAAAAAATATGGAAAGTGATCCGAGACCATCAACATCAATCCAAATCTATCCCTTGTTTATCCAACTCTATCTTCTTCAATCTCTTTGTTAACTCCAAAACTAATATCTTCAATCTCCTCATTTATTTCTCCTCTATCCATCTCTATCCCTTTTAATCTCTTTGTATATAATCACTAACCTATCTCTATCAGACCCCCTTTGTCTCTAACTTACCATATTCTTTGTTTGGTACGTCTTTTTATTTTTTATTTTCTTATACACCAATATGGTTCTACATTTAGTAGATACCATTTAAATAAATGTATACAAAATTAAAAAGAGCCTATTTTTAAGACTTAACATTTGTAATACATGCGGTAGTGACATCAAGACTTAAACTTTGTGACAATGACTCTCATCTCTTAATTAAGTTATATACTGCTTATAATTAATTACAGACGATCCAATCTTCTAGACGCATTCATTTAAAGTGTTAAACGAAAATGGCAAATCTGAAACACAATAAGAATGTTGGCAATTGTTTTTCATAAAATTATGAACTAAGAAGAAGAGTAACAAAGTATATATTATGTACCTTCGATATCTGATCATATATACAACGAAACCAATAACGGCAACTGCAATAACGAGACTGAGAATTATTGTTGCAACCTTGTATGAGTTATTCGTTTCACCGCTGTCATGAGATTGTGGTGGAAGAACCTCATCCAAAGTACTGACTTTTAAAATATACCACTTGCTTGATGTTTCGGAATTTTCTAAAGCACTGAAAAGAATATCGATCGATTATTAAAAAATGTTTTTTATTTTCGTTTATTAATTAGTAAAAATGGGAAAAAAAATTTTAGAGAGTCAATGAAGCAACTATCCAGAAAAGTAGTCTAATAGCTTAGAAATTGTTTAAAGATTTATTGAATTTGTTATAAGCAAATAACTGAGTGAAAATGGATTCATGTGGATTGGCAATGATTCGTTTTTTGCTGAATTCATGATAGGCAATAAATAATTTATTATTTTATAAACAAATTTTATAGGTATTAAGTGGTACCTTTTGAGTATAGAACTCTCAATAGCAGATTCGCTGTTCAAATCAATTCCATACACCAGAATCCGTAATAAAGTAATCGTCTCATTTGAATCTTTACTGGCAATTCGAAAATCCAGAGAATTCAAGGCCGCTTCATTATCGTTTATAACTGCAGCTCCAATTGATCCTATCCAGTAATTGGAAGTATTCGTCATAGTGGATGGTAGTTTTAAGAGGATGCTTTCTACATCCTCAATAACTGCATTCATCAAATATAAAGCCACTATGTTATTATCGGTTAACTTCTGAATTGAGATTTCTAGAGGAGTTTCATGGAGACCATCAGAAGCTATAGCTGTAAGACTTGTCTCAATTGGTACACCTTCACGAACGTAAAGAGTTCCTTCTTTTGGGTGAATGTAAAATGATGAAGAATTCTTCAGGCTGTAGGTAATTTTAGCATTATCCCCTATGTCTGCATCTGTTGCCTATAAAAAGCAAAAATGTGATTAGCTGAGAAAGAATAATTTCTCAATGAGTTCCCAAATAAATTCGGACTATTGTACTAGGTATGAGACAAAACAATACTTAAGTACCTCCTTAAAATTTTTTAAAAATAATTAAGTACCAAAAAGTTTCAAAAAAAGAATCAGAAAGTTGAACATATATAACTACCAAAACAGTTCCTGAAAATTTCCAAAAAATGGAACTCAAGTGCCAAAAAAGGAAAAAAAAGGAACAAAAAAGTTACTGAAAACCTCCAAAAAATGAAAAACAGTTGAGAGTTTTCAACTTACTGACAAACTGTAAACACTAGGAGGAACAACAAATTCAGAAAGGTCTTTCGTTGGATATCCGATCACTTTCGGAATTTTCGTATCCCAGACAGGAGAGTTATCATTAATATCCGTTATTATTGCGACGATTTGCATTTTTGAACGTGTGAAGGGTATGTTTTCTACGATCACATCATATTCCGTATCACGTTTATTCCTTCTTTGATTTTCAAATGATTTCTTAGAACAATTATTTCCTTCAACTACCAACCGAACTTGAGCGGTCGACATTTTCGAAAAAAATGGTGACTCCCGGTCAATTTTTTTAGAATTTAAGACATTATTCGTTATAGTGAACCAATCTGGAATGAATAAATAAAATTGATAAAGTCAAGATGTTGTAAATGTAAAATGAATACTTCTGAAAATCTTTTCTATTGAATTTTAAACTTAGATCTCGATGTCTTCGTTTTATACAAAAAGTATCAAAATTAAAGATTTTTTCGTTCTGTAGATACATTTCTAGAAAATAGTATATCTACAAAGCGAAAAGATATCCAATTTTCATAATTGTTGAACAATATGAAAAGATTTAATTTTGAGACTAGAAATTCAATTAAAGATCCTTCATTGATTCAGAACGATGCTAATTATAGTTTTGCTATGACCTTGATTGGGTGTTTGTGACAAAATATTATAATCACAAGATTCTTTGCCGAGAGTTAACAATTTTAGATGTTCCGCCTCTTCCTCTACTTCAACCATTTTCAATGCATATTCAAATTCCATTTCTGTGGATGAAATGATCAATAATACTTCAGTTTTCGTCGAAAGATCTAACTTCTCTACTTTAGCTTTAGCTACAATCTCAAAAGTGTAGAATCCAGGTTCCAAAGCATTAATAAGTTTAACTTCTGCAGAAACGGTATCTATTGATATTTTATTTTCAAGGTTTTCTGTTAATGTGAAAAAATAAGTAATTATTAATAATAAACTTGTTATATTTATTAGATTTAATAATATAGACGGAATCGCAAACTAAAACTACGAAATGTGTTTCTTACTGTCTGTAATGTTCAAACTGTAGGCAATAACACCGTCTTTCTTTTCATTTTTCAGTGTAGCTTTTTCTTTTATCAATTCTCCTGTAAATCTGTCATCTTTCTCGACTTGATAGAGAGCAGCATCAAAATACAGACTTGATTCAGTTTCATGACCTGAAATTAAAAGAGAAATTGAATTAGAGAAATTAGTAAAGAAATTCAGTTTCCTCATTTTAAGTTTCATTGTACGAGAAAAGTATTAAAATTAACCAGTTTTTGTTCAATACTCATAATTCAATTGAGAAAATAAGTAACTCTAAAGAGTGAGAAAATATCTAATAATAATATTTGTTGATGAAAGGGAGGAAATTCAATTTTGAGACTATATTTCAAATTTGTTAAACAGAATAAAGAAATCCAATTTTAAGGTAACAGCATGGACCCAACGCCCTTAAAGATTTTTTAAAATCCTTACCTAACATTCCAGGTAATTCAATGTACAAAATAGTAGTGGCGGAGGAACGAACCTTCTGTACCTGTAATCAAACAAATGATGTAGGGTATCTCAAGGTATAGGGTAGGCTCTATAGGGAAAGGTGTGAGCTCGTGATTGAAGGAGAGAGAATGCTGAGGAGGAGGTAAAGTCCCTAGAGATAAATTAGTTGCTAGGAATAGGGAAGGAGGGCAGAAAGCTGCACGAAGCTCTAGGGGTTCCCTGAGTCAGGTGGAGTCCCTCTCTCCTTTCTATCTGAAGGAGAGAGGCTTTTCCGGATAGGGATGTCCTAAGAGAGAAAGCACGCCCTTAAGGATATAATAAAGGTTCTGTTTGGATCCCAAGCGATTTGACTTTCTTTTGGGATAGAGAGGTCTTAGGGATAGGAGGTTCTCTGGGATAGAAGGGTTCTAGGAATAACAAGTCTCCTGGGATAGGTCTCAGGAGTAGGGGGTGCACTGGAATAGGAAGTTTTTAGGGATAAGGAATGAGAGCGCCAAAGAATAGCTTCTAGCGTCCTTCAGGATAAGGTGGAGCTTTTCGTTAGGTCCCGAGGGATAGAGGTCCCCTGGGGTAAGAAGAGTCCCAAGGGATAGGGATCACCTGGAATAAGACGGTCCTAGCGATAGAGAAGTGATTGGGGTAGAGGGAGAGTCTTGCTTGATTTCGAAGGCAGATATATGGACGTAGAGATAATGCTATGGGAACGCCATAGGAGAGGTTGTCAAAAATAATAGGGGATTCTCTGGGCTCTCCCAGGAGACCCTCTATGCTTCTAGGGGTCTAGAAGCATAGGGGTTCCCTTTCTAAAGAGGTCCTAGGGAAAGGGAGATCCTAAGGCAGAGGTAGAGATAAAGTTTCGTTTGGGTTCCAGGAAATAGGATATTCCCTGGGATAGGGACTTCTTAGTGATAGGGGATCCACTGATCATACCTCTGAGGGAAAGGTTTTGTCCTTTTGGAAAGGAGGGTCACAAGTAGATGCTGTAGAATGGAAAGAGTCCCGAGGGAGTATGAATATTGAATATGAATGCTATTTACTTACCGTTAGCTGTAAAATAAGAAATTTCTCATTTAGAAGTTGCTCAGATGGATTATTTAATTCGAAGCCAATCTCAGAATAGTCGACGCTAATCGAATGCGTGAAGTATTTATCATAGACTATAAAAAAAGAATAAGCTTTAGTGTAAATGAATAATAAGTTCATAAAATTATCTGTGCAGGTTATTTAAAGCACTACTTGCCGTTATTACTGCTTGAATAAGAAATCATTAAATTTTGTTCGACTCCTCGTATGATTTTTATTGGGTTATCAAATTTGATTGGAATTTTAGTGCTCATGTTAATATTCACATTCCTTAGGTCAGCTTTATAAATAGGTTGGGAAAATTTAGGGCTAGAATTAACGTTGTCCACCTTGATAGTAACGGTCGTGTTTGCAGTTCTTGGAGGAGTTCCTTTATCCTTTAATGAAAAAGATTAAAATAATATATTAAGTAAGACTGAGTCAAAACGTCTAACAGAACGAAAGGGATTGGAAAAGAGATTGGAGAAGAGGGGTCAAAAAAGGGAGTGTGAAAACAGGTTTGGAAAAAAAGCGATTTCTTATCAATGCAAAAGGTGAAGCCCAAGGAATGTTCCTTATCAAAGTCACTTTCTATAAGTGAAATTAAAATAAGTAATATTATGTAGTTATACCGTTGCAAAAATTTTAAAGGTAACATCCTCATCAAGATCAACCACGTCAGTAGTCAACAAATTCCCGTAATGCGTTTTTAAGTCATTTTTATCTTGCGCCACCCAAATGGCAGAAAAACCCTTCGCTTTCTCATCTGAATCCAAGCTGAATGTGATATTTTTGTTTGTTATGTCGATGTCACGGGCAGCTAATTTTCTTTGAGAATCAATCAGAAAATTTTTTTGAAGGGGCATTTGCAGAGTGTATATGTAGGGGGGGTTAACAAATTCTGGATCATGGTTATTCAAATCTTTGATTAATTGGTGTATAGTCTGCAAAAAAATTTCAATTGTTAGCATCTGGCGTATAGGCAAACTAATATATTTGAAAGTAATCTGAAAATTACTTACAAGTAGTCTACTGTCCGTAGTACATTTGAAATTAATGGTGATCGTCAGTTCATCTTCTGTCTGTAAAATATACACAATAAAATGAAACCTCTTTGAATACCACATGGGAAAATAAATTATTTCTACTGTTAAAAAAATATCGTGTGTACCACTGACGAGATAATTCTAGAAAATTACCTCATATTCCTCGAAATGCTGGAAATTGTCCGTTAGATTTATTATAAATTTTTTTTTGCCTTTGTCATCTACTGCGAGTTTCGCTTCGATGTACTTTAGATTGGAAACCGTATTAGTTTCATAAGATTCTATTTTTTCTATGTTTTTAGCCTCATAATTCAATAATTCTATAGCCGAAGAATCATCTGGGATTCCGGGTAAATTAATCCCAAACGTCCATTGCCTATCAGTTAATTCAGTGTTGTCCGGTTTTACAAGGTTGCAGTCGCCCTCTGTCAGATATAAAAAAAATTGAATCAATAGTAAAAAAAGTAAAGATTAAAAATAAATCCATGTACAAAATTTACATATGAGTGAGCGAATAGTTATACAATATACAATATACATATGCATGAAATTTCTTTAGATTTAAACAGAGAATCGATATTTTCGGTTTTATCGAGGAATAATATAATATTATTATCTTAAAAATGTGATAATAAGCGCCTATGACTCATACCGGAAAGAATAATACTCTGTCTTGATATTTTTAGTTACCTCTAATTTTTGGTTAAAAAGCCAAGGATAATTTTATAACTGTTTTCTGTTTTTTACAATTTAAAAAAAAAATTATTTTTATTCAATGAGTTTGAAATTTTTTTGTGACGAGAAACTACATTTGTCTTAAAATATCAAATATATGAAAATTATTAAGAGAAAAGAAAATTAGTGTCCTCGTCCTTTTTTTTTTAAAAAAAAAGTGAATTACATAATAAAAATCAGTATGACTTAATTATAAGTTTATTTTTTCATTAATTTTAATGCAAGTTTATAATTTTAAATTCATACCACTGTGCGCTTCATAAACAAAAAGTATCCCAACGCATAATGCGATGAGGCAAAAATTATTAAAATTATTCACAAACATTTTATTTTTGGAAGTACAATTTATAATTTATCAAGATAAATTTAAACATAAGTCACTGGCGAAATTTACGGTACAAATGATCACATTCTGGAGGTTCTTATCTCAAAATCGATACAATCAAGCTCATAGAATGATAAGACCATGATAATATGTTTCTTGAAAAATAGGATTTACGTCAACATACGATTTAAAATGATAAAATGATTCTATTGCTCAACAAAAAATGTTTCTTGGAGAATTCAGATAAAAACCTTTTGAATTCTTAAAAATACTATTTATGAAACCTATTTGAATTCTTTTAAATCCACCTTGAAATCAATTAAATGGTTTGAAATTCACTTTGAAATAACCTGAATTCTTTTTAATCACTTTAAATTCGCTTAAGTCCACCTTTATAATCTTGAATTCATTTTGAATTCTCCCTTAAATTAATCTTCAATTTATATTAATTTTGTCTTGAATCCTCTTCAATTTACGTTAAAATCTCTCGAATTCTTTTTAATTCTTTGAATTCCCTTGAATTCATATTGAATCATTTGAATTCTGAATTTTCATGGATCCACCATGAAGTATTTTGATTTCCTTTTAATCCCTCGAATTCTGTTATTTCCTTTTGAATTTTTTTGAATCCAACTTGAATCCTCTTGCATCATTTTAAATTCACCTTGAAATCGCTTGAATTCTTTTTAATCGTTTTGAATTCCCCCAAATTTACATTGGATTCTTTGAATCTTTTTGAGTTCTTCATTTGAATTCTTGTTGGTGACATTTGAGGGAAGAATCCGGTGAAATTTGAGGGGGTCGAGTCTAGAATAATAATAATAATAATAATAAATAATATAATAATAATAATATAATAATACTTCTACGTATGCCAAATACCACCTCATCCAGCGCCGGATATAAGTTTGTCGGGGCCCTGGGCACTAATAGTGTGGGGGCCCCCTTGTAAGGGATTTAAAATTACAAATTGCACAATATTTATTGCATATTTTTTTAATTTATTACAGTATAATTTCCACATTCACTTAATAATTGCATTTTCTGAGTGTCTAAAAATACACGATCTAATTCGATAATGGCAGTAAGAATGAAAAAAGAGGATATTCATTTTGTAGGGGCCCTTGGACACGTACCCCATCTGTCCTTATGTAAATCCGCCACTGACCTCATCTCTGCAAATACATAAAATACTGTTAGACATTTCCAGATTATTCTATCAATATAGCTGTGACTTTATTTGTCTTTAGTACGTCAATTATATATACTTATATTTTATAATTACACTGAACTCTCCCAAAGATAAACTGAAAACTCCCCAAAGATAAAAACCTCCCAAAGATGAACGCATTCCTCTCCCAAAGATGAACAGCATCTCTCGGAATTCATAAGCACTTGATACTTCTGCGCATGCGTTACGCTCGGCATCTGATTGGTTAGTATTCGCGCGCAGTTTAAAATGCTAAAAATATTATTTTATACGCAATACGCATGCGCAATTGATGTGACGCTGTAACCGCTGTAAAAATATATTGTACATAATTATATACAGCAGCAAACCGCAAAGCAAAGAGTCGTAAAGATAACATATGCTCAATGCTATCGTGACTGAAAACATCCGAATTACACGAAAAACGATAAAAATGTAAATAATCATCCTACAAGTGCGTCAATAAAAAAATTCTTATCCTATACGTGTGTACAATAATCGAAATAACCGAAAGAAGATCTTTGTCAGATTGTCATATTGTTCGTTGGATATATGTACGCTAAAGTGTCAATCAACAAAACGTTTTAAATAAAAAGTAAGTACAGTTTTGAGAATTAAATACGAAATAAAGTTACTGCTTCATTTATATACTTTTCATGTTGTCGGACATGGTTTTCTAGGTGTATTGAGGTTAAGTTATTCTTCATTCGCGATTGAAGTTCCAAATTATAGAAAGCGTAGGTATATAGGGTATATATATATGTAAAAATCGCTCCTTATATGGTATAACAACTGACAATACGTAATATGACTTCTTATTTGTCAATTCTAGGTTTATGTTAAATCCACCCACAGTAAGAAGGCACAGTTAAATGTAAGAATAAAGAAGAATTAAGATTTTTCTAGTTCAACATGAAATAATATTATAAACATTATAATTTTATAATTTTCAACATAAAATAAGTGACCTTTCTGATGTTTCCTCCAAGCTTCTAATTTTTCGGAAGAGTTTTTTGTTCCGTAAACAGAATATATTTTTAATTTATTTAGTTATGTATTTCTTGTTCCTTCAGGAAATATCTATATTAAATTGTTTTTTGTTTATGTATTGATTATGTATTTATTAAGTAAGAATACAACAAGAAGATGTTCGCGCTATTGAGTCAGTAGTTAATATTTCGGAAGCTAAAATGTATCTGACAAATTTGAACTCTTAAAGTTCACTCGAAGCGAGTTTTTGGCTTTACAAAAAGAGAGGGGAGTCACCTTTAGCAGGCTAGAAAATAATTTCTTACAACTTTGATCTTACAAAAAAATAAGAAAAACCAGTGTAAAAAAGCATAACTAATATTCTGTGAAGTAGAATATATTTCCGATTTATTTAATTCCTTCTAGTGTCTTCTTAAATTATGTATATTACATTTTCTTGAATTTCGTAATTTAGCAAAGCAGTACATTTTCATTTTTACTACTTTATTTATTATTTATTTCAGGTTCTTCTAGACACGTGACACAGGACGCGTGATATTCAGTCAATAATAAAATGCAAATTAGCGGTGAACGGTGACTAAGAAGTCACATTTAGAATTGCCTTAAGTTCCAAGATTCTTTCGAAGAAAATGCACTTTTCTGTACCAGACACGCAGGAATTTTTGGATGAAGCTGGAAATGCTTATTTGGTAAGTATTTACAATTCTTGCATTTTTATAAACCCGAAATAAAATCAATCAATCAACTATTTATCGTTGAAAATTAATTTTATTTGTTGAAAATTCACTTTATTATATTCTCATCAAAGAATTTATTAGATTTGTGTAAAATTTGACCCCCCCATTTTTTAAAATAAAGTTAAACTCATTTTTTTGTTTGAAAATTCAATAGTTGTGTTTTTTGTTCCATATTCAACAATTTTGTTGAAAATTATATTTTTTTATAATAATTGACAATTAATTTTATTTAAATTTTTTGTTGAAAATTCTAGTAGTATTTTATTAAACATTTAAATATTTAGTCCAATATATATTTTTTTTTATTCAAAAGTATCCCAAGTTTGGGACATTTCGGGAATATGTTCGGTATTTGTAAAACTAATGTTGTAATTTTTATAGGGGTATAACATTCACATCAATGGATTATTTCATTGCACAGTGAGATACAAGCAACTGCACAATTTGCATGAACAGTTGGAAAAGGATTATGACGTTCCTTTACCTTCTTTTCCGCCGAAAAAATTTTTCCCTTTAACCAACTGTCAACAAGAGGATCGTCGAGTTGCATTAGAGAAATATATACAAACAATTGGACAAAATACGACAATTAATAATTCGCCGCTATTAAATGGATTTTTGCTTAATGCTCAACTGGAAACCGACGGATGTCAGCTTGAAACTGAGAACTTCGATATTTATCTCTACAATGGATCTAAAGTTACACTCGAGATTTCAAATGCAGAACATTCTGGACATATTTTAAAGGTAAACAATTTACAATTTATATTCTAAAATTACTAAGAAAATCTCTTAAAGTTCCTTAAATTCCAGGAAAGTCTTTAAAATTCTTTAAAAAATCGATCCTTGACAATCGATTTTTTTGATTTAAGAAGAATCGCCCCTCCCTATTTTGAATGCTTTTGACTGAAAATTGATCCTGTTTATATTATATTATAAAAATGGCTTTTTGAAATTCACTTCTGTTTTTAGAAAGTTTGCAGACACATTAAATTGCCAGAGCGGTACGATTCTTACTTTTCCCTTTTTATTATTTTACAAGATGATGATGGTAGCATCAATAGTGAGTTTTTATCTTTAAATCCATTGAAAATGCTTTATTTAAATATATGGCAGTTTATTAAGCAAATTATGTGTAATATTTAGTTGTGCGAAAGCTGCAAAATTTTGAATCTCCTCTCGTGATACAAAAAAATGTACAAAGAATTGGCACCAAGGTTACTCTTGGAAAATGGTACTGGGATATTGATTACGATCTCGAATTGATGCACGATCCGATGGCTCTCAATTTATTGTACATGCAAACTTTGTCGGAAATTGAGAGAAATTGGATTATTCTTTCAAAGAAAGACAAGGATCAACTGGAGGCTCTACGCCAACGTAGCGAAAAACAAGAGGTGATTATTTTCTAATATTTTTATATTTTTAATAAGGGTGTCTACCAACAAACAAAATTAATTAAAAAAATTAATTTTGTTTTTAAACTTTTGAGACAATTATGACTCGGTTAATTTTTTTTCATTTTTTTTTGTTTTTAGTATTTGAATTTAGCAAGAGAATCAAAATTCTATGGATATATTCAATTTGCTCCCTGTCTGTGCGATTATCCCCAAATGGGTACCAAAGTGCAAGTGGCAATAGGTAGAAACGAATTGAGTCTCAGGATATTGAAAAATGAGGAAGATGAACAGGAAGCAGTTTTTAGGGTAACTCGCATGCGATGCTGGCGGATAACAACATTAAATGCTGTAAGTATCAAGTCCTATTACTATATTTATTTCAATTTCACTTCTACTCTGAGAGTTTCTTTCGTAAAAATTGTTTCAAATATTTTTAAAAGATTTTAAAATATAAATTTTGCTCTTTTTAAATTTGAAAGACTTTTCAGCCTGTAATAATAATAATAATAATAAATTGGGGACAATTTGCAGGGAGTAGATAGATCTAACGAGGACCATGAATGTAGTTTGGAATTATCTTTCGAGTATTTGATGGCCAAAAACCAGTTAACCTGGATTACAATTTCTTCGGAACAATCGATTCTAATGTCCGTCTGTTTGCAGTCAATGATTGACGAATTATTGTTAAAGAACGTTGGTGGTACCAAAAATCAGGTATTTTTCATCATCATCTCTCCAATTAAATATTTCTTTTTTATTAAAACAAAATTTCTCTTCATTTTGATTCTATAGGAGTTGACAGGAAAATCTTGGACGTATGTAACGAGAGACGGCCATAGTCGAATTATAATGGCTTCGCCAACCACTGAAGATTTCAATAAGCCTGACAAGGTATTGTTTTAGAAAAAAAAGCTTCGAAATACCTGAAAAATCTTTAATATTCCTTAAAATTCCACGACAAAGTTTAGAATCCTTCAAATTTATTATAAATTTCTGAGAAGCTATCTCGGTAAACCCGATTTTTTCCACTAATTGACTTCACTAAAATGCTCTGTATCTCGGTAACCAATGGATATTTTTTAAAGTTCCATGGCCCATTTTGAAGGCAATTTAATTCTCTAAAAATCATATCCGAACAACTTTTGTGATAAAATACATCCCTGAGGATCTGATCAGATTTTGTCTCAACGATTTTTGAGCACTCCTAGGTACCAAAAAAAGCATGCCACATTCACTTTTCTTAGGTGTTTCAAACGGACTTTTTTTGCTTCCCGACCACCGTGTACGAATTTTAAGGGATTTTCACGATTTTCAAGTAATTTTGACTAAATTCAAAAGAATTTTAGAATTTCTAATTCCCCGAAAAGCTCTAAAATTTCTTACATTTATTACCTTACAGTTCAATACGTTTATTTTTGAAATACGAGTTAAGTTTGCTTTCATTTTTAAAGGAAGTCGAAGTCAGTTCTCGCACAAAGGGACCCATTTTGAAGAACCTTAGTGAGAAAATCTCAATAGTAAAGGGCAAGAAATCAAGTACCATTGCTAAGAACTCCTACGTCAAAGCGGAAAGGAAAGCTTGTGACACTATGGAAAACAATGCATTTCATGTGATTGGCGATGATGATCTATAGAAACCAAGGAAAGTCAAATTTTTTTAACTTTGAAATTGATGCTTCCATTTTTTCAACTTAATCTTAATTTCCGAGCTTGACATGGATTTTATTCCTGTGTGTGTAAAATATGAAAATTTTAGGCGTCAGGTAGTCGAAAAAAGAGAATATTGCTCAAACGAAATTCAACCCTGTAATTGTGAAAGATGAGAAAAAAAAGAACAAAAATAGTTGCTATTGATAATTAACATATTTCTAAGATTAAGGGTGTTGGATCCAAATTCTAACGTTAACAATTATTGTACCCATAATTCTTTTTAAAAAATAAGTAGCTATACAGAGCGAAAAAATATCTAATTATAATATTTATCAAGTTAAATGAAGAAATTGAATTTTGAGCTTAGAGCTTGGTTCCAACACCTTTAAATCTTTGCAACATTCAGAATATCTACTGCCAGTATCTTATTTACACGAAGTGAATAAGCTTTAGTATGAAATTAGTCTATACTTTTAAAATTTGAAAATCTCAGAATTCAGCGATTGGCATTCTTCTAGAAATTGTTGAGAATATTTATAATATATTTTTTTTCCTTGTTAAAAAGACAACAAAAGTATTTGTGAATTAGGACATTCCTCCTCTTAATGAGACTTGAAAGACTTGACGCAAGCGCGATTTCTGATATCGGCGCAGTGTAAATAATGTTAAAAAAATATTTGCGAGAATTATAATTAGGTCCTAAGTGATCGTGATACCGTTTTTGAAAATTGCCAAACAGAGTTTAATTATTTGATAGTATTAAGAATTTTAATACTTACCTGTTAATCTCGAATGAAAAGCAGTTATAACGAGAATGTGTGTTATATTTTGTAAATTGGAGTGCCTAAAGATTGAGAATGGAATTAATGGATTGAATGAACTACTTACTTTTGTTGCTTAAATAAGTTACATGCAAATTGCGAATAGCGTTTTTGTTTAAATCACGGTTTACATTTATTTAATGGTGTGGGGAGGGAATCGATATATCGAAGATGAAATATCGATTCCTAAATTGCGTACGAAGCAACTTTTATAAAAATGTAATCTGAATGTAGCTCTCTAGAAAGTTTTTGGGCTCGATTTCGAAGCTACTTTTAAGAATTTATATCCGCTTTATTAGATCCGAGTTTATGAATTTTACAATTTTGAGATCAGAATCGAAATCGGAGACCCCAACAACCTAAAACTAACAAACTCTGAATTTTTTTATCACTTATCATTTGTCATAATCAAGCGTCAAGTATTTAGACGAGAAAACTCTTCCGTCACGCTCAATGGTTAGTCAATATTCAATTATTCAAAAACAATTTACACGCATACCGAATTGAAATTCATACATTCCACTTGTGCTTAAGTATCTTAAGTTCTTTTCGAAACTACAATTGTTAATTCTATATTATATTTTCGTGACTGTAAATAAGTATAAAAATTGCACAAAATATTTATTAATACAAAATACTCATTAATTTAATAATATATCGACATTTTCTAACTGATATTTATCATTAATATGAAAGTGATTTAATTTTTTAGAATAAAAAGACGTCACTATTTACCAACCGTACCTTATATACTTTTTCCCATCTGATTTTTAAACTAAAGAAAAGATCTGACTGAAATTTTTGGAAATGATAGTATGTACTGCAATTTTAATTAATTTTATTAATTTTAAAATTTGTAATGTAAGTGAGAACAGGGTTTTAGTGCCCTGACAAATAACGAAACGAGGGCACTAAAACCCTGTTCTCACTTACATTAAAAATTTTAAAATTAATTAAAATTGCAGCATTTTCGAAGATAAAATGTAAATTAATAATTTAGTTGCAGAAGTTTCCAGTTTACCATCGGGAATGGTTTCATGTGGATTGAAAAAAAAAACGAGGTGATATAATTTTAAAATGAGTGGTCATGTTCGCGTAATATGGTAATAATACAATGTGTAACATTAATTCTGTAAACTGCCGCAAAAGGTCAATAAATTTATATGTTTCATGAACGAAACGAATGATAATATAATATATATAATTATATATATACACAAGACCCACGTTTCGAAGTTCGAGATTTATCTTTCGCAAATAACAATCGAACGACACATTAAGACGTGTTTAGTTTAGATTAACAACTAAAAATTTTTTACATCATTGACATGGTTCAAAGTCAGTCTACAATTTAAAGTTTTTGAGAAAGCTCAAGAACTCGATAAATAATATACGATCTCTCCCATAATAAAACATAAATATATCACCAGAATAATTGGTGTTTTGAGAAACTTTGTGTGGAGTTCAGCGTCTGGATATCCGTTACAATTAACTCTTGTACGAATTTTCAGCAAGGACGTGCAAGAATCTCGAAACTCAGACAGTTTAAGTATTTTCGAGTAGAGATGTAAGTTTTCATGAAAAAAATGTTCTTTTGAAATGTTCAGGAAAGTCCATGAAATTAGAATTTCCAAATTTCATCTAAGGGAATGGTTCATCTAAGGGTGTTGGAGCCAAGTTTTAATCTAAAAATTCGATTTCTTTATTTTACTCAACAAATATTAAATTTGGAATTTTTTTTCCTCTGTAGAATTAATAAATTTTTAACTAGAATTATGCGCACAGAGCGAGGAAATATCTAATTCAAATATTTTTTAAGCAAAATGAAAATATTAAATGAAGTTAAATTTTGAATTCTTCATTTTATGCAAAAAGTATCGAGATTAAATATTTTTTCGCTCTGTATTTAGTCTTATATTTGAAAAAATATTAGTGCTACAGAGCGAAAAAATATTTATCTATAATTTTCGTTAAGTAAAATGGAGAATGGAATTTTGAGCTTAACACTTGGGTCCAACGCCCTTAAATTGTTTAAATCGCATGAAACATACTAAATTAATATTTATTAAATAAATTTCTTGGAAATACTCTGGAACTTCCTTTAAATATTTTAATAATGCACCAAACCTTTAAATATTTTAAAAGTCATAAATATCCTTTAAAACTCTGATTGAAAATTTCACGCTTTTTAAAAATCAAAATTTCAGTCAATAATATTCAGAACAAACATGTGTCTATTTTCGAGTTTAGATCTGAAATTCGACTAACTTGAGTTTCAAGTTTTTTGCACAATTCTAGTAATTAGTAATTTAAAAATGGACATTATTCTTACAAGAAATCTGGCCTTTTTTATTCTATATCAAAAATATTGTATTGTATTGTATTGATGTACGAATAACAAACGAGGGCAAGATATCGATGGTCGATATCTTTTTTCAGGCATCTGTTTCAGTTTCTTACAAGTATAATTATACTCTACTACTAGTTGATTATTACTAGTACAGTCTGCAAAGTTCAATCATAATTGTTATGAAATGTCGATTTCTTCATTTTACTCAACAAATATTAAATTTGGAATTTTTTCCCTCTGTAGAATTAACCAATTTTTGACTAGAATCAAAAAGAAAACGTATAATATCTATATCGGTTTAAAAAATAAACTACTTAGTTAGTCAAAACATTTTTTCATTAAATCGGTGAAATACGCGTCGAGCTTGAAGATTTGAAACAAATCCGTTCTCTAATTATAAAATCATATTCTTTATTGGGTAACTGAAGAAATCGAGATAGAAAGAATTTTGAGATAGTTACAATGAATTTTGATAATTGAAAAGTATTATAATTGGCATTTTGCATTCGAATTCATATATTATGATGTTAACAAACCAATTTTTTTCGTCACAAGAATATAGGTGTTATTGTTTTTTAGAAATCAAGAGTTAAACGAGACTGAAAATGGTTTTAGTAACTAATGCTCACCACGTACTAACAATAAGTAATTCATGATTAATATTAAAGTCGAATTTATCTTACACTTAATCCTATTTCATTAATATTCTCTCTTGTCGTATAAAGTTATAAACTTACGCCTAAAAATCTACATTTCACAAGCCAGTGGGAAGTTCCCCATACAACTCCTAATTGTGATAACAAATCTTAGGTGTAACTTTCTGTTTCTTATATAGGCTTCTAGCATAAAATAACAGCCAAACGTTAAGAAAAGTTCTTGGCAACACGATTACGTCAGGTCAATCGATACGATGCTAGTTTTATTTTATAATAGACGATATTCTAATTAAAAGCATTCTTAAGGGCCTTAAGTCCAAGTTATAATCTCAGAATTCGAACTCATTTTACTTAGCAAATATTGCAACATTCTTTTTTTTGCTCTGTAGAGCAACTCATTTTTAAATAGAATTTTTTTTATTCTACAGTACAACGACAATCCTCCCCAATTTTTTGTTATTTTCTAAAATTTCAGCTAATTATGATAATTAGCATTTAAACTCCAGCAATCCCAAAATTGACCCCAAAAATTTAAAATCACATCAAAGCGCTCAATGTCAGAATTTAATATTTTTTATTCTCTTTTTTTCCATAAATTGTTGTTATTAGACAGGTGACATGTTTTTAATAATGTTTTAACTCATTAACATTTTTTAAAATAATTTTAATTCATTTTTTAAGTGCTACATTTTCTTGTTTTAGTAGGATTCTCAGTGATTTTTTAGAACAAAGCATTAGTTTACATTTTTTTCAATTGTTTAAATAAATAATTATGAACTATTTGAAATTTTTGTTCTTAGAAAAGGTATATAGGAAAGTCTAATTTTTTCCCAGAACCTCACAAATTGGGGGGATCATTGTTTTAAAGAAAAAAACGTGATTTTTGACCACCCTATTATATAGAGAGGAAAAATGTATAATTTAAATAGTTTTTAGTTAAAATGAAAAAATCTATTGAATTTTGAGATTAGATCTCGAATTCTTCGTTTTAAGCAAAAAATATTCAAATTAAAGTCAAAAGAAAACAGAAGATTCTAAACGAATTTAAAAGAAATCTAAAGAACTTTAGAAAATTCAAGGCGTGTTTAATAAAATTCTAGGGGAAAATTCCCAAAAATTTAAGGTCAATTAAGAGTTCCGATCTAAAAAGTACTCGTAAATCCGAAAAGTTCCAAAAACCGGATTTTAGGACCAGGTTCACCAATTACTTCTGAATTCTTTTGAAACTTTTTTGTTTTATCAGGAAGACATTAAAATATAACTCATAATTTATAAAAAAAATCGGCTCTTAATTTATTCAACTTTTACAAACAAAAGAGAAAGAGAGAGATAAATAACTGGCCTTTAAAGGATAAAAGATCAAAAATATGCAGTCAGTGGAAGAAAATGTTACTATAAAATGGCAGTAGATTATGGAAGCGAATCGAGTCTACTCGTCTCACCATAGAAAAAAAAAATTATCTACCCAAGCACAAAATTGCGATATTTTGTAAAACTGTTATAAAGCGTACAAATACAACTACTCGGTGGCAAACGTAATGGCTTTACAGTTGACTAGCGTATCGCCGAAAAGTGCGGAGAAAACGCTTCGCACAAAAAATTGTTAATCGATCTCAAACCTGACGATTACACCGTTTTCCTTCCTTCTTTTTACTCGCTAAACGACTCTATCTTGGGTATATTATCTCTATAAGAATAGTATATTTAACAATAACTACATTCACATAATAAAAAAATTAAGTATAGTCGTAGTTTCTCCATTGAACCCAAGATCAAAATATCTACCTCCTTTGGATTGATAAATAAATCAGTCGGAGGAAGAAACACCCAATCAGAGGCTCTCGTGTAAAATAATTTACAATGGTGACGTGTTGCTATTGGCTAGTATTCGTTAAACCCCAAATCTCTCAAAGTGTAATGATAACGTTGATTTACACCCCTTTTCGGAAATGTGAAATTTTTTTTTAGTGTGATAATTTTTTTTATCAAATACATATTTTTTTTTATCTTTTTCCTTCAAGATTTTGACAGAACTTTTCGTTCTTTTTTGAAATCCACTGGAAAGTTAAAAAAAAATTAACTGGAAATATAGCGATCGTTTTTTTTTTTTTTTTGAAAAAATTCAGTCAATTTACTGAAAAACAAAAATGCACATTTTTTGACAAAACAAGAGGAGAAATACGAAAAAAAGAATTAAAAAAAAAATTAAAATTCTTTTTAAAAAAAGCGTAGTAACACTTTTTCTTCTTTCGCGATGTTTTTGATACTTCTACAGAAATATGGATAAAATCCGTTAAAATAATGTTTTCTTAACTTTATATAGATTAATTTTTTTTTTACATTCTCATCAGAGAATGTATTATTTTCAGTTTAAAAGAAAAGAAAAAAAAAAAAGAAAAGAACTTGGTGCCAAGTTCTATTCTAAAAATTCGATTTCTTCATTTTACTTAATAAATATTAAAATTAGAATTTTTTCGCTCTGTAGCATTACTCAATTTTTAAGTGTAAGATCGAAAAATACCGAGTTTTAAAACTCTTTTTTTGTAAAATGAAGAGGTATAATTTAAGATCTTTAGCTAGATTTAAATTCAAATTCATAAGTTTACACTGTTTGCTTCTCAAATCAACGTCAGCAACTTTGAAATAATCAGGGGAAGGACTATTTGAATAAATTCTATTCATATGTACAATTGTACACCCTTGATCTATCACACACGTGTTTCATTCACGCGAAAAACAGAGTACCATACTGTTAGAAATTCTGCTGACGTTTCCGTTTCGTGTCCATGGCGTCGAGGATCGGCTGCCTTTTCGTTTGGTACCTTCTTCTAAGTTCGTCGATTTCCCTCTCCATTTCTGCGTCTAAACTCGCCATTCGTTGTTGCAGATCCTCGTATGAAAGGAACTTCAACTGCAGGATATGGTTGTTTATCTATATTAAAGTTTTTCATCATGCCTGTTATGGCATTACGAATCTTCGACAGTTCTTAAAATTTATCCTTTTTTAGAGTGTTAGACGCAAGTTTCAACCTTAAAATTAAATAAAAACTATAATACTTACAAAATCAAAGTCTCGTTCTGTGAATGCATTCTGGAACTTGGATATGTTGTTCAGAGGTGGTTCTGGCACAGGATGAGAAATTTGACTTATTTGTAGTTGCAAGTTGCTTTGAAACCTCTGAGATTCAATTGGATTTTGCAAAACAATTTTGTTTTCTATTTCAGGATTGTGAGCTCCTAGTATCTGCCCGTTCCCCTAAAAATAATTCACCACAAAGTTGAGACTAAATGAGTGGCGAAAGGAAAAAAAAAGAAAAAAAAGAAAAGAAATTTTACTTTTCCTATTTCCGGTGCTTCCTTTTTGTCAAAGTGATCAAGAAAGAGGGGTCGATACTTCTTCCCAGACTCTACTGATCCCGTATTATGCCCTGAAAAGAAAAACTTAGAAACTTGTCTTCTTCCACGACAAAAACTTTCAACATGATAGAAACATTTGCCGAAGTTGTTTTGGAAAGAGAGGATTAGAAAAAATTTGTTTTCATATTTACTTTTCATTGTAGCTTCAGTGTCCGTATCACTATTGATGACCATTGTTCCGAGATCCAACATTGCTGAAACTAAAGTTCCTGTATCTGGAAGATCGTGAGAAGGCACCAAAGTCCCCGAATCTTCAGGAAGAGGTTTCATTGTTCCCGTGCAATCATCTTCGTCCTGAAAAAATGCATTCTAAATATTAGACGTACTTCAATAATTTGAATTTTTAAGCCCTTTAAAAAGGGATAAAAGGGGAATTTTCTTGAAAGTAGAGAAAGAACAAAGAATTCTTTCAAAAAAGGAAGAGTGAAAAGACTGTGAAGCCTGCAATAAGAAATCACTATTACCGAGTCTTCTGGATTATTCTGGCCCTTGATCGCCACGTTGTTAATTACATGAGCTCGATGTGCGCTCTGCTTTTCTCGTATCTCATGTGCATCGGCGATCATTTGACTAAGAATACTCGGTTGTTTGGCATTACCTTCAAAAGAAGGTAATAATTATTGCAACACGTAATTTTTGATACTGCAAGTAGAAACTGTTTTTGGGAATGTGACTACTACCTATGAATTCGTGATTGAGCAACTCCGTGGCGGTGGCTCTTTCCTCAGGGTTTTTGACAAGGCATCCGCTGACAAAATCTATGAATTCCGGACTCCACTGGTCGGGTTCCCTGAAACTGGGAGGTGGTTTCGTCGGGATCATAAAAATTGCCCTCATCGGATGAATGTCCCCATAAGGCGGCTTTCCCTCCGCCATTTCAAGGGCCGTTATTCCTAGTGACCAAATATCTGCCACACAGTCGTATCCTATTTCTTGAATCACCTCCGGTGCCATCCAAAAGGGTGTTCCAATCACGGTATTTCGCTTAGCCATTGTGTCCTATTAAAATCATGAATATCTCTAGTAAGAATAAAAGTAAATGACATACATACAATAGGGTGGTCCATAAGTATAATAATAACAAAAGCATAAAGTTTAAAAAATTGATGGTGCTCTCAAGAATATTTGTATCTATAATATAAACATATTATATTATTTAAGAAAATATCCTAATAAAAATATAAAATATCCCTCTTTTATTTTTTTGGAAAGTTTAAAAGGAATGAGGAAGTACTAGATTTCTTTGATTATAGCTTTTTGAACCACCCTAACATACATCTTGACAGGGTGTCTGCTAATTTTCGTAAACTAAATTCTCACTAAACTAAAATCCAAATATCGTGAAAAAACGACTTGACTTGACTCGGATTTATTTCAATTCCTATTTTTTTCTGCATTTTTCCTGGTTTGAATTCAATTTTCGATTATTTCCTGGTTTTTCTGACTAGTAGACACCCTACATAAATATATGATGGATTTTACCGTCAATTGACCCGCAACGCCAAAATCGGCGAGCTTTGCGTGTCCTTCATTATTGAGCAAAATGTTTCCAGCCTTAATGTCCCTATGAATTTTCCGCCTCAAGTGAAGATACTCCAGACCCTTAAGTGTATCACTAAGAATCGTGGCGATTTCGTCCTCCTGAAGCGTCTTCTTCCGTAACCTCATGATATCACTTACGGATCCTGCTCCACAGTACTCCATAACGATCTGTATTTTAAATAATTGTATCAAAACAAAATTGCAAAGATATCAAAACATCTTAAAGGTTTCAAATACGACAAAAATAACATAGTTAGCATAAATATCAATTTATATTTTTCCTGTCAACTACTCGCATTTCCCTGACATTTCCCTAACTTCCCTAACAAGTGACCACCCTGGGAAGTTTATTTGAATTTGATTTCACTTTGATTTGATTTCTCATTCAGTTTATAATATTCTACACACCCATAAATCCGTATTCTTGAAGTAGCTTCCATAATATTTTACAACATAGGGAGAATCACACTGTTGCATTATAGATATCTCCTTAATGATCTCCTGCAAATCAGTGTCGACTGGCACTTGCTTGATTGCAAGTACCTGGCCGCTTTCCTTGTGCAATGCCTTGTAAACTGAGCCATAGGATCTATAACAAAAAAATTATTAAATTATGCAAAAGATGGAATATACGTAAAATTAAAATTATTTCGAGGTTTTATTTTATGTTATTTTCATATAGATATATGTATACTTAAATTATGTTTATTTTGACACCGGTAAACATGATCTTTGCACACATATATATATTATTATGTTATTATTTAATGAATAGGTAAGGATACAGTATGATTGACACAAACTTACCCCTCGCCTAGCTTGCAAATAATGTCGAAAACTTCTTCGGGTTGTCTTGTCAAGCTCTCTTCCGATAATTTCTTTAATTCACTGAAAAAAGAACGAATGGTAGCTATACATTGAAATTATATAAATAACATTAAATATTTTAATGTAATTATGACTCTTAAGCCTATTAAAAGTGTACGATTTAGAAATCAACAAAAAGATAACATTGATGATAGAGTTTGACAATAATGCTAAGTTCGTTTTGTTATATTTTATAGCTTTTCAGATTTTAGAAGATTTCCAAGGATTTCGAGGAACTATAAAGAATTTTCCAGACATCCGAAGAGATTTTTAAAGTTTTTCATGGGATTTTAAAGAATTTAAAGAGGTGAAATGAATTTTTTAAAAGATTTTTTATAATTATTAAAAGATTTTCTGGTAGTTTAAGAGATTATAAGGGAGTTTAAAGTTTGTCTTACAATTGTGTGGAATTTAGAGATTTTTACAATTTTTAAAAGATTTCAAGGAATTTTAAAGAAGTCTTAAGAATTTTTAAAATTATTTTTTTATACTTTGTTTTGACTACGTGACGTCATTCTATATCGAAAATAATGCTATTAAAAATCAACACCCTTGAGCTATTTAAATTTAAAAAGATTGAAATTGCAGTGGATTTTGAAGGTAGGCATTATTATTTTCAATATGTGTCACGATACTAAAACTTTTCAAACTGAAATCATTTGTAAAATATAAAAATACTGTTATATAATTCAAACTAAACTGCTCTATTATTGTCCCATAAAAATTGATTATTGATTTTGAAGCCAATGCCCTGAAACTATTAATAACTCCTACAGTTGACACCAAGCGTGTTACCAAAATAAAGGAAGATTCAGGTGCAATGAAATACTAAAAAAAGATCTTTTACTGGAGTCTCTTAATAAATCGAGTCCAATATAAATAACGCGAGAGATTCCAAAGTAGATGAGAGAAATTGTGTCAACAATCCAGAGTCTTGAGAGGCCAATTAGAAATATAATAATCGGAATAGTAATTATTTTATTGTAGTTTTTTTTTTTTATTTTTTTATTTTTACAAAAGAGAAAATCACATTATGAGTCTTTATATGTAAATTTGTGTCACACATCTGAATAAAGTTCAACGTAGCAGACGAAATGCAGGTTAACAAAGGAATAATAAACGGACTAAAATAAAGATCCAAGTCAAAATTCGAAGGAATAAAAACCAAAATTCTGGTGATTATTGAAGAGATTCGACGATGAATTTCAAGTTTTTCCTGGTTGATCTAGAGGAAGTCAGACTGGACGTATTTTGAGACTTGGAGATTATGTGTAAAAATAATTAAATACCTCTTTGAAGACATCTTCACTTTTGGTGTCAACGGCTTGCAAGTGTTTGAAAATACATTCGGTTTGTATATATTAGCACAAAAAGCGTAACGCGGAATAAATTAATGTCGATTGCTGGCAGTCATAGTTTTATATTATTTATTTAATACATATTACATTTTATAACGATAAATTAATGTAATCACAAACCGAAACATTGGGGCGAACTTCCACGAACTTCTGCCATTGCGCAGATGGCGCAATTGTCCTTGTCTAAGCTCTGAAGGAAGCGAAGATTTTTATTGAGCCGACTGTCGATAATGCAGAGACGCTTTCTTATATAATTCATATATATGAAACTTGGTGATAATTACCATTTGAGTAAATTCAGATTACACTCGAAGTTCCCAATACTGCCGTCCCAAATTCAAATGTTTTATGTTTTGGAGCAACTGACAAAACGTATAAATCGTGATTTTTTACTTTTCATTTTGAGGCCACAAAAATACACGGTTTTAAGTGTCGTTTGGCAGGTAAGTGTTTCTCGATATGAAGCATGGGGGTTCGTCTCATGTAGACAAAGGTATATGCCAAAAAGTTTGTGTTTTTATTCTAGGGTGACCAGACGTTCTTCTTTGTAAGGTCATGTCCTTTTTTTTCGATGGTTGTCCTTGATCCGTCCATCTTTTTTACCAATGTCCTTCTTTTTCAAAATTTTCGTGCTATTTCACGTTTTTTATTGCGCGGACTTAAATTTTGTTCACAATTTCTCTAAAGACGAAGTCCCAGGTTATTATAATTATTTCTAATATTATTTGTTATTTTTCTATAATTTGTATGGGCGTATATTAAGGGCATGTGATACTTACCATATATATATATGAGCAAATTTAGATAACCTCGGTTTTCCCTCAATTTTTACTTTAAAAAAAGTAATAATAGTGCACCAATAGTGTACAGACGTCTCTGTTCACATTCTTTACATCTTTGGACTATTATTATTTTGAAAAAGTAAAAATTATGAGAAAAAAACCAGGTTATTTAAATTTGCTCATATGGTAAGTAACACATGCCCTTAATTTTCAAATAACACGCCAAATTTGGCCAGGGGTGGGGGAAAAGTTAATGGTTGGAGGAGGGGAGGAGTGGGGGGTCCTTGTTTTCCTATCAAGCAATCAAGCCATCTGGTCACCCTATTTTATTCACAATATCACGAAGATCGACAGTATTCGCCGAATCGTTGTAATAGACACAAAAGGTATTCATTTTTATTAAAAAGTCACTAATTTTGCACTGGACAAAGAATAATATACCATATATTACATTGGGTATAGTATATCTTTACTGACGTTCAAGTATGTAATACAAATCTTATTATTTTAATACATACATTTTTATAACAAGGTTGTCCTACATTGGAGAGTACGTGTCATTATGGTTAAATGGTCCTCAATTATGTCTCGAGGATGGACCAGCACCGCCGCTACCACGACCACCATGATACCCACCAAGGTTAAGATCAAGATCAACATTACTAGAATCTCTGCCATGACCACCACCCTGGTAAGGTATACTACCGAGGCTAAGTTCATGACCGGGAAGATCTTGCTCCTGATTCACACCAAGACGACCCCTTCCAGCAGCTTGGCGCACTAGAAGCTCTGTTATAATCCGTCCGCTTACGGTAGTGAATTGGTTTTGACTTATGCGTAATATAGAAAACTTGTTATGGGGATTTACTGGATGAAAAACACCATGTTCACGCGTTCCAAGAAAATAATCATCGACTACTACTGCCTCGCCTCCAACACTGGGTCCAGTTAACACAATTTGATTATTATTTACAATCCTATAAGAAGGAGCACGACGAGGGATGTTGCCCACAGGACGCCCAGGATTGTTTACTCCTGACTGTGAACTGCTTGTTTCTGAAAGAAAAAATAGAAATGTATGCATTTAAAAAAAAAATAGTACACTGCGCAACAAGTTGAGAAACGCGAGATGTACCAGGATAATGAAATTCATGGTTGCGCAAGACTGAATATCCTCGTCTTATTTTCGCGCGGATTGACCAACGAGATTCCCTATACCATCTACATCATTTCAACAGCATGACTCAGCGGCAACACTCAACGCTGAGAAGCAAGACGGACACGGGTTCGATTCCCGGCATCGGAAAAATCTCTCCTCTCCCGAGGGGCCATTTACTCTCGAATCAGCCACTTTTAACGTATGAAATCAAGGAGGAATCTAAATTATTAAAGAACAAAAAATGTGAAGTCTTGAAGAATCAAACAAAATTGTGGCAATCACTTTAATCTAAAAAGGAATCAATGAAATCTGGGTCTTAATTCATGTCAAAATGAAATCGTCTAGTTAACTCATTTTAAATAGGGAATCTGTATCTTTAAGACGGGAATCTGTGAATTTAAGAAGCGAGTTAGAGAATTTAAAAAGGCAATCAGAGGCAGTCTGAAGTGAAATCAAGTGGAGTCAGGGTGGCGTCCCATGATTGTGTTTTGCGTTGCGTCATAATGAGAGAAAAAAGACAAAAGTATACATCTGTCTCTTTTTCTCTCATTACGACGCTACGCAAAACGCAATCATGGGACGCCAGCCTCACTTGGTTCGGACAGAAGATTCGGTTGTGAAAATATTCCCGTGCGCGGAAATGTTGCGCAATAGCCTGTGGTCAATGCGCAGTGGTCGTCTGCGCTAGTCAAATTTCGGCAGTTGCAACTGATTGCTGATTTCAAGAAATCAACAGCAATCAGTGGTTTTTATGAAATCTGAGAATCAACACGTTAAATCATTTGAAATTAATTGAAATCCTTTGTCAAGATTCTTATGATTTCAGAGTGAATGGCCCCTCGTCCTCTCCATATGTCTAAAGCAGGATCCGTCCACATTGCCTTTCTGATGAATCCAGTGGAGGACCCTGGACGAAACATAGAAGAGAATCTATAAGATGGCTGAATGCCATCACGAGTAGGCAAGTTCTTACTTATCTATGTTTTCATTATGATCACTAACCTATCAATTTCAATTCCCTCTTTTCTCTATTGTATCTTATTTCTTGTCAGCTACTTTTAATCCGCTCTTTTCTATCTTATTATACATTTATTTTATTTATTTTTTAGGAATAAATTGGAAGAATATACATGCATGTATATAAGGGGTTGTGCATAAATTACGTTGAGTCTTTTGGAGAGAGAAGGGTTCAGTCCAAACTTACGGACAGTAACGCTAGGGGGGAGGGGGGGGGGGGGTTAAATACAGTAACGTGTTGAATTACTGTCCTTCAATTACAAAAGAATTGAGCAAAAGAACATGTAAAACATGTGGAATATACTTCGCATCAAAAGATTCAGTTGACCACCACAGCTAGGTAAAATTTTTTAGTATAATGTATTTATTGTTTAATTTTTAATCAGATCAGATTACATATACAATTTTATAATTTACAGTAAAAATGTCCATAAAACGGAAGGTAGTGTCTCACGAGTAAGACCTCTACAAGTTTTAAATAAGAGACCAGGAGAGGTTCTATGTACTCTATCTGGCGAAATCGAGAGTGGAATTCCAGAATGGATTGATAAAGAATCCTTAGATTTGAGACATCAGACTTTCCAGAAGACCCAAAAGAAGAAATGGCGATGCCTATTATTGCAAAAGAAGGCGATTGGATTGCAAATGATAGGAGAGAGATAGAAAGAAGTGGGGATTGAAAGAGATAAGAGCGAATTGAGATAGACAAGGAGATAGAAAGGGATAAACAAGAATAGTTGAGATAGACAGGAAGGAATAGAGAAGTGGGAATTGAAAGATATAGGAGCAATTTTAATTCAGAGGGAGATAGAAAGAGATAGAATGGAATAGGCGAGAGATAGATAGAGTTTGAGAAATGCGGATTCAAAGTGATAGACGTGGATGTGGATTGAAATAGAAATAGATCCGTTGATGTAGATTGAGATGGAGATAGAAAGAGATAGGCGGAGATAAACAATTTTTTTTTGGCCATATAATGAGTTATTTGAAAATCAGTACATAAAATCGAAAATTATTCCAAAGTATCACCATACTAAATTTGCTCTTATGGTAAGTGATAATTACCATATGAGTAAATTTATAATACATATAGGATTGTAAAGAATAGAAGTTCAGTAAGGTAGGAATCGGAGAACTAATGGTAATGCATTACCATAAGAAGTATTTGAAGGGCATGTGTTAATTACCATATCAGAAAATTTAGATAACCCGAGTTTTTGAAGTTTTTTTCTACAATTTATACTTTTACAAAAAATAAATATAATTAAATAATATAAATGAAATAAATAATAAATAAAAAACATAAATAAATAAAAAATTTATAAACAATTATAAAATATTAGTTCACGCATTCGTCAAGAACACGAATACGGACGCGGATGTCCACTATTATTTTTTTGAAAAAGTAAAAATTGTTGGAAAAAACCCGGGTTACCTAAATTTGCTCATGGTAAGTAACACAGTACACGTGTATATTTCTAAAATATTTGAAAAAAAAAAACTTTTTAGCCGGTGCTTTTAAATTCTACTCGAGAATCAATTGTCCCTTATTTAAAAAATTGGCGCTATGCGCAGTAGCGCTGCTCCTCATTCTTATCTAAAAAGTGGCGCCCCGCTAGTTGCCTTCGCGAGTTTGAGGATCGTCAATCGTCATTCGTCTAGAATGGTTGCCCCCACTCCACATTTCTCGCTGTGGCTCGCCACAGGGCACAGGCCAACACGGGCAACACGCCTCGCCTTGGCTCGGCTCGGCGCTTCGGCGACGTGCGTGATTGCTTTGTACAGCGGTTTCATTTTTTTTTTCTTTCATTTTAGTGCTCGCGTACGTGAAGCGCAATAACGACAATCGACAAGTTAAATATCCTAAAGTGCTCGTACTTAATTGTTCCGTCCTGATTTCTCGTCATTTCTCGTCGTTGTCGTCATCGTCGCGAACGTTGTAGTGCAAGGGCGGATATAAGTTCCACAAGTGCCTTCATAGTGCGTCGTCTATTAATAACTATAAATAAATATAAATCGACTTCTGAGTAAGTTAAGTAAATAAGGGAAATTAGAGGGAGTTAAAGATCCCACGAGAAAGAAAGTTGGGTACAAAGAGCTGGGAGACTGATCGCTAGAGAGAACCCAATGGTATTATTCTTTGGGAGCCGGAAATCCGCGAGAGGAACCCGCAGTGCCTTTGCTTCGTGAGGTACCTGTACCGTCTGGTACGTTCCTAAGAATTGAGAGGGAGAAGGAGTGAAGAGAAGAGAAGAAGAGGGAGAGAGGGAGAGAGAGAGAGAGAGAGAGAAGTCGTGAGAAGCAGAGAAGGCAGAGAGACACAGGCCTGCAGGTAGTCGTGGGCCAATAAGATCGGCGATCGGTGGGCGCGCAGTGCAGTGCAACAGTGCTCGTGCTTTTCTTTGAGGAGCCGCGCGGAGAGTCGGCGGCATTGTTCTTGTTTTGTTGTCTCGCTAGAGTCCAAGGAAGCGGTGGTAGCAAAAGAAGAGGAGAAAGAAAATAAAAATCGGAAATAAGAAGTAAAAGAGGATAGTGAAGGCGGTTGGCCGCACCGAGTGGTGAAGAGAGGAGAGCGCGACTCGGGACGGGCCGGTACGTGTGTGAGTGCGTACACGTATTGCCAGCTCTGAGTAACTAACTCTGCCGTGTACACGAAGCCTCTACATTCGCTAAGAAACACTACTCGAAAGACTACATACTCAGAAACACTAGTCTCTGAGGCCAAGGAACGCGAGAGAAAGAGAAGGAGAAGGCGAAAGAAAGGGTGAGAAGGAAGAGACGAGAACCGGGATCCAAGATGGCGCTCAAACAAGAGCCGGACCAGGTGTCCAACCTGGTGGTCCGGGTAGACCAAAACTCAGAATCAGACCTGCAAGCACTTTTCGACTCGGTCCTTAAACCTGAATTTAAGCCACTGTATGTCCCCCTGCGGATGAGGAATTTGCCAGAGTCCTTTTTCAATCCGCCCTCCACCGGAAGCAAGAGTCCGTCGATCTCGCATTCGCGAGAAAACTCGGCGGATTCTGCATTTGGCACTACGACGGTAGCCGGATCTGCGGGCGCGGCCGGAACAACTGGTACCGGCGGCGCCTCCGGTACCGGAAGTGGCACCAACGCCAGCGGCGGCTCCTCAGGGGGGGTTCCCCAAGGCCTCACTGTTGCACATCCGAGAGCACATAGCAGTCCTGCCTCACTTCAACAAACCTACGCTTCAGCACAGCAACAATCACAACATGCACCTCAACCCCATGCGAGACACCATCATCATCAAAAACAGAGGAGCTATGATGTTATTAGTACGGTGGATGAACTCGGCGATCTGCCTCAAGGTTGGGAACAGGCGCGTACACCGGAGGGTCAGATTTACTTCTTAAAGTAAGTTTTATTGTTTTTCACATATTTCTAATGTTATGTTTTCTTATGACGTTGTTCATGTTTTTAATTGTTTAATGATCTTTACATTGTTAATGTTGATACAGGTCCTATAAGGTACAATTTCCAGATTACATTGATCATCTTTCTTCATTATAGATATTTAAAATAAGGAAGACACTTAATTGGGAAACTGGTCCAATCTAAACAAGCTCTGAGCCGAAAAAAACTAGCTGTGAATTCGATCTTGGGTTTTTCAGGGTTGCCACAAGATTCAATTCTTCAATTTCCCTGACAGAGAAATATTAACAATGCGAACAAATTTTCAGTGAAAATACTGTTGAAATTTTTCAAAAATTTCGTATAATATCACTTTGAATAGTTTGAAGTGTAAAATCACTTCAAATCACTTAAAAATCGTAAAAATCTCTAAAATTTACAATCTTGGAAATCTCTTAAAACTCATTGAAATGTCTTGCAATTTCTAGAAAGATGACTTTAAAAAATCAAACTTTCTTAAGGACATGTGATACTTTACCATAAGAGCAAATTAGTTATACCGATTATACATTCATAATAATAAATATTTTTAGTAAATAAGAGTCAATAAATCTTCGTCTCATGAAAACGAAGGTTTATTGACTCTTATTAGCTTATGGTAAAGTATCACATGCCCTTAAAACTTCTACAATCTTTCTAAAATCCTTTAAAGTTTCATGAAGTCCTTTAAAATTTAACTAAAGCTTTTAAATATTATACAAATTTCTTGTAATCACTTTAAGTTTCTAGAAACCTCTTAAAATCCTTTAAAATTGTTGAAAGTTTTTAATCCTTTGAAATCCTTGGATAGTTTCTAAAATTTGTTAAATAAACTATAAAAATTATATATCTTTAATATTCAATTAAATGCATTAATCTTATAGATCAATCGATTCGGTTCGACACAAGGAATAGTTTTTCCCTTGCATAAGCTTTTAATTTTGATTATTCCAGAACCTATAGACGAAAAATCCATTTTACAAAAAATATAAAAGTACATAAAAATTATAAAATTTAATATTTTAATAATCCTTCGGCACGTTTTGAGGTACATATTGGTTGTGCAAATAAGCCCTACAAATTTCATCAATTAATTTAATTAAACTGTCTTTAAGTTGTAGTGGCAATAAAAAACGGTAACATATGTTCCTAAACCTGGAATTTAATCATCATTTAGTGCTTAATTAGTGTTAATTTATGCTTCAAATTTTGAAATATACTTACGAAGAAAACTTAAGATTGCCATGAAGTAGAGGAGTAAAATGCCAGTAAGAATCGTCATTTTTCGCAAGCTGAAAACTTATCTATGCTTTATTCACGACGAGGGATAATTTTTTGGCAAAATCCATTGCTTTATATACTAACCTGGGTCCAGATAAGACTCAGGTACGACATGTTCTTGTTTTTAAGATACAAAAAAGTTTTACTGTTTGATTTATTATTTGGCTAATCTATATATATGATTATAAGTGGTGTCTCACACTCAGGTTACTGTGTAAACTTCCTCGCGCTGTGTAACACAGAGAGAAGAGGTGGAATATCAAAATAATAAATCTGGCATTGGTGCAAGATCCATATAAATTCAAGCAGAATTTATAGACACTATACTGAATTTCAGAATTTATGTCTTTTATAGATGAATAATTTTAATACTTCTAGTCACAAAATTTTTTACGATAAAAATTTTAAAATAGATTATGAACATGTAATACATAAGAAAAATAGAAAAAATAGGAACTTGAATATTTTATAACCAGCCGATTTCAATTCCCATGCAAATTTTATTAAGATTTAAGTTTTCAAACTGTATAAAGAGTTTTAAAGATTTTTGAACGACTCTAGCACCAGATTGTCAGGAATACCCACTGGGTTCAGAAAAATCAAGAAAAATTAAAATCCAAAAAACCGTTTTTAAGTTATTTATAAAAACGATTTTTAAAAATTTTCCATTTTTCAAACCTGAAACTATAACGGAAACATTTTTGAAACCTGAGAAATTATTGTTGTGAATAACAAGAACTTCACAAGGCGGAAAAAGCCTTACACAATTCCTTAGCTCGATCTCGTCAGTGTAGTCAAAGTTTATATAGCTTATAAAGAATTATCACTACAGTGCCGGTGCAGAGAATAGCCCGAATAGCCCTTCTCCTTTCTGTCTCGTCTCTCAGATACCCGTTTCCCTTCTCCTTCTTCCAGTGAGCTTACTCATCGTCATCTTCTTCTTCTTCGACTTCCTCTGGTTCTCACTATACTATATGGATCCCAGGCTCGTAGAAGCTGGGATCCATCGGACCCTCTGCAACCTTTAAAACCTTTTGAAAAGGAAGAAAGAAAGATACTTTTTATAAAAATAAAAGTTTACTTCAAATGTATTTATTATTAGATTTCATTACAAAAAAATTTCAATTACTATTATCATCATTATCATTATTTTTAAATTATATTCGTCTTTAAAAAGTAGTTGCTATCCAAGTTTCATCCCATTCTTCTATCCACTGCATTCTCTGAAGAATCGGAAAGTTTTATCCCCTCAGACTACCTCATTCTTTCTTTCTCTTTTTCCCTTTTCTTTCGCTTTCCAACTATTTTTTTCCTTCTTCCCTGTACTTCTTCCTCTCTCTACCCGCCTCTCTTCATTGTTTATCCTCCGCGTTTCTATCCTTTTATCTATTTTCTGTTCCTTTCTTGCTTTTGATCCCCTCCCACCGTTGCAGGTACCTTTAGCCAGATCCTCGTTACGATCCACCTGTGGCGCCGTAGTTGGGATTCCCACGTGTCACCTGTCGTGGGAAACATCATGAGTGTCGCCCTCATCATCCACTGAACGACCCCTCCCCTCTCCCTTTGTATGCCCGCCTTTTTTTCGAATTTGCACAGATTTCAGGGGTGGGTGCGTCTCGATTTCTTTTTATTTTTTTTTTATTTCTGTTAAAATGAATTAAGTAATACATTTTATGTCCAAAGTCGTAAAGTCTTTTCACTGAGATTCTCGGAAACTACTATAAAATTATAGAATATTTTTACGATACCCAAAAACTACCACAAAACTCACACGGAAAAAACTGGAGGGTCAAAGTTAGAGAGTCAAAATTTAGAGGGTCGGTGTGACTTTCTAGATGGTCAGATCGGCCCTTTATAACTTTTAGGATATGGTCGGCCCGACTCAATTTATGTTCAGGTTGACCATCAGCAGATCAAATCGACTCTCCCCGATGGTTGATTCGACGCTCTAAGATATAATTTTGAAAGTCACGTGACCACCAAACGAATCGACCCTCCGTGATGGTTGGTTGAATCACCTTTTCTGGGATGATCGAATCGATCTTCCGCGATAGCCAAATCGACCCTCCAAGATGATTGAGTCGACCACCTTATTTTGACTCTCTAGAGAGGGCTAAGATCATCTTGATGGCTGTCTCATAGTCGACCCTCAAATAGAGTCAGTCTGACCATTTAGAGGTTCAGGCTGACCTTCCATTTTTCTCTGTGCAGTCCAAAAAACTAATTTTAAGAAATATCCCTTTCTAGTCTTAATTTTCTACGAAACTCGAAAACTACTCCTGAAAACTGTATACACTCAAAACTATTCCTTGTTGTTACCAATGCTTTTTTACGACCTCAAAAACTAAAATAAACTATAAAATTGCATTTTATAGTTTATTGAATAAATTTTAGAAACTTTCCAAGGATTTCGAAGGAATATAAATAATTTCCAAGCATTCTTTGAAGTTCTTTGGGTTTCTAATGATTTCAAGGGATTTTAAATATTTTTAAAAGATTTTAAAAAACTTTCAAGAATTGCAAGAAATTTCGAGTTTTTCAAGTAATTTTAAGGGATATTAATATTAATATTAATAAATTTTAACGCCTTTAAGTAAATTACCCTAAAAAAAACTAATCTCAAAACTACTCCTTATAAGTAATACAATTTACGACTCTCAAAAACTACCCCAAAAACTATACTCTAAAAATTATTGCTTTATTAGTAAAATATAGAAATTATTAGATTTTTCAGTAGAATTGTATACATTTTTAGAGTCCTCAAAAATTGCTCTATGCTTATCTATAATACCGAGTTTTGTAGATATTTTTTTGGAAAAAAATTCGAAAATACTTGCACACGTGAGAGATTCATGGCACATTTTTTTTCGATCCTCAAAAACTACCCCTTATTAGTAATATATTTCTTCGATTCTCGAAAACTATCCATTTATTTAGTAATATATTTTCACAATTTAAAAAATACCCTCAAAAACTACTCTAAAAACTATCGCTTACAAGTAAAATACAGAAATTGTTACATTATTTTGCATTATATTGTACTTTAAAATTATTACAAATTAAAAAATCTCAGATAATTTTTTTCATTAAAAAAATAATTTCTAACTCAAAAAATCGTTAACCGTAATGTCGGAGTAAAAAAAAAGTTACACGTGAAACTTTGGAATCGATTAATTATTATCATTTAAAGGCACTTATATTGTGGTTTAAATTACGCGTCAACTCGATCTGGAAGTAGATTCTTCGCGAGTCGGAGTCTAAATAAAGCGGCCCTGATAAGATAAATTTTTTAATCTTTTTTTTTTTTTATTTTATGAGTTGAGTTCACCTTATGCTTTGACCATTTCTGCTTCCCGTGTGAATTTATTTAGGGCTTCTACCTGCGAGAGAAAACTCGTGGGAGTGAGGGAGGAAATACGAACCAGTTCCAAGTAAAGGATACCCTTGACAGTGACGGATTTATATGGGGTCTTTAAAATTCTACGTAACTTTCACAGTTTATAGCCAAGCAAATAAATAATTTTCATTTTTCTCAATATTACTTACAGCTAAATAATAAAGTAAAAAAAGTTAGGTATATATTTTTTCCACGTAAATAAAGTTAGGTATATATTTTTTTCTAGTTTTAAAATCTATTTAACTTCAAACGAAATGCATTTCAAAATAGAAAAGCACGAAACTGAAAATAGATACGTAGATAGATGCAATCTTTGTAGAATCCGAATCCATCATTAGCCTTCGGACTCGAAACTTGTTAGTAAATGGGTCATTAGTTTCAAGGTAACCGTGTTTCCAAAACCTTTTTAAATTTCAAGGCACTAACCGGAAAAACCTGGAATTAACGGGGAACAAAAATTAAATCAGGAAAAACTGGGAAGTCTCTTCCATTAAAAATGCAAGAGGACGTGGTGAATTTCAAAAAACTTTGGATATTGTAATGGCTGATACAACGGACTTGAAGCAGGCGAGTGTTGAAATTTTGTAAGATCTAATACAGTACAAGGAAAAGTGTGATCGTCTAGAAAGATACTTTGAAAGTCATTAAAAAAATTGCTTAAGGTCATGTGATACTTTAGCATAATAGCAAATTAGTTATACCAATTATACATTCATAATAATAAATATTTTTAGTAAATAAGAGTCAATTAATCTTCGTATCATGTAGACGAAGGTTTATTGACTCTTATTAGCTAAAAATATTTATTATTATGAATGTATAATTGGTATAACTAATTTTTTCAAATCATTTTTCATTTTATACAGAACTAGTTAAAAAACCAGTAATTTTAAATATATTATTTAGGTATACACACACACACACACATATATATATATATAATTATATTAAAATTAATTGATTAAATAATTTAAAAAAATATTATTTATATTAAATTTAAATATCTTTTTTTTTTTAATTTTGAATTTATCGTAATGAACGAATTATGAAAATACCACTTGTTGTGACGTATGTTTTCATATCATCACGTGTGTTTTGGAGACTTCTTGATAACGCCACGAATCCTTGAGAAGTAATCGGGACATCGGTTAAAAGAACGTGCATGAAAAACCGTGTCGCACCTGGAGAAAAGATTATCTCATCATTACGCACAGAATAGAGTTGGTAGATTAAAATGATTCATATAGAAATGTCGAGATTATTATTATAGTCAAAATAACTTTCTTCTAAAAAATATGTCACAATAACATATCCAAAAAAATATTATGTTTTTTATTTTTGGGGTTAAATTTGAATTTTTTCAAAAAATCTTTTACGGCACAATGGAGTACAAATCTAGCACAATTCAGCACAATTTTCAAAATTTTAATCAAATCCATTAACCCTCATCACTTTCTTGCGCCAAAACCAAATTCTAGCTATAAATATTAATAATTGTGAAAGTTATGGATTTTTTAATGAAAAATTATTTTTTTATAACTTTTAAATTTTGAGAATTTTTTTATAGACCGCAAAATAATTTTTATTATAAAAAGACAATCAGAATCTAATTTCTATGTATTAAACAGCGTCTGTAAATTTTGTCAAGTTGAAATATTGCAAGCAATTAGTATAAAAAAAAAATCAAAAAAAAATCGTGAATATCGAATAAATTTAATTAAATATCATATTAAGCAAACCAAATTAATTTTCTCTATCTACATATAATATAAAATAAGTGAATATGAGGTTCTTTGGAATACTCTTTTCTGAGAAATATATCCTAACAAAATTCAGAACATTCTTTTAGCATGTTGGATTCTTTTGTTTTTCCTGGAAAGCCATCGACCGAGCATTCGGGCGAGTAAAATCAAGAATTTGGGATTAAGGATTTGATTGACACTAAATTAACTCTAAATTTTAATGAAAGGAAACAATTCTTTGTTATTTGACTTTCAGATACCTAACCGCGGCGTTATTTTTTAAATAATGAAAGTATAAAATTCGTAGTTAGGGCATTATTTAACACTAAATTTTTAAACAGGAGAAAAGTCGATGTACATTTTTGTTGTTGGGATATACGCGTGGTGCTTGCACCTATAACCACGGCTTTTTTTTAAATATGAAGCACCAAATATTTTAAGTATGAAATTCGGACTAATGGCATTAATTTTATTATTTATTTATTTTTTTTTTTTTAATAGACCAAATTCACTTTCGTCAGCTCATCAAATGGATAATTCGTCATTCTTTTGAAATTTAGTGTAGATTAAGTGAACTTGCATGAACGTTATAGAAATCACTCGTGATATAACGCAGAGTCTTATCGACGCGTAACTGCAACGTATAATTCAAGAAAATGTTTATATACCGTCTTTCCTTATACAGTTTGTGCGAGTTGTGTTACGGTTAGGCGAACTTACGAAATTTCACCCCTCTTTCCATAATAAGTTTGCGAAATCAACGAATTCTACAGGTTTTTTTTTTTAAATGTTTATTAGGGTGATTCAAAAAAACCTGTTTTTGGAAATTTATATGTGATGCATCGAAATCTTCGAGAGGACCGAAAATAAAAATTTTTCTCAAAATTTGAGGAAAATCAATGATGTTTTAGGGGTCGCTCAATTCAAAAAAATGTTTACATTATAAGTAAATAATAAATTAAATAACAAAAAGATCCTCGCTTTTATTAATAAATTTGATTAATAATCTATTTATAAAATGACAGAATACTCTGTTTTCGCATTATTTTCGATTTATGTAAGAACTGAGTTACATTGAAAGAATCAGGTGTGTTGATAATTTGATATGCATAATCGTAAATGTGCATGTTTTATCGGTATACAATCACGAGTAAAGCACCGGCTCGTTGGGCATGATGGACACACAACTTCCTTTCTTTCCTCCTTCCGTTCTCGCTACATATACTTCCGGTATGCCTTGACGGTCGGGTGTTACACATTTTTCGTTCATTTTGAGATAGAACAGTTCTCGATTAATGAAAATAAATTTTCAATTCTTGCCAGAAGGATGTGATGTTTATATACTCAGAATACAACCGCGGAAATAGTAGACAAACTGCAAATTATATTCGAGCTGTTGCACCAAACGATTCCAAAGCGAGGAAAGTAACTGTAACAGTAATTTAAATTTTTTTTTCTGCACTAAGGCATCTTCATTTTTCATAAAGTAACTGGAATTTCAGTGAAATTGAATAGCCCCTGATTCACAGTGAATTTTCTGTGAAATTCCATTGTTTTCGGTGAATTCTGATTAATTCGAGTTAAATCCTTGAAATGATGTAAAATCCGTTAATATCTCTAAATTTTCAACAAATTCCATAAAATCCCTTGAAATTATTTAGAATTACTTTATCAGGGTGGCCATATAAGATTCAATATTTTCATTTCCCTGACTTTCAGACCGGCAAAGTATTGAAAATGCGATCCAATTTTTAATAAAAATACTACTGAAATTTTTCAAAAATTTCGTATAATATCACTTTAAATCTTTTGAAATTCAAAATCACTTCACAACACTTAAAATTCGTAGAAATCTAAAATTTACGACAACCTTGGAAGTCTCTTAAAATTCATTGAAATTCTTGAAATTCCTAGAAACATCTTAAAATTCGACGAAATCCCTTCAAATTTGTTAATATTTCATGAAAAAACTGATTGTTTTAAAATTCCTCAAAATCATTTCAAATCCTTTAAATTTCTCAAAAAACTTCAAACTTCAAACTCTTTTCAAATGTCTAAAAGTCTCTTAAAATTTCCTATAATCCTTGGAAATCCTTGGAAAATTTCTAGAATCTGTTAAATATAAGCTATAAAAGCTATATATATGTAATACAACAAAAATAACACAACATAAATGTCAATTTTTACTTTGCCTGACAACTAATGTCTATAGTTATGTTAAAATATTTTTATTAAAAATAAAAATTCTAAATGGGTTAATTTCTGCACGGTTTTTTGAGGAATTGACAAAAAATGTTAAATGCGGATAAAGTTGGAAAAAACTGTGTGCCACATTGTATCACAAGCACAAGGTACGTTGATATGCGTTTAAGTAGACACGCACACAAAGTACCTTTTGCGACCAATTGCGACCCTGGACGATAATGGCCGCCGGTGTCGCATGCAACTTTCACCCACTTCGACATGAAAATACGCACTCGACAACGTATACGCTCCCTTGATGCTTGATACCAGAACCAGCTTCCCGTTTTTTCCGTTTTTCCCGTTTCTTGCTTCCGGGCACGATATGCTGACTAATGGACAATCAATTTTTAGATTTAAATAACTACACATATCTGTGTACGCAATTTTTAAAATTTTCCCATTACATTGTCAAATTTAAGTTCGAGTAAAAGTTACAAGCAGCTCAAATTATTCATAAACTATTTCTGGACTTATTTTCCATGTTAATAATAACAACTAGTAATATTATACTTGCTTGCCACTGTGGGGTGGATTACACCCCAGGCTTTTTATTTCTTAATTTTAAGTACCTAAACGTGAAGAAAATCATGCATTTTTTAGTTTAGTTAAGGGTGTTGGAGCCAAGTTCTAATCTAAAAATTCGATTTCTTCATTTTACTCAACAAATATTAAATTTGAAATTTTTTCCCTCTGTAGAATTAATCAATTTTCAACTAGAATTATGCGTACAGAGCGAGAAAATATCTAATTAAAATAATTTTTAAGTAAAATGAAAATATTCAATTTTGAAGATAGATTTTGAATTCTTCGTTTTATGCAAAAAATATTTATCTGTAATTTTCGTTGAGTAAAATGGAGAATGGAATTTTGAGCTTAACACTTGGGTCCAACGCCCTTAAATTTAATTCTTGGCTATATAACTTATATGATCTTTTAAAGTAAGCTTTTGAGAAATTCCGTACCAATATTCAAAAAAAAATATCCAATAGTTAATTTTTTATTACAGTTTTTATGGCTGGGGTGGCCGACACACCGGTGTGGCAAGCAAGGGTTAATAATATTTAAATTTGAAATAGAAATAACAGGGTAGCCACATGTCAGGGAAATTAGGGAAAAAAATTTGTCAGGGAAATGTACGTAGTTTTCAGGGAAAATAGAAATTGACATTTATACTAATTATGTTATTTTTGTCGTATTACAATATATTATTAATACTTTTATAGTTTATTTTAGAGGATTTTAAAAGGTTTCTAGGAATTTAAAGTGATTACAAGTGATTGAAATAATATTTAAAAGATTTAGTTGAATTTTAAAGGACTTCATGAAATTTTGAGAGATTTTTAAGGAAGTTCAGGCAATTCAAAAAATTTTAAGGGTGTTGGACCCAAGTGTTAAGCTCAAAATTCAATTCTCCATTTCGCTCAACGAAAATTATAGATACATATTTTTTCGCTCTGTAGCGCTAATCTTTTTTCAAATATAAGACTGCATACAGAGCGAAAAAATATTTAATTTCGATACTTTTTGCATAAAACGAGGAATTCAATTAAGAAATTTTGATTTTTTAAAGTGATTTTAAGGGACTTTAATGTTCCTAATGGAATTTAAAGGTTTTCACGAGATTTTTATGATTTTTAAAAATATTTTTAGAATTTTAGGGGATTTTGAAAAGTTTTCATAAATTTTAAAAGATTTTTACGTATTTTAAGGGATTTTAAAGTTTTTCGTGGAATTATAAAGGATTTTCAGAAGTTTGTAAAAATTTAAAGAAATTTTGACATTTTTAAAATGATTTTAAGGAATTTAAATATTCCTCGTGGTATTAAAAAAAAATTTCAAAAATTATTTTTGATTTTTAAAGGATTTTGTGAATGTGCTTTAAAATTCTGTTGAAATGGCTTCAAAAATATCTTTCGAAATGTTTAAAATCTTTCGATTTCAAGTTTATATCAATTAATTCCACAAGCATTATATATGTTCCCTTTAGAAAAACCGTAATTTTGTAAAACTTACATAATGGTAAAAACACTTGTTCATTTATTTTAAAAACTAGAAAAAATGCGTTCTAGAAAATTCTATTTTTGGTAGAAATTTATGAAGAGTTCAGATTTCACAATTCTAAAAAGAGTGATAATAATAAAAAGCTTTTATCATTGTTCAAGTGAAAAACAAGGTGTATACCTATGTATCTAATCCCCCCAAACATCTGTATAAGCAACAAGTGTCGATACGAAGAATCAATTTAATGCGTTCATAAAAGATTTCACGATAAAAGCAAGCGTTATATTGTCTGGGTCGAGGAGAATGATAAAGATTTCAAATTCTGATGTTTAATCGGATTCCACTAATTGAAAAATTGTCTTTTAAAGTCTTTATTTCAAGTTCACAAGATTATTTTAAATGACGAATTTTCTAAAACAGTAATTAAGATATATATACATATATTTCCTGGAATCTCGTAAATTTACTGAAATTTAAAATTCCCGAAATTGAAATTGAAATAATTTAGGGAATTTTAAATTTCGGTATTATTATTGTTGGTCAATTTTTTGTTTAAAGAAGCAAATAAAACTTCTGTTGGGCTCATTTTACTTCCTATGAAGCACTACTAGTAGAGCTCAGCAATACTGGTCATTGTTACTTTGCTACGATGAGGCTAAAGACCTCGACAAACCTGTATTCAAGTATCGACTGCACGAGTACAAGCGACACTCACTAGCCTCCGATCCACCTGAGAATCATTGGTTGCAAACAGTTCCAACGGAAAGTTCAAGGTCGCTTTGTGAAATAGTACATGTTTCTACAGCTGAAAAGTCAGGTGTAACTGTACATCGCAGAGTGGAAAAAAAAAAGTTGAATTAAATCGAGAAAATGTCGTCTCAAATCGGCTCTGTATTCAATACCTTAGAGTTCATATTTTCTCGATTCGCTCCTACTTAAAGAATAATAAATAAAATCATATCTAAAGTCTGTCTAAAGTGAATGTTAAATTATATAAAATAATAAATTATTTTTTATTTGCATTGAGCATTTTAGATCCGAATATATTCAGTATTTTCAAACAATAATATTTCCAGTTTTTAACTGTTTCATTTAACAGATTTTTGGACGGTTTCCTGTACAGACTTTTGGACTTTTTCCTCTACAGGTTTTTAGACTCTTTCCTGTACAAAATTTTGGACTTTTTCCTGTACAGGTTTTGGACTTTTTCCTGTACAGGTTTCGGACTTTTTCCTGTACAGGTTCTTGGACCGATTGCTGTATAAGTTCCCTGTAAAGGTTTTCTGTACAAGTTTTTGTATTATTCCCTGAACGGATTCTTGGACTGTTTTTTTAGAGGTTCTGGAAATGTTTCATGTACAAGTTTTTGGACTGTTTCCTGTACTGATTGTTGGAGCGTTTCCTGTACAGGTTTTTTTATATGTTCCGTCGCTAATTTCCTGTATAGGAACTCATGGAAATTAGTCCAAAATTCCTGTTCAGGAAAAAGTCCAAAGATCTGTACAGGAAACAGTTCGAAACCTGTACAGGAATTTTCAGCTGACTTGATTTTACAAAATAATGAGAGGGAACATTTTTCTGTTGATTTTACTGAAAATATCTCGTCCTCTAAATCTAAATTAGATAAAAAAGAATAATTTATTTCAATAAATCTTCGGAAGATTTACGGTTTAAAAATGTAAGGATGACACATAAATTTGAAGTATGCAAGAAAGATACTTTATTTTCATAATTTAACCTTCGTCTAGACACATAACTGTAAATTCATTACAGAGTAGGAAACGCGATAAGGATATTCAGGTATATTGCACCCGCATTCGCAATATTTACCTTGCCTTAACGTTCTTGCAAAGGATCTTTCAAGAATCTTTAGACCTTAAGATCAGATAATTATTTAGAAATCTTAAAAAGCTCTGGCGTTAATTAAAAATCAATCTATCTGCATTACTTAAAATAAAATATTGTTTGACTCAAACGCTCCATTAATAATTATAATAATTTTTTAATAATAATATTTTTCAAATCAATTTTTCAAAATTATATACTTTACATTGAAAAGATTAAAAATTCTTGTAAATTCTATAACAATTTCAAATTTAAATCGTGTGTAATTAAACATGTTTAAAAAAGCCACAAAGAATAAATAATTTTATATTTAAATATTTTTTTCTTTTTAATTTGAAGAGCTTAAAATTGCGGAATTTGGAAATGGAAGACTTTGTATTTTTTTATTATTAATTCCCAAGGTAATATATTATAGTCACTTTTTAATCATTCTTAATCTAAAACAAATACGAAATTGTAGAAAACAAGATAAACAGCAAGAAGATAAGAAAAAATCATAGAATTAATCAAGCCTAGAAGTGTTAAACGTACCGCCTTTAGCAAATAGAACAAAATTTTCTTCAACTTTCTGGATATTTTTCTCTGAATATAATTTTCCGTGATATTCCAAAAAAATATTTTTTGAAAAAAGTTAAAAATAATAATAATAATTTTTTATTGACTTTTTCGAAAAAAATTTAAAAATTAAAAATTAAAAATAAACTATACAGTTGTAGTCGGCTCAGCGTTCTTTTCCCCATGAAGGCATTCAAGATATTCAAAACATTTTCGATGATCTCTCGGATTTAGGATTTAATTAAACGCATTTCCAGATGCAGGGACATTGGATTGGCGAATAGCAAGCTCTGTTGAACAA
>CAJFCO010000064.1:240132-258389 GCA_904066015.1 Synergus gifuensis
CTTCCCGATTCTTAAAGATCTAAATGTCTCTGTCGTATATATATATATATATATATATATATATATTTGAACTCTGACGTCACACTTGGCCTGCAAAACAATCTTTCTCCATGTCCTCCATGCCTATTCCTGTCTCGAATAAATACATTTCAACCATTTGGACCAAATTCCAAAATCCTTATGCATGCCAAAATTACTTTACGCTCATCAAAATCCTCATAAGGAAATATTTTTGTAAAAAAAATTATAATATTTAGATCTTTAAGAATCGGGAAGTTAAATGTCATTTTTTCCAAATATTTGTACTCGTTTGCGAAGTTGAACGAGGACTACAAATTAAAAATACAATTACTGAAGGAAATTATTGAAAGAATAGTAACTTTATTAATGGCCGCCGGTAACTTATCGATTGTTGATAACTTGTCGATTGTTGGTAACTTGCCGATTATCGGTAACCTGCTGATTGATGGTAACTTACCGACTATTGGTAATTTAATTATCGACGTCGATTGCTAGTTATTCAACGAGGATATCGGATTGCATTTTTCCTGAATTGAACCGTATACCTTTTAATTTCTTAATTTAAAATAGGACGTTTTAAAATATTTAGATAATAAAGCTTTGAGACTAAGTATTTAAAATATTATACTTTTTAGTTTTATTTTTTTTATTTATTCAATTTTAGTAAAATTGTTTCCGTTAGCTTGTTCTAGATTTAAAATTTAATGAGAAGCTGCATTTTCTTGATCAATGATTTTATATATAGAATCATCCGCCCACTTTTTTGCAGTTTATAGAACTTGAGAAAAGAAACAGCTTCCTTCCGCTAATTATGCTTCATCCGCTTAGAATGAAACGGTTTATAATAAGATTCTACATCACAAGGTTGAGTAAACTGATAAGCTCTGCTAAAATTAAGAGAATTAGCTTGGCAAATTGCTCTAATTATAATCCCTAAAGTAAAAGACAAACAGATTGGATTTTTTTTATGGTTTTTATTCCCTGGTGATTAAAATGAAAAAAATTAAAATTCGAAACTGAATTTTTCCAGATATTAAAAAGAAAAGTTTTTATTAAAAAAAAAAGAAATAGCAAATTTAATAATTATTTTCTAAGGGGACTTTAATCAAAGAAGAAAGTGCTCGATTATATAAATAAAAGCAGATATTTTGAGCGATATGAAAATAGAATAAAAGATTTGTTAAAAATAGCCCAGGAAGCTCAAGAATATGATTCTGTGTTTTTGATACCAAAATAAAAAAAGACGTATTAGCCTTAATCGCTGTTTTAAAAATCTTTTTTCTCAAATTTGAAGTCGATTAAAAAGTTCAGTCCTTTTGCCCTTTTTTGTATATTTGGATGGAAGTCCCATTATACATATATCATACTTTTTTTTTTAGAAATCCCATAAAACTTTTTCAAAAAAATTAAAATTCTCTAATTCCTTAAGGGCGTGGGACCCAAGTGTTTAGCTCAAAATGCCATTCTCCATTTTACTCAACGAAAATTATAGATAAATATTTTTTCGCTCTGTAACGCTAATCTTTTTTCAAATATAAGACTGCATACAGAGCGAAAAAATATTTAATTTCGATACTTTTTGTATAAAATGAAGAATTCAAAATCTGGCTTCAAAATTCAATATTTTCATTTTACTTGAAAAATATTTGAATTAGATAATTTCACGCTCTGTACGCATAATTCTAGTTAAAAATTGATCAATTCTACAGAGGGAAAAAATTCCAAATTTAATATTTGTTGAGTAAAATGAAGAAATCGAATTTTTAGATTAGAACTTGGTTCCAACACCCTTAAGAGTTGATTGAAGATCTAAAGGGATCCAAATATCGCGATCAGAATGAAGTCTGAGTCCGAAAGTTGAAAATTGGCAGGGATCCAAAAAACAGAGGAACGAACGAATTGCAGAAGGCAGAGGCAGCAGCAGAGTTTTAGCCGGAGTAGCGCTTAAAGACACAGAGGGTTTCTGTTGGTTTCTGTGTGGCATACGGACCACGGTGTATTTTTACTCGGGACATCACGGCGCCGGACAACTCGTAAATAGATGCTTCGCACTGCTTTCTGCCTTTACCTTAATTTACATTACTTTACTTTACCCTTTAATTTACTTTAATTTACGTCGGTACTCTCGTTACTCTTTCGCCACCACTCTCAGATTGACCGATGGTTTTTTGGCCTGTTTTTTGCCCGAATTTTACTGCTTTCACCAAATATAAGCAGCGCAAAAAATCATCAGATAAATTAAAAGATTTTTTTAAGGGCGTTTGACCCAAGTATTAAGCTCAAAATACCATTCTCCATTTTACTCAACGAAAATTATAGATAAATATTTTTTCGCTCTGTAGCGCTAATCTTTTTTTGAAATATAAGACTGCGTACAGAGTGAAAAAATATGTGATTTCGATACTTTCTACATAAAACGAAGAATTCAAAATTTGACTTCAAAATTGAATATTTTCACTTTACTTAAAAAATATTTGAAATAGATATTTTCTTGCTCTGTGCACATAATTCTAGTTAAAAATTGATTAATTGTATAGAGGGAAAAAATTCCAAGTTTAATATTTGTTAAGTAAAGTGAAGAAATTGAATTTTCAGATTAGAACTTGTCTCCAACAACCTTAACGAATTTTAAAGGATTTTTCGAATTTTAACTCTCTAAACTTGAATTCTAAAAAAAACTTCATTAAATCTTGAAATATTAAAAAAAAATCTTTTGTAAGTTCCTTAAAATTTTGTAAAATCCTTTACAAAATTTTGAAATCGTTTAATTGATGTATTACATTGTTTTTAGAATTAAATTGTATTTGGAACTGATGATTTTTTTTTAATTTGCAGTCATTTAACGAGGACTACAACATGGGAGGATCCACGAAAAACCGCAGCAGCAGTAAGTGTGGCCGCCGTGGCAGCAGCCGTAGAAAGCGGAAAAACATCAACAGCTACCAGTACTCTAGGTCCCCTGCCCGATGGGTGGGAGCAAGCTAGAACTTCTGAGGGTGAAATTTATTTTATAAACCATCAGACCCGCACCACCTCCTGGTTTGATCCAAGAATTCGTAAGTACTTTCAGTTTTGTTTAAACATATTTTAGTACTGAAATGATGATTTTGATCAAATCGAACTACTGGATTGGAGAACCAAAATACATACCAACCACTGAAATAATCATTAAGAGTGTTGGACTCAAGTGTTAAGCTCAAAATTCAATTCTCCATTTTACTCAACGAAAATTGTAGATAAATATTTTTTCGCTCTGTAGCGCTAATCCTTTTTCAAATATAAGACTGCTTACAGAGCGAAAAAATAGTTAATTTCGATACTTTTTGCATAAAACGAAGAAATCAAAATCTAACTTCAAAATTGAATATTTTAATTTTACTTAAAAAATATTTGAAATAGATATTTTCTCGCTCTATACGCATAATTCTAGTTAAAAATTGATTAATTCTACAGAGAGAAAAAATTCCAAATTTAATATTTGTTGAGTAAAATGAAGAAACCGAATTTTTAGATTAGGACTTGGCTCCAACACACTTAATCATTATAATAATTGAATTGAATAAAACACCGTTAAACTGAGCAATTTCAGAAATATGGAGTAAATTCGGACAGGACCAGGGAAAAAAAAATTTTGTCAGGGAAATGCGAATAGTTGTCAGAGAAAATAGAAATTGAGCTATATGCTAACTATGTTATTTTTGTCGAATTACATATATAACTTTTATATTAGGCTTGTTTAAAAAAAGGCGATTTTTTCTCCCAAAGGACAAAAAATAAACACTTGCCTTGATTAAATTTCTGTATTTAATTAACTTATTATTGGTTCGGTCTTATAAAATACACACACGCACAGACTCGAAATTATAATAACTTCTAATGTTGAGAATGAGTTATTAATTTCTTTATCATTTTTACAGCTTCACATCTTCAGCGAGCTCCTACATCTGGCGCAATGCTTCCACAAAATTGGATACAACAACCTGGTGGAGGAGCCATTCCAAGTAATCAGTCAGTTCAAGTTTGCCAACAAAAGCTTAGACTTCAGTCCCTTCAAATGGAACGCGAGCGCCTAAAACAACGTCAACAAGAAATTATGCGTCAGGTGCGAAGCAAGTTAGAATTTGGATTCAATTAAAAATTATAAAACGATGAAACTTCACCTCACTAACTTTTAGTGTACACTGATTATTACTGAGGTTTTCATTGTCTTTTTAGCAGGAATTGATGATCCGGCAAAGTACGACCGATGTTGCGATGGACCCATTTTTATCCGGTATTAGTGAACAACACGCACGTCAGGAAAGTGCAGATAGTGGTTTGGGACTTGGGTCGGCGTATTCTCTCCCTCACACACCCGAGGATTTTCTCGCTAATATTGATGACAACATGGACGGAACGAGCGGTAGGTAAAAGACAGGATTCGTTAGTTTATAAAAGTTTGTAAATTACAATATTTCTTGATTTCAAATTTTTTTAATGTTCAGGAAGATGAGAAAATTCTTCTCAATTTTTGGCAGATTGTAAAATGTGATTCCTTACGAGATAATGACAGTTTAATTTACCCCGATAATAAATAAAAAATTCTAAATTATAATAAATAAAAAATTCTAAATTATATTTTTAAAATAAATTGTCTTACAGAGCGAAAAAATATACTCTAATTATAATATTTGGCAAGTATATGAGAAAATTGAATTTCGAGATGAGAACTTGGATCCAAAACTCTTAAAGATCTAGTTCCAGTTTGAAGTTAAAGCAATGTTATTATTGCATTTTCGTTATTGACTTTGCGAGAGTTTATTTATCTCCAAATCTAATTTTTTTGCAGACGGTGGAGCGCCGATGGAAACGCCTGATTTATCCACTTTAAGCGACAACATTGACTCAACGGACGACCTCGTGCCTTCTCTTCAGGTATTTTATTTTGATTTTACTTCAAAAACTCTTCAGACGATCTTAAGAGATTTTAAGGGCGTTGAAACCAAGTTCTGGCCTCAAAATTCCATTACTCATTTTACTCAATAATTATTAGAATTAAATATATTTTCACTCTGTAGATATAGTCTGTTTTAAAATAGAAATGTGCCTATAGATCTAGAAAATATTTACTTTTAATGGGTTTTGATTAAAAGGAGGAATTCTTATCTAATCTCGAAATTCAGTTAAAAAATTCATTTCACACAAAAAATGTTAGTTTTGGATTTTTACAGAGTGAAAAAATTTATAATTATAATATTTATCAAGTAAAATGAAGAGTTGGATTTTTGAAGTTAGAACTTGAATTAAAAACCTATTGAACAGTATTTAAACCTAAATTTTTTTTTTATTTTAGCTTGGCGAGGAATTCGCCAATGATATTCTGGATGATGTACAGTCACTGATTAATCCAAACACTAGCAAACCGGAAAATGTCCTGACGTGGCTGTAGTATTTGGCGGTAACATCAAAAACGAAGATTTTTCGCTACGACGAAAAATGAAAAATCGAGGGATTTTAGACTTTACCGAAGAACCATCGCTTCCATTGGGACATAAGTGCACCTTACTTCCGGGTAAAAAACCCATTCCACACACAAAAACTCACCTCTTCGTGTATGTGTGTATATGTGTACGACTGTACGCGCTTGTAAATCAAACCAAGTGTACATAGCACCGTATTCTTTCAATTTTAGCGAGAAACGCTCGAAAAATCAGGAAAGAACGACAATAATCTTCGTTTCTCACGATCGAATTAGTTAAACGAAACCCGCGTTTTTTTCACCGCGGGTAGCTAAACATGATGACCTTATTGTCAAATCCAGCTCAATTCTGGTATCATGACATATCAGATGCAGATCGTCAGTGTTTAGAATTTGCCTTGATCGGAAACCATTTTCGGTGTGTTCATTAAACTAACGGTTAAGTCTTCAGTCTTATGTTTTACTTCTTAAGTCTTACTTTTCAAGTCTTACTTTTAAGTATTATCTTAAATTTTACTTATCAAGTCTTCAGCCTTACTTCTTAAGTCTTGAAACGTAAGTCTTATATTTTAATTTTGAATTCTTAAGTTTTAAGTCGTGAGTCTTGAGTTTTAAGTGTAACTTCTTAAGTTTGACGTGTTAAGTCTGACTTTTTAAGTAATGCTTGTTAAGTCTTAAGATGTAAGTTTGAGTCTTATTTCTTAAGTCTTAAATTTGACTTATGATTTAAGTCTTTCAACTTAGAAATTCAGACTGAAGTCAGCCCTTAGGCTTAAGACGTAAGACTTGAAGCATAAAATTTAAGACATAAGGCTTAAAACGTAATACATAGGGATTTAAAGCTTAAGAAGTAAGCTTACGTTTTATGTCTGATTTAATCCTTAAGTCTGACTTAATCCTTAAATTTAACATCTCATGACTTGAATCTAATGTCTTATGTCTGAATTTTAAAGTCGAAAGACAAAACTTTTACGCCTTAAATTTAAATTTGACTTCTTATGACTTAAGTCTTACGTCTAAAATCTTTATTTTTAAGTTTGATTTCCAAAGTATCACGTTTTAAACTGTAACTTTTACGTCTTAAGCCTTAAATATTAAGTCCTACTTTTCAAGTCTCAAGTCTTACATTTTAAGTTTTACGTCTTAAGTCTTACGTTTTAAGCTTTAACTATAACGTCTTCTTTCTAAAAAATTGAGACTTAAGCCTTAAGTGTTACATCTGTTTTTTTTAAGTCTTCCGACTTACGTCTTACTTTTAAAGCCTTAAGTGTTATGTCTTACTTCTTAAACCTTAGGACTTAAGCCTGAAGTTTCACTTCTTAAACTTTACGACTTAAATCTTACGGCTTAAGCCTTAAGCTCTTCGTCTCACGCCTTACTTCCTATGTCTTATAGTAAGTCTTACGTGTCAAGACGTGAGTCTTATATCTCACTTTTAAGGCTTTAAAACTTAAGCGTTAAGTCTTACGTCTTATTCTTAAGTCTTAAGACTTAAGCCTTACGTCTTACAACTTAAGCCTTACGTCTTAAGCCTTAAGCATGATGTAATTTTCCGCATGTTTCCCATTTTTTGAAAATGAAAAAATCGGGATTAACCCAACTGCTAAGGTTTAGTCAACACACTGCGATTGGTGCCATGCCTTAGAATTTAGATATAGTGCTCTTTAAGATAGATTCTTTTTTACGAGGCAACGTCGCAAACGAGACTAAAGCATTTCTTTACAGTTATAGAAGCATAAGACAGTTGTCGATTCCTCTTTCGGGAATAGATTTCTTTTCAATTTAAGTTTGCCAGAGTCCTTTCAAATTGGAAATCTAAAAAGATGAAAAAAACAAGAAACTCTGAGACTTGAATGCCTTTAACTCCGTGCCTTAAGCTTGTTGATAAAAACGAAAAGAACTTTCCACCTAAGGAAACTTTTAAATATGAAAGCAGATTTATTCTGCTTTATTTTGGAAAATTTTTGACTAAATTATAAACTATTTTAGTACAGAGACGTTCATGCTCAGAATATATTTATCGAACGACGTGTATTTAAAACCCAAGTGCCTTGACTTTACAATCGCAATCGCAACAGCCGTCCATATTTTTTATCGCGTCAGCGATCGTTGAAAAGTGCACGGCATACTTTAGACCTTTTCAATATTCGAGTATTGAAGTGTGAACGCAAAATGAATATATATATATATATATATATACATATATTATATATATATATATATATATATATATATATATAAATATTATATATTTTTTTTATATGTAAAGTCTATACTTGTTATTAGAAATTGCGGTTATCGGAAAAACTCGTTAGATTGTAAAATTTCCTTAAGTTTTGTACTACACAGTTATATGCAGCGCTAAGAGAAGGAGAGTATATGATATTTATAGAAATACTTAATTATCTCTAGCTTTAAGATTCGATTTTTGAGGTGGAAAAGAGGCCGTTTCAATGTACTTTCTCTTATAATAACGTTGGCTTCAAGTTCTAACTTCAAAATTCCTTTTCCTCTTTTTACACAACAAATATTACAATCTGATATTTTTTCGCTTTCTAGTGGTACTCATTTTTTAAATATAAGTATGCGTATAGAGCGAAAAAATATTAATTTTATTACCTTTTGCTTAAGGGCATGTGTTACTTACCACATGAGCAAATTTAGATAACCCAGGTTTTTTTCTACAATTTTTACATTTTCAAAAAAATTATAGTCAACATCCGTCAAGAATGTGAATATGGACGGGTGTTGACTACAATTTTTTTTAAAATGTAGAAATTGTAGAAAAAAACCTGGGTTATTTAAACTTGCTCATATGGTAACTAACACATGTCCTTAAGGGCATGTAATACTTTACCATAAGAGCAAATTAGTTATACCAATTATACATTCATAATAATAAATATTTTTAGCTAATAAGAGTCAATAAACCTTCGTCTACATGAGAGGAAGGTTTATTGACTCTTATTTACTAAAAATATTTATTATTATGAATGTATAATTGGTATAACTAATTTGCTCTTATGGTAAAGTATCACATGCCCTTAAGGGCATGTGTTACTTACCATACGAGCAAATTTAAATAAATCGGGTATGTTTTTTTTCTACAATTTTTATTTTTTTTTGAAAAAGTCAAAATTGTAGAAAAAAACCCGGGTTATCTAAATTTGCTCATATGGTAAGCAACATATGCCCTTATTGTATTAGTTATCCGATATCTACCTTACCGACATTTTTTTCTCTGAAATACCAGGCAATACCATTTCTATATTTACTGAGGTATCAAATTGGGGAAAAAATGCCGGTAAGGTAGGGATCAGATAACTGACACATGACCTTAAAGAAAAAATATTAAAATTAAATATTCTTTTGCTCTATACGCATAGTTATGTTTAAAAATGAGTACCACTACAGAACTAGAAACTATCTGTTATTAACATTTATTGATTAAAATGAGGAAAAGAAATTTTAATCCAACACCCAATCGTCCGCCTTTTTTTTTAATAAATAAGCTAACTTTTCTGATAAATCTGATATATCTGCAATTTATCGCACTTTGGCAGCTCTGCCTTTTTAAAGGTACTTTTTTAAAACAAATTTTTACAGAAACGAGCATGAAGTCATTTGAAACAAATTCACTCCTCTGAGTTCTTACGTCTTTTCTTAAAGGGGAAAAGTCGCAGCGAGCGAAAGAGTGAATCAAGGTTTCGAGATTGCACACTAAGTTTAATGCTCTGGTCTTAAAAAATTAGTCGTGCAAATCGCGAATGTAAAAGTCAGATTTATATTTAGATTTAGTTTCGTTTAGTTCGGATTTAATCGCCTGAGCGGCTAAATCGGCATTAAATGATTAAAGCGTAATTCTTTAGAATTTGTGTTTATGAGAAAAAACTTTTTTTTTCGCGATTCTTCGAACGCATGTAAATATGTGTTGCATTTTATTGCTTTTTTTTTATTTTTTATACATGTATACTTTTTTTTTCTCGTGAGAGATTTATTTTACACAAAAAGAGATTTTTTTTTTACACAAAAGAAAACATTTATTTATTTTCTTTTTATTTATATACGTTTCTCGTTACTAAACGCAAATTCGAAAGAAAAGAAGGGTGCAAACATTTTTTCAGAATTATCAGAGGTACTGTTATGTGCAGTTTTAATTAGATTCTTTATTATTTTACTATACTCTTAGTTTATTTTTGTCGAGGAGATCGAGGAGAACTCACGACTGAAAATTCAGTTCTTATCTGAGATGTGAATTCGATCGATCTGAAAAATATTTGATCGATCATTCGAAAATTGTATATATAAGATATTTGACAAAATTGTACAAAAATGTGTCACTCAATAGATTTCGAGCACTCACTTTCTGGTTGATATTTTTATAAAATTGCGACTCAGGAAAATTGTACATTTTTTTCGTCAGTTCTGATTGTGACGGAAAGAATTTTAGGGTAATAAGAAGTTCATTTTCGGTCGTACGAGATCGATGATTCGTTTCTCGGGGTAGTTAGGCGAGCGATGTGAAATACGTTATCGGTATATATAATTGGAATCCTCTGAGATTATACCTACAGCAATAATGCGATTAGATAATGTCAGTATTTAGAATTCGCTCATCGGCGACCGTTTGTGACGTACGTTTTTATATCGTTAACATGTGCCTTAGCAATAATGATAACAATAAATATATTGTTTACTTACGTATTTATGGATGAGTTTCAATCTAAACCCTCATGCTTATGGAAATTTTTGAAAAGATTAAAAGTTATCAAAATTCTGATTAAAAATTTAAAATGAGTCCAGAGTGAAGTAATTTTGCCAATTTTTTAAGAAGTTATTGCAAAAAACATGAAATTTTAACGTTTTATATAAATATCAATTACTTTCGAAATAATGAATAGTTTAAAAATTTCTTGGGCTCATTTAAAATGTTTTCTACGGAATTTGATAGACTTGTTGAAATAATTATACAATTATTATTATTGTGAGGACTTAAAGTTGGCGCGAAATAGTTTTGATAAAAATTCCATTAGACCAACAGTAATCATTTTTAATAAAAAAAAAAAAAAAAAAAAACGAATTAAATAGAAAAAGAATTATTTAAAGAAATCGAATTTATTTAAATAATTGAAAATTAATTAACCAATGTTGATATATATTCCACTAGATCATTAGTAATAATTTTTAATGAAAAAAAGAATTAATCAATGTTAATATAAATATACTAGTAGACTAATAGTAATATAATTTTTATTAAACAAAAACGAATTTTCTAAAAAAAAATTGTATGGAAAATCAAACAGTTTTTAGAAAAATTCTCAATTCACAATATTTAGGGAATATTCCGTAATTTTTACGATAAATTTCCGATTATGAAATTTTTAAAAGTTTTAAACAAAAATTTCGGGAATTTTCAATTTTTTTGAAAAAAAAAACAACAAAAAAATGGTATGAAAAAGTTTCTTTGTCCAGTGACTCGTAACTACTTGAAAAAAGGGATTAACGAAAAAAAATAAACAATTGTATTTTCAGAAACACAGTTTGAAATTTCTTTCGCATACAAAAACGTTGCATTGTCGGATAAACTCCAGATTTTCCAGATGCGCCGGAACCGCTTTCTCGACATTGGAAGGGTAAAATATTTTGTTTTCGAAGAAAATTTCCCCTCGTGAATTTCTATTTTTCGACTTATTTTTTCTGTGCGAGACCGAAGTAACAGCGGTGGCAGATTTCTGATTTGGCAAGGGGTGGGACGAGGACCTACGCTATATGGGGGAAAGCAGCATAATGCGAGGGTGTATGGGGAATAAACCACCCTTCAATGGGGTCTCCAATTCTACGCGATCATTTTTACTCAACCATCCTAAAAATACGCCGTATCAGCAGAAAATAGAAAATGTCCACTCTTTCTGCCCCCAGAAAAAAACTAAAAAAGAAGCCTATAAAAATCTATAAATTACCGACACTGAAATATTCCCGATTAAAAAATTTTTAAATAAACAAATTCGAATAGGCTTAATTAAAAAGTACGCAATAAAAGTTTATTAATTATTATATATAATTATATAAATAATATTAAATATAAAATATGAAATACAATAATTTAATGTTTATTAATTACTTTTGAGAAAAAAATTTGAATTTAATAAACATTAAATTAATCTATAATGTATACGCATAGCAAATTATTTTTATGACTTTCATATTTTAGATTATTTCTACAATAATATATGTAATATTGTAATTAATAATCAATAATTAATATAATAATTATTTTAATTATTATTATTATTATTATTATTGTTAGTAGTAGTATGGTTAATAATTAATATAGTAATTAATAAATTCTTTTTTTTTTTACTTTTTAGTTACCAGCGTATTTGACTGTTTTTAAATTATATAATCTTATCCAAAGTTATGAAGATAAATAAAAAAAAGAACCTTGGAAATTTCATAAACAAATATCTTTTTGCTTCGCGTAGTTTATTAGATAATAAAAGAATTTTGTTGATTTATAAATGGAAGTTTTTAGATAGCAAAAGATTAAAAAAATAAATTTAATAATACTAATTACGAGTAACCGTAACTTTCTTATTTTGAACAAAAGTTTTGAAAATAAATTTTAAACAAAAATCTCGAGAACTTTTAATGTCGGGAATATTTAACACGTCGGGAATTTTATAATTTCCCGAATTTATTTTTTATTTCGGAAATTTTTATTTTCCGGGAATTCTCAACTTCCGGAGATTTAAATTTCGGTAAATTTTCATGAATCCGAAGATAAGTCCAAGGTGTAAGAAATTTATAAATTTTCTAAACAATCATAGAGCAAATATAAAAACTAGTTTCATTCCTATACTAATATATCTGAAATCTATTTTCTGGACCAGGCAGACGTACATAAAAAAGAGGGAGAAGAACATCTGTCCAGTCCAGAAAAGCTATTTCAGTTATTTGATATTTACGAATAATTTTAATTTATATATTTGCTCACGAGTAAAACGTTAACACTTTGTAAATACCCTTAAAAAGAAAAAAACATTTATGCATTAATATTCCCAAATAAAAATATATAATTTAATTTAAAATTTTAATAAATATATATATATATATATATATATATATATATATATATATATATATATATATATATATATTTTTTTTTTTTCTTTGAGACAAAAAATAAAACCCTATTTGTAATTCTCAGAAAAAAAATATAACACTTTACGTTTCTGAAGATTTTTTCAAGCGCTATGAAAAAAAAATATTCATTCCCATTTCCGGCATGAAATTTTTATTTCAATAAACAGGTGAAAGCAAAGCGGCAAAAAAAGAAGAGAGGAAAAAAGATGACCGAAATTCTGGCAGATGTAGCGTAGGTTTTAGAAATCTGTGAAAGGTGAAGAGACACGCGAGAAAAAAAGGACCGGGGAAAAAAATGTAGCCGAACTGCGGGAGATTATTGCCCGGATACCTGAGCTTTTCAACCCTTTCTTTGCGGCGCCCTTACACCAAAACGAGCATTGAAAATCCTGAATTGTTTGCCGCCGCAGTTTTTTACGGTCTCTACAAATTTTAGGTAAAGCATTGTGATTGGGATGACGCGAAATTTTCATATTTACATAATCCGTCTGATTCTATGTGCAAAAAAAACTAACTTAAAAAATTACCTTTTATTTTCAAATTTTTTCACGAAGGGAAAACAATTAACTTTTGTTAATACCAATTTATTGAATTTATTTATAAACTATATCATTGTTAAATTTCAATTTAATTATTTATTTAATTTATTCTTTTTTTTTAATTTCTCTAATTATTTACAAATAAATTCTCAAATTGTCACCATTTTTCATACCTTTCTAAAGATAGTGGTATAACGAAATAATGTCTCGAAAATTTTGCATAGAAAATTTTGCAAATCTGATTGGCTTTTAAATAACTTGAAGTTGTATAAAAGAAAAGAAAATTACGGAAAACTTCGAAATCCCTTAAAATTCGTTATAATATCTTGAAATTCTTTGAAATTCGAAAGAATTTTAAGGTATTTTCAAGGATTTTAAAAAGCTTGTAAGAATTAGCAATTTCAAGGGATTTTAATTCTCCTCGTGGAATTTTAAAGGATTTCATGAGATTTTTAAGATTTTTAAAATACTTTGTGGAATTTTACAAAATTTTAAGAGGATTTAAAAGTTTTCCATGAGAAAAAAAATATTTGACATATTCGGAAATATTATTAAATTATTTTTAAATTTCTTCAACTATCTTTCGAAATTCCTTGAAATCTTTTAAAATCCATAAAAATCTATTCAATTTCAATTTAATATCAAAAATATATCGGACATATATCAAAAAATAAAATACTTTGATAATAGAAAATGCATATACATATATTTTATTAAACACAAATTTTTAAACCTGTTGAATTTAGAGAAAAATATACCCTACTAAAAAGACGTATTTTTTGAAGGCCTACAATTTTTATTTATAAACATTTTTCCCTAAAACCAATATTTTACCAGTTAAAGCAAAAAAAAAGTATTCTGCGAAGTTCAACTCCTTTTCTTCTTCCTGTTTTTTTTATAAATTCCAACAAAATCTGCTTGCAAAGGACTGTTAAGAAAGGGGTAGAAAAAAAGTTGAGGAAAAAGATTAAGCTGGGTTGGCTAGGCAAAAATCAGAAGCCTCTTTGGAAACTCACCGTATCTCTTGATCATTGATAAAAAAAAGGGGCTCGAGCCGTTTAGAATGGTATGACAGGTAGCTGCACTTGTAGCACGAATCCGATGCAAGGGGAGTTTTTTGGCTGATTAAAAAAAAGCATGAAAAAACGTGTCCTCGACCCTTCCATCGAGTTCCGGTTCCCGGGGGCTAATATAGCGATACTAAAAAACTCCCCTTCACGCGACAGGTTGATTTCTATTGTGCAAGGGGCGGTAATAGGAGCTGGTAGGTTTATATATATATATATTATACACATGTAAAAAAAAATTAAAACTCCCCTTTGCTCAACAGGTTGATACTCGTTGAGAATGAAGCTATTATTGCGTGATACGAAGGGTAAAGGGCTCTGCTTTTACCCTTCGTTTAATCTTTATAATCTGTAAATAAGGGGACCGATTTTAAAGTGGCTAAGGGATGAAGGGTTGACACTTGTAATAATGGACTAATAGAGATTGAATTTAAAGTCAAGGGAGAGATCCTCGAAGGGTTTTTAAAAGAACTAGCAAACCAATAGGCGCAAGATTATTTTGTTTTTTTTTCTGACAACTGCAACTTCAAGTCATTCCAAAGCCAATCAAATTTTAAACTATAATGTATGCGAGATTTTCGAGATCTTTTTAGAGAGGAACCACTTTTTTAGAGAAGAATTTCAAGAGGTTTCCAGGAATTTTAAAAGAAATTGACGATTTTTATGTAATTTACTGATTTTTACGAAATTCAGAAGATTTTTAGGATTTTAAAAAGATTTCGTAGAATTTTAAGGGATTTTAGGATATTTCGTGAAATTTTAAAGGAATTCATGAAATTTTAAGAGACTCAAAAATTCTAAGGAATTATAAATGTTTTGCAATTTTGAGGAATTTTAAGAGGTTTCTAAGAATTTAAAAAGATTTCAACGAATTTAAGCGATTTTATAAGATTTTCGTGAAATTTTAAGGGATTTCAAAGATTAATCACTGAGAGAGGAATGCGTTCATCTTTGAGGTGTTTAACATTGAGGGAGTCGAGTGTAAATCACATCGATCAGTTTTCTTGACTTCGATTATTATTTTCACATATATAAAATCAGGGAAAGAAATCAATCAGTTTTGTTGATTTAGTTATTTTTTACTGATTGAAAATGAGTCAAATTGATGAGTTTTACTGTTTCAGAGTTTATTACAGATAAATTAGTGAATTACTATATGGGCCATTATTCCTCAAGTGTTACCACCCTGAAATTTAACTTTTTCTGATCGAACTGAAACTTGGGCAAAGTGTCTAAAGTTCTATCTAGTCCAACTAGATAGAACTTTACAGGTGAATTTTTATCAAATCGAAAAAATTTTTTTCATATATTGCCCTATATGCAGTATATTAAAATATGCAAGATAAAAAAATGTCACACGATTTTTTTAGAGATTAAAATTCTCGATTTTTAGCAAACTTTTGACACAAAAAAAGTTTCCACCCAAATATCTTAAATTCCAGCTAATGGTCCAGCCGGAAATAGCTTTCCCTTTTTTTCACAATTTTTTTTCTATTGTAAAGCGTCAGCCTTCTTTTAGCAAGTTGCAGATCATTGCCGAGGACGCTTGAGCGAAATCGCATTTAAATAGAAGAGCTTGACAATGGGGCCCGGGGCCCATTAAGAATACGTTTTAATGCACTGCACGCGAGCACAATAGGGGCAGGAGGGGAAATTTCGTGAATAAAGGGAAATGAACACAAAAAAGTCTCGAAAGTACAAATCGAATTCAAAAATCGCCCATCGATCGTCAGGTGATCAATCTACGACGTCATGGACAATTTAAAAAAATATCCAGGGTATAAACATGCTTTCATAGGCTTTTAATAGAAAAAAAAATTGATTTTATTTTTATAGCTCAATAAACCGTTCATTTTACTGATTATAGTTTTTAATAATCAATATTAATTTTTCAATAATCATTATTTTTTAATAATTTTTAATGTTTTCATGAAACTGAAATCGACCAGTTTCACTGATTCAGGCACTTTTTACTGATTCGAATTTTTTTACTGAAAAAAATCAGTCAATTATTTAAGTCTTTCTGAATCAGTTATTTTTTATTGATATATATTAATAAAATCAACAAGTTTCACTGATCCGGATATTTATTAGTGATTTAGGTTTTTCACTAGGAACAATCAGTCAAATTCATTAGTTTTGCTGATTAAAAATAATGTAATTATTTATGTATTTATTTAAAAACAGCTTCTAAAATAGATGTACAATACATAATGTTAGCTGCGATTACTGATTCTTTTTTTACTGATATATATCTGTAAAAGCAGTGAGTTTTATCGAATCAGTTTTTTTAAAAATGATTTTCTACTGATAAATAAGTGAAATCGATTAGTTCTACTTATTTTTACTGATAAATCAGTTAAATTACATTTTTTAGAAAAAAAGCATTGAAATCAATCAATTTTACATTTTCATTGATAAATCAGTCAAATTGTTAAGTTTAACTATATGTAACTCAGTTATTTTTGCCTAATAAATTAATAAAATCTAATTTGTATCGAAAAATCAATCAAACCGATTAGCTTTATTTATTTAAATTGGTAAATCTTTAAATTCGACATATTTTTCTCATTTTTAGTGATAAAGCAGTCAAATAAATCAGTTTAGGTAATTAAGTTACTTTTTCTAATAAAACAGTAAAATCCATCAATAATATTAATTTTTATTGATAAATCAGTGAAATCAACCACTTACTTTATTTTTTACTAAAAAATAAGTTAAATAATTCAAATTAATTCAGTTAGCTTTTGTTAACTTTTTGCATTGGGCCTTTTTTTACTCTTGATCCTTTATCTCGAAAAATACTCAAAAATATCTGTACTCTTCTGAAAAAATTACAGTTGAAACACTTGACACATAACTTAAGTCTAAAAAAATATGTACCTGTCTTCTTACATATTTTTTTTAATCCTCTTTCACCATATATTTTTTTTTTGTATTGTAGGACATTTTTTCTCTGAATATAAAAAATGTAAACACATTCTAAGAAAATGATTTTGGCCGAATATATAGTCTCGATGAACGGACAGGAAAACGGAAATCACGACTAGGGGGCACGCGTTTTGGGACATATCGGGTGTCGACGATGTGTAACAAAAAAAAAAACGAGAATAAAAAAGAGGGAAAAAAATCCTATTGAACCAGGACGTTTGAAAAGTGGCCAGAATTAACGCGTGTGGCAGAGGGTGCCATACGCTTTTTGGGGTGCACCGGTTCATCGCTCCGCCCCTCAAAGTCCACCGAGCCCTTCGGGAAACGATACAAAAAAAAACCTATAAATGGAAATGATCATCGGTTAGCGAAGTGTGTTCGTTCCGTTCAGAGAAATCCGATTATAAAAAAACGCCGTGTCGCTCTCGATAGACCTGTGATGTTATTTTCGAGTATCCTTGAAAGAAGAAAGAGAATAGCTTGTTAGTAATCCACTAATCAAATATGTCAGTTTTAATGATTCGGATTTTTTTACAGATAAATTATTTTTGATGAATATTTAATGGTAGACATGTGAAATAAGTTATTTTTATTGATTCTTTTATTTCTTACTGATAATTCAATGAAATTAATCAGTTTTCATGATAAAAATTATTAAAATCAATAAATTTTACTGATCAATCAAGTTACTTTTACTGATAAAAACTATCAAAATCTATTAGTTTCACTGATTATTCTTTTGGCTGATAAATCAGTCAATCGATCAGCTTAACTGATTCAGATTTTTTACAGATAAATTAGTGAAGTCAATAAGTTTTGATGAATATTTAATGGTAAATATATAAAACAAATTATTTTTATTGATTCTTTTATTTCACTTCACTATAACTTGAGTTACATATTAACATATATGTAACTGAAGCTAGTAATTTCTGTAAATGCTTTTATATTATTGGATAATATCATTATCAACTTTTATTTTTTGCGTTCATAATACATAAAATATTAATCTTTACTGTTGAATATATCAATTCTTGTTTTCAAGAATTTTAAAGATTCTTAAGTATTTTAACAATAATTTGTATATTTACACGATTT
>CAJFCO010000064.1:273424-283846 GCA_904066015.1 Synergus gifuensis
TTTTTGTCATTTGAGTTTGGTAAAATTGTAGTTAGGACAAATGTAAAGTAGGTCAAATGGATATTCGGTTAAATAGTAATTTGGACAATTAGAAATTAGGTCAAATGAAAATTCGGGTATATATAGAAATTAGGGTTTATATGAATTCGAAGCAACAGAGATTAGGTAGAATAATAATTCGGGTGCCTACAAATTAGAGCAATTGATGATTCGATAATATGAAATTCGGTGAAATGGGAATTATGACAAATGGAATTTGGGGAATATATTCGTGCGCCTCCTTCCAAGCTATTTTTTTAAATTGCAGACGAATTATCGGAACATCTCGTCCGCCAAAAACGTGTAATTAATCAGTTGCCAGGTGGAGACAGAAGAGAGATGATTAAAAAGTTTCCTTACGTTGTATCAGTTACACGATTCAGATTTGGCGATAGATGCGTAGGTGTTATACTGACGCGTCTCATTGTCCTCACTGCTGCTAAGTGTGTTGCGCATGAAATTGGAAAATTCAAAGTTTACTCTGGCAATGCACAAGCAGTACATGCAATTGCTCATCCTATAATTCATAACGTAACAGATAAAAGAATATTTCTCTCTGATCATCCGTTTAGACGTACGGATGGTATTGCTTTGGTCACTGTTAATCCACCTTTCGTGTATTCTATAAATACTGAAAACATAGAATTTTATAATGGATCTATACATCAGACTGGATTACATGGTATTGTCAGTGGATGGGGATGTAATTCTATAGAAAAGTAAGTAATGAATAATATATAAAATAAACGCAACGTATTTTATAAACAATGAAACAATCTAAGGTTTATCTTTCTTCTAATTTCAGTCCCGGAACGGCACATCCCACTTATCTGCGATCAATTATCGTACCAATAATCAGCAATAATGATTGTAAAATAATATACGCAAATACTTTTCCGATTATAGAAACTGATATTTGCACTCTTGATCCAATTGGACATCAATACTGTACTCTTGAGGATGTCGGTGCTCCTTTAGTTATTGAAATGAATTATAATCATTTTTTGCTTGGTATCCACCTTTGGAATGGAGGAATTATAGGGCGGATTAATCCTGATGTTTTTATGAACTTGCAAGTTCCTAGATACAGGAATTGGATTCGGCAAACTATTCCCATCTTGGAAGAAAGTGTACATCACTAATAAACACATATCTGTGGTTCTCGAATTACTCATTTCAATGCAGCAATAGAGAAACAATGAGAAATAAAATTGTTAAGCACGCAAAATATATACATTGTACTTTATTTTTACTGTGAAGTCATTTTGAACTTATGGTTCGCAAGTAATGCTTTTTTAACTTTTCTTCTGATTAAGCATTTTCTTATGCAAAGAGTTTCAATATTTCAATATTTTTAACTATTATCTTATAGGTAAATACACCAATAATCGTCACCTTTATTTTCGATATTACAAGTAAGAGGCGTGAGGTACTTATTAAAGAAGAAAGAAAGTGATTGATATAATTAATATTTATTATTTCAATCGGGGCTGTTACAAATAATTGTATTGGGACTGTTTAGCCTTGAAAAATCTCAGCAGGTGTTAGGCTTCGGGGTTGTTTGATGTGGTTGTAGTGGATGTGTCCTGTCCTCAGAGCGTCAGCGATGGTAGATAGTCGTAGATAAACTTGTAAGAATCTCGCTCAGCTGGAGGTGGTCGACCCTAGACCAGGTTCCTTACGTACGTCCGGTACCTGGTTAATTGACACTTCGCACAGGATAAAATCACAGGTCTCACAGAATAAATTTCAGGATTTATACTTAGGATTATTTTCTCAAGATTAATTTTTTAGGATCAATTCAGGATATATAATTAGCGAAGGACAACGGGTTAAGTGTCTTAGTGTTCGCGGAATAAAAACTCGATCAGACTGGTTCACTCAAGTCGAAGAAGAAGAGCCCAACGGCACGGTAAGAAGACGGAATTGTGATTGACTTTTCGGAAAGAATGACGGGCCTACTGGATAAGGGTACGTAGGTCGGGAGTTATAGATTAGACTGCCTTTTCGGAAAGGTCGACGGGCTTACTGGATAAGAACGTAGGTCCGGAGACTATCCAAATAGTCTTAATGGTTCGACGGTTTAGAGGAGTTGACGACTCGACGCTGAGACTAATGCGATTGGGTGGCGCGGATTAGATTGACCTTTACAGTCATGAATCAGGAATTACACTAACTTTTCAGAAAGATTATAACGGTCCTACTGGATAGGAACGTAGGTCTGGAGTCTAAATCCAAAGATACTTAAACGGGTTAAGAGATCACGACGTCCGTCGCGTTGGTTTGTTGTTCGAGCAAGACTGAAGACTTGTCTCGAGATTTGTGACAAATTCGCCGGTTTTTCTAAGAGGTTTAATGGGTAATAATGTAAACTGCCCCCTTTCCACCCTTCTAGTTCCAAGTATTGGGGGAAATCATGCTGGCGATGGTTTCCGAGGAAGAGTTCCTTTACATAAACATAAGCTTATATAAAGTATTTACATTATACAAGAGTTTAATTAATTAAGAATTAATCCTTTCCTCACCACCGCGGTCGTCGAGGGGGTCGTCAGTGACCCGAAGCGATTTTAAAAGTGTATTTCCTGAAAAGGGAAACTTCGGAGGGTCTGAGTAATTAAATTAAAAAAAAATAGAATAGAATGTTCTCGAAATAAGGATCTGAGCTTTACGGTCCATGCCGTTAAAAATGAAAAATCTATAATGACCAGATTGACCAGTGATGCGAGGGTACTTGGTGGCCGGCCGTTGCACGGAACCTTCAACTCTACACCGCACCGATACAGCATCCGCAGGCTGCAACGATGGCGTCCTTGCCCTTCTCTCCTTTCCTCTCTCTCTTTCTCTCTCTCTTATAAGTACAAACAACTGACAGCTGATCCGCTCGCGTGCTGGGTTGACCCATACTTATGGTTCATCTGCTGACACCACCCCTATATATTTCCTATGCTCCTATACGTCCTCTATATGTATAGGGCTATAGATGACCGCGCGTGCGTATATCAAAGACCCTGCACGTGCCCAATAATTCTCCTCTGAAAGCGGTAGAAAAAACCTATCGTTGTGCAAGGTTGAACGGTCATCAGGAATTCATGACAATCTTATTAAATATAAAAACGAATTAGATTAAACAATAAACATATGGATCAGTGGCTTAGATAGCTTTTTTCGATGACTTGGTAAAAAATTCATAAATCTTTTTTCTCAAATTTCTAACGTGATATTAAAAGACTCATGGGGGGGATTGATCTTTGAAATTTTGTCAAATCTCAGGGTGGCTTTTTTTCAATTTCCTTTCGATTTCCTTAACATTTCCCTGAATTTTCCTGGATAAACTTCCGAAAAGGCAAAGATTCCCACGATTCCACTGTGAACATGTTTTAAAATCTTTTGCAATCACCTGAAATCCCTAAAAATGTTTTGAAAGCTTTTGAAAATTTTGAAAATCAGAAATTTCCAAGTGTAAAAGCTACTTCTTTTTTTTACTTTCAATAATATTAAGAGAAACTCACAAAATACAAAACTTTTAAGCTTCTTAAAGTTCCTTACACAAGAATAGCAGTTTCAAATTTTTTGTGTAAAATACAGTTGCGTGAAAAACGCTTTCCTGTGAAAATTTCTCTTATTTACGTGCTTTTCTACTATGAAAAGAAAAATATTGAAGGAGAGGGGATTTCCCCACAGAACGAGTGGGAGTTTAGGGTTGCCGTTTAAACAGCTGTGTCTAACCGAGGTTAACCCTATCGTCGCTCTGACCAGGCCCGAATTCATCAAAAGATAATGTCTTTCCACCTAAAACTTCTTTCAAACTGAAATCTAAAATTTGACCCGTTGTTATGAAGACACTCCATTTTTTTGTTTTTCCATATAACAAGTAGAAAGGAGAGATTTAAGTCTTAAAATTCGGCACGTAAACCATAAATCATAAATACATGGATTATGTTGGTAGAAAGCTTCTAATAACTGTGTTCTCAAAATAGCTTCAGACTAGAATTTACTTTAGTTCAAACATTCACCCTTTCAATATCGATTTCTGTTTTTTTTTTTCGCGTTTACAACTTCGCTTTTACTTTACTGAAAAAATGTCTTCTTTTTTCAATACGTATACACTAACTATACAGGTTTTAATTTTTTTTTAGCACGATATAACTTTCGAAAGAATTGACAGATTGGATTGGCCTTTGGTTTACTCATTTATTGTCCTAAAATTAAGGTCAATTTCTACATCCAGCCATTTTGAATAAAAATTCAAAAAGTTATAACATTTTCAAAAATTTGTACACCACTTTTTTGAGATTTAAAAATTTTATGTATAGCTATTCGTAGTACTCAGAAAGACTAACAATTTATCCTTATGACTTTTTTCGATAAAAACAAAATTATCAGAGTTATAGCATTGGCAAAATTAAAAAAAAAAAAACGAAAATGAATATTTTATGCCAAGCAACGCATGATATAAAGAAAAGTTAAGAGGAGGAAAACGTGAATTTTTGAACACCCTAAAACATTGTTAATTATAATATCTAAATATCTAATTAGCTCTCCCAGCATATTTAAATAACAAGTTAATAATAACGGTTCAATGTTCAGCTTTTTCCATGTACACGACAAAGTTTTAAAGATTTTCCACTGACGGCCATAAAAATTGATTTACATAGATTCAGCCCCTTTAGCTCGGCCAAATAATACTGCAGTAAATTTTAACGGACTTTACTTTATTTCCCTTTAACCCTCGTTGAGGTTTTTCGTCTGACATAATGCTAAAATTGAGGCTAAAATAGTAAAATCCTTCCTGACACCGTCCTACTTTTAAGAGATTTTAAGTGCCACAATAAAATAGTTTTTGCATTAGGTCTGGGTAAATTTACCTGATCTGGTATGGCGTCGCGTCGTACGCCCCCTTTTCTTTGACTTTAGAATTGGTGTCACCGTAGGTGGTATGTATTGAACAGTTTTACTGCTTCACTTTTACGGTTATTTTACTGTTACTGATATACTGTTAGGGTGCTTAAAATTACTATACTATAAACAACTTGAAGCGCATGACTAATGCATTTACTGTATTTTTACATTTTCATCAGGAAATGTTTTAGATTTATGTAAAATTTACACTCCGTCAAATCTCCAGGTTTTGTGACCTCGTGAAGCCGAGGTATAACTTTCGAAATAATTGGCAGATTGGTGCTAAACTGATGATCAAGTTCTTTAGTCAGCTATTTTGGATAAAAATTCAAAAAGTTATAGTATCTTAAAAATTTTTGAGACCACTTTTTCTGAAGATATATAAAAATTTTATACATGGATATTCGCAGTACTCAAAAATATTACCAATTTATCTTTATGACTTTTTCAGATAAAAACAAAATCATCAGAGTTATAGCATTTACAAAATTCAAACAAAGAAGCGAAAATGAAAATTTTAAGTCGAACGCACGATATGAAAAAAAGTCAAGAGGGAAAAAATGTTGCTTTTTGAACGCCTTATAAGATTGTCATATCATCTTTTTGGATTTTCTTGAAAAAACAAAAATTCAAATTTTCAGCCAAAAAACGCGAATACTTGATTTCACTTAAAAATCGAACTAACTATAAAAAACTATATCGGATTATCGAGAGGATGGAACGCCTTTCCTTTTTTTTAAAAACTGTTTAATCCTTTTTACTTTTTCATCTTCCGAAAGTAAGCAAAACCAAAGAGTTTTGAGTTTCCCGGGAGAGTTTATGAAAGAAAAAAAAGAAAACCGTAAGGAGGAAGAGAAAATAGGAAAAAATACTAGAATAAACAGTTAATCTCGTCTCGCAACTTAAATGCATTGGTGGTGCCATAAAACGAAAGACGAGAGAAGGTGCAAGTGGCCCTCCTCCACTTTCCGAGGAAAAAGAAAAGATTATATTACAGAAAAGGCTTTAACGCAATTTTTTGATGGAATCTTGAGCTTAAGGATTAGGTGGGAGTTTTTACTATTTTCGACGCGAAGCCTTCGGATGAGAACTTTGAAAGGGTTGAACGATGATTTGTTGTATCTCCGGTCATTGCAGTATACCTGTTACTTTGAAAACTAACCGCAAGGCACGTTTTAACCATTTAGAGGCTGCATGAAAACACGTCACAGCAGGGAAAACTCGGGGAAAAACATCTGGATTTTCCCCGCGTTTTCCCGACTTATCTTACCTACTTATACTTCTATTTATATACAAAATAATAATTACAATTATTATTTTATCAGTACTGTGTTTTAGAGTCCAGGGTATTTTTAAGTACTTACTTTAGCCGTAAAGAAAAATAAATTTTTTTTTACAATTTTAGATGTAAATAGTAACATATCATAAATTTCAAATATTTTAGTTTTGATTCAAAACAAGTTAATTTAATTAAAATTTCGAAAATTACTGCAATTACGAAAAAATATCGGACGCAATTAAATTGTAGCATGTTTTTTATTAAACCCTAGCAACAGTTTAGCAAAAAATTGCCAATAGTTGTATTAATTCTAAAAGAACCTCCACCCGTGATACATACAATTTTTTTAAACATATTATCTCTATTATATTATTTGCAGGGCGTCACCTTAGAACATCTACGCCCATTGTTCCCGTTATTTCTTATAGGTGGATTTTGTTGATGTGCTGCGCTGGTACATAATTAGGTATATTATGCATGTGTGTGTAGATCCAATTTTTATAATTGGGTTGAGCAACATTCACAAAAACTTCCGGACCTCCATGGTCACCATCCCAAGCCATAACACCAACCAGATGATTATTGAAGACTAGAGGGTTGCCATTGTCACCAGGTGCACAAAACTTATCTTCATGATAAGTACAAATAACTTGATCCGTAATTGCAGCATCATTACCGTGATGGATTCGACAGTCGTGTGTGCTTATTGTGCGCAAAGTGATTGAGCGCAATTCATCGGGAAAGATCTGTTTACTGTTAGGAAATAGTATTATATTCATTATTTTGTAACAATTGCAGCTTTACAAACTGGAAAACAAGTCAAAAATATCCTTCTCTAACCTTTTCTATCTTTCTTTATACATATTCCTTAATTGCCTACAACACTTAAAAATTATCAAATACTATTATCAACGAGATTCGAATAACCCGCGCATTTCTCTGGTGAGGATGAAGTATCTACTTACCGATTAAGTAAGTGTAGATACTATGGTCGGAAACTCATATTAAAATAAAATACACTCGACTCAACATTAACAATATTGAATATTATTATTATAACAATATTATTACAATATTAACGAAATCCAAGCCGGAGGCGTTCCCAATATTAACCAAACTCCTTTTCTCAAATGTCACATCAATTGCGCATGCGTATTGCACATAAAATAATATTTTTTAGCATTTTAAACTGCGTGCCAATAGCAATCAATTAGATGTAGGAGTGCAACGCATGCGCAGTTGTATCAAGTGAGATTTTGGGTGGCGTCCCATGATTGCGTTTTGCGTTGCGTCATAACGAGAGAGAAAAAGACATAAGTATACTTTTTTCTCTTTTACTCTCATTATGACGCAACGCAAAACGCAATCATGGGTTAATATTGGGAACTTTTTAATATTGGGGTCGTTAATATTGGGAGAGTCGAGTGTATCGGGTAAATGATAATTCTGTTACACGGAAATTCTCGCTTTTGAAAATTCTCGCTAAGGGAAATTAGAAAAAATTACCATTCGGGTGAAAGAAGGTTAGGCAGAATGTTCATTCGATCAAATAATCTGTATAGGTAATATACACTTATTATATACTTATTACGTTACTTAATTCTTAAATATATTTATAATTACTTACCGTACTTCTCCCGGGCTGAAGCATTTTAGGCCACTAAAAATTTGAAAAATATTTATTAATATGACAAATGATATAAGAAATTACTTTCTACATCTAAATGAGTCAAACGAAGATATCGAATTCGACATGGGAGGGCCGTTGTGATACTTTATTGAGGGTGGCGTCCCTTGATTGCGTTTTGCGTTGCTTCATAATGACAGAAAAAGAGACAAAAGTATACTTCTGTCTCTCATAATGAGAGAGAAAGAGGCAGAAGTATACTTTTGTCTTTTTTTCTCTCATTATGACGCAATGCAAAATGCAATCATGGGACGCCAGCCTGAGATTTTTGTAAAGTATTTTCAGATACGCTAGTATAGGATAAGTAGTATAGCCGCTGTATAGGATCCTGTATTAAAATTTTTTTTAAACTACCTAGGTTCCTATATAGGATTCTTCAAACTTGCCCGTTTCATTTTCCCATAAAGTAGCCCTGTAGAACGGCGTACAGGTTCCTATATAAATTCCTATATAGGATCCTATATAAGAATTTTCAGTAGGAATTCCCGTGGAATAGAGGCGATAATCTCGTGGGATAGGGAGAGTCCCGGAAGTTTTTTGGGATAAGGGGAGGAGTCCCTTGGGATAATGATAGTTCAGGGTGTTTCATGGGATATAGGATAGGAGTTCTATGGGATAAGGGAAGGAGCTCCGGGGGTTAGAAGTGGGATATTCCTCCGTATAAAATAGGAAGTGATTAGGAAGTGGGCAGAAAAGTAAAATAACTATTTTTTATCTCACCGATAGTTTGCTACGGCAAGGCCCCAGCCACTAGTAGTGACAAAAACGTTAGGTGGAATTTGTCCATTGTTTGTGTTGTAAATTGCTATTGGTTGATTGAGTCCCGGTGCTATGCGGATTTCTGGCGCAACTCTCAGCAAAGCAATATTGTGTACAAACGAAAATGGAGTTGCACTTGGGTGTCTTAGTATTCCAATAACTCCGTGAGGTATTCCCTTTTTTACGTGAACAGTACCAGAAATAACAGTGTATCTGCCAAGTTTCTCAACGCAGTTAGCCGCAGTTAAGACAACGGCGGCCGATAATATACTACCAGCACAAATATGACCTCCATTTTCTAAAATATTCACAACGTAGGGGACTTCTTGAAACCGTGCTCGACTATTTGCATGTGGCGTTCTGTCAATTACACGTTTTTTACGGAAAAGAAGATCCAATGAATCCGCTGCAATGATGGAAAATAGAATTACATTGGAAAAACACTTTTCTCTCTTCCGCAAAGCGAAAATAAGAAAGAATATTATATAAGGAATATAAATATGGGGATCTATAAGATTTGAAGTTATAGGAATTCGATTCTAAATCGTTTTCTTTATTCCCTGTATGATTAATTATTATATGCAATTTATAATATTTATATTTATTTATACGATAATAATTAGTTTTATCCTAAAGTTTTATCCCAAAGGCAATGAAAGTCAAAGCAATTGCTTTGCTGAAAAAAATAGTCGTTGAAACTTAAGTTTCCACGACTATTTTTTTCAGTTATACATTCTCATTGGTGATTTTTATATATGAACATTTACGTTAGTAATTCAAATGTTTAATATAGAGATGTTTGTATTTGTATAATTCCAATGTCATCTATGAATTACGTACATAAAAAAAATTGCCTAAACATAGCAATATAAAAAATATTTTCTTTCTGTATAAACATTCACTTGTTTAATTTTCAGCTTTCAGTGTTCCTGGTTTTGACACTATTGTTGATAAATAGAGATGTTTTTTTGCTAATGAAGCGCTCTTAATTATCTTTTTCTGTGTACGTTTATGGAATTCTAAGAGATTTTCGCAGATATTCTTATGATTTTTATAAGGTATTGTGGAATTTTAAAAGATTTTTCAAAATTTTGAAAGGCTTTTGACGAATTCTGGGAGATTTAAAAATTTCTCGTGGAATTTTAAAAGATTTCCAGAGATTTTTAATGAATTTTAAACAGTTCAATGCGTGTTGATAAATTTTACGTAATTTAAAACTTTTCGTCAAATTTTAAGGAATTGCATGCGGTTTTTATTATTTTGAAAATATTTCGTGAAATCTTAAGGTTTTTCGTTGAATTTTGAGGAATTTTAAGGCATTTTATGGAATTTTAAGGAATACCACGATGTCTATAAGAAGTTTTAAAGATTAATGACGAATTATAGGGGATTTTAGACTTCTTCATGAAATTTTAAGAGATTCCAAGAGAGTGTTCTGAATTTCAGATTTTCACAAATTTTACTTGATTTTAAAGTTTGTCGTGAAATTTTAAAGAATTTAAAAATATTAAAATAATTTTATTACTTAACTTTCAGCTCAGTTCTTCATGTTTTATACACGGAAAAAATAAGTGTTCCAAATAATGGAAAAAGTTTGCGAAATTTTAACAAAATAGCAGTTCACTTTTGGACAGACCCCAATTTTAACAAAATTTCGTATAAATTTATCAAATAGTGGATTAGGTTTACGAATATTTGGAAAAAATTTTACGAATTATTGACATTCATTATGTGAACAGCAATTTTCCAATTTTTATTC
>CAJFCO010000064.1:284246-307008 GCA_904066015.1 Synergus gifuensis
TCAAAAATTTCAAAATAAATTTCAAAAATCTCATCTTTGGATCGGGATATATGTATTAGTTATAGTTATATGTAAGATATTATATGATGTGTATGTATTTATGTTCAAAATTAGGCATTATAAGACTTGACTATATGTATATGTATGTATGACCTTCTCAACGTCCACACGCATTCTTTTCCTTTTTACTCAAATTTTCACAAACATTTTTCTAATGACTCGTCAATTTATCTCATATTTTAACAAAATTGCATATCAAACTTTACAAAGTTAACTCTTCCAATTTCTGACAAATTTTAGCTCTGTCCAAAAGTGAACTGCTATTTTATTAAAATTTCGCAAACTTTTTCCATTATTTGGAACACTTATTTTTTCCGTGTATAAATAGATTTCATATTAATGAAACTATACACTCGTGATTGTAAAATTTTCAAGCGTTTTGATAAAACTTAATTAATTATAACCATAATTGTGAAATTAGTTTTTAATTATAGTTTAAATTAGTAATCAGCAAAAGTCTAATTAATTTTTAATTTCTTTACTAAAGATTCACTGTTTCTTGTAGTAGTGTAAGTAATCAGTAAAAAACTACTGTTAATTAGTAAGATTTAACTATAATTCATGTTGAAAAGTAAGAGAAAAATATTTTATTTTAAAAGAATTGATAAAAGTTTCAAAAATTTAGTGTATTAAATTTTTCATTTAATTATATAAAAAATATTCTATTAACGGTCTATTCTAAAACGGTCTCTGTTTATGGAACAATTGAAAATAATTATTTTAATTATTATATATTAAGAATTAACTAATTATTTTAATTATTCAAAATAGAATATTTTACTTACTTGAGCTGTAATTTGATACAGAGGCAATTCCTTGAGATAAAATCGTACAAAGAATTAAAAGACTTGAAACAATTTTTTTCCTCATTTCTCACGAAAAATTCTGCCTTTTACAATTATTATGTAAAATACGAGATAAATCTCTGGAGGTGAAGAGGCTCACAAGATTTCTTATTTTATAAGCAAATTTTGTTTGTAGAGTAAAATTTCAACATTGTATGCATTGGGGATTTAATGTAATTTTCCTCTTATACTAAAAGCGAAGTTTGTATAACAACAATCGTCAATCGTGGTTTGTGACGCAATAAAATAGATAAAATAACGTACTACAGATTTTTTATTACAATATGATAAAATATTTTCAAATAGTATAATATAAATATTTGAATAATTTGAATAATAGAAATATTTTGAACAGTATATAATAAGTTAAAAATTGATAGTTTCTGGAACTCGTGATTAAATGTTTTTTTTTTTTATTTCAGTACTCAATTTTCAAATTAAAACTTTTTTTTTGTTTAAAAAGACACGTTATTTCTTTTCTAATCCCAACAAAAATTATACTTGCAATACAAGATATGGAATGTTATCAGCTTTAAGTATTTTGAATTCAAGTTCAAACTTAAAAATACGATTTCTGCTTGTTAATACTTTTAACAAATATTATGACCAGATATTTTTTCGCTCTGTAGCCATAAATTTCTATTTAAAAAAAACCCTAGCGAAAGTTCGGATTAATTCGGATTAATTTGGAATGAATTTCAATCTTTCGCTATAAGTACCGGTTCAGAGCGAAAAAATATTTTTTTCTAAAATATTCTGAGTAAAATGAGGAAAATGATTTTTGAGATTAAAAATTGGTTTAAACACCCTTAATTATAGTTACGACTAAGGAAAACGTCATACCCTCATTAAGAACGATTCATAATAGTGCTCTTTAAAAATATGTCAATTATAGTAATTACTAACTTTTTTAAAATTGTTCAAGAGGAAAGTTATGGCTCCAGGTTTAGTCATTTCAATAATCTTTTTGCGTAATGGTATTTTTCACCATATAGGTATTTAGGTTATCAGTCTTTTTAAAATGAATGCACTTTCTTCATTGTAAGAAATAAATTTCTCCTCGTCTGATAAAAAATTTTTCTTTCAACATTTAACGATTTTCAGGTTCAAGTTCCAAACTTAAAATTTAATTTTCTCAATTTACTCATCGAATTTTACAAATAGATATATTCTTTGCTCTGTAACGGTTATCATTTTTAAAATAGAAATAAATATTTTTCCGCTCTGTATACAGAGCGAAAAAACGTTAAATTTAAATTATTTTTCCGTAAAACGAAGAATTAAAAATACGTCCCAGAAATTTTTGTTTCATTTTTTAAAAAAAATATTTTAAATATGTATTTTTTCGCTCTGTATTCATAATTCTATTCAAAAAGTAAACTCGACTCTATTCATCGTTTAATAGATTATTCAAATAAATAGCTTTTAATAATTTAGTCAAGAAAATTCAAAAAGATGATATGACAACATTTTTTTCTTCTTGACTTTTTTTGCATATCGTGCGTTGTTTGGCTAAAAATTTTCATTTTCGTTAGTTTTTTTTTTGAATTTTGTAAATGCTATAACCAGCTATAACTCTGATAATTTTGTATTTATCGGAAAAAGTCATTAGGATAAATTGTTAGTATTTATGAGTATTACAAATAGCCATACATTAGTATACTACATGACAAGGAGCGAAAGGCGACAATTTCACGAGTGAGAAATGTCAGGTATACTATTTTTTATAACATCAATTGAAAATTCGACTTTCGATGCCTTCTGTTCAGTTGTTTTTTACTTTCGATCTTAGAGTTGAAACTGCTACTTTCGCCCCGCTATGAAGGCATCGAAAGTCGAATTTTCAATTTTGATATTATGAAAAAAGTTTTTCTGCCCTCCGGCCAGAAAAATAGTATACACACCTTGGCCAGTAAAAAAGAAAGCCTCAGATCACATTTTTGTCAACTTTGGCTTCGCCTCGGTCGACAATTACATGTGATCTGAGACATTTCTTATTTTACTGGCCTAGGTATGTAATATACTACTTAAATCTTCAAAAAAAGTGATCACATTTTTCAGAAACACAAACACATTCTTAAAAACATGTTTTTCATTTTCAGAAAGTCAGAATACGTGAAAATCACAAAAACGGGTGATGGGAGGTAAGTTTTACACAAATCTCACACAAACTGCTGAGTAAAATGAAGAAATCGAATTTTGCAGTTTAGAACTTGGGTTGAAGAAATATTTTCCTAAAGAAAATCGGAAAGGGCTTTCATTTTCAGAAAGTTTATCATTTGTTGCACTCGAGGTCAGTATTTTGAAAAATTTACAGCCTGCTTGGAGCAGTTTTTATGGCCAGTTGACTTTTAGTGAAATATTAGTAACCGAGTTAACAAGAAGGAAAATTTCTCTTCGTTTTCTTGAACCAGCCCCATATTTTGTCCAAATGAAGAGACACAAGGGTTGACTCCCATATTTATTGCATTATTTTCTCGTTTTCGCGAAATGACCCTATCGTATTTTGGACGCAGCTGCGTACAAATGAAGCAATTGCATTCAAATTTTCGTTGCTCATTCTGTTTAGGGTCATTTTCTTTCATTGGATCGGCCCAAAGTGTTGAACCTCCTCCCGAACGACCGTTTAGACCTTTTCAGGCCTAAGCCTCTAATGACCATAAAATGCAAATTTTTCCAAGCAATTTTGTTTCTCTGCCTTAAAATTGAATCTCCTCACTTCACTCAAGGAATATTGCTCATTTTTAATGACAAAACTTGAAGAAAATGTAATTTTCGTACTTTTTTTACCTCTATTTTCATAAACATTTTGGTTTCCGAAGGAAAAGAGTTGATTAAAAATCGTAGCTCTCATAAAAATACATCTTTTGTGTCCTATACATTTTTCTTTAAAATAACTATTTTTCAAGAAAAAAACAATAAATTTCTGAGAAACGCCAGCCAGTGACTGGTGCAAAATTTAGTTAAAGTATAAGTGTTTCCTCCCCCAAAGTTTTTTTTTTTTTTAATTTTTTTTACATTAAGGTTGTAATATGTTCTAACATTAAAAATTTTAAATATCTCTAGAAAATGCGTAATAAAAAAAAGCGTTTTTTGATGCATTATACCCTGTTCCCCCATTAAACTTCAAAAAACGCCTAGTTAAGTTAACTAGAATTTTGGGTTAAATATAGCCTAACTATTTTTTCTGGTTAAATTAACCAGAATTCTGGTTGATTTAACCAGCATTCTAGTTGTTTTAACTAGCATTCTAGTTATTTTAACTAGCAATTCTTATTAAAATAATCAGAATTCTGGTTACTTTAACCAGAAAAAATAGTTAGGCTATATTTAACCCAAAATTCTAGTTAACTTAACTAGATATTTTTTTGAGTGCAGAAATAATAGTTAATGTAATTTACACAGATAAAAATAAAAAAAAAATACAAATTTTTATTCACAATATTTCCATAAATATTTTTTGCGAGAAAAATGCTTTATATAACTTATAACAATTCCCAAGTGCGAATTGCCGGAGCTGAACACATGGCCCAGGCTTGGTCCAATTTCGGCAGCCAAAGATCGGCTAACATTATTGGGCCAATATCGGCATTTTAATCGGCCCAGTGTTTTCCCAGTACTGGCATAGTACATTGGCATTTTAAATTTGCCAAGCTTCTCCGAAACTTAGCCCAGTAACGGCCCATTAAAGGGCCGAAAGTCGGAATGACTACGTCAAACCATTTTAGAAGTAGAAAAGCCAGAGTCTGGTCCAGTAATGGTACTTTACTGGCCCGAAAGTCGGAATGACTACGTCAAACCATTTTAGAAGTAGAAAAGCCAGAGTCTGGTACAGCAATGGTACTTTACTGGGCCGAAAGTCTGTATATTACTCCGGAAAATCAAGTTGGAAGTAGAAAAGCCAGAGTCTGCTCCAACATTGGCACTTTACTCGGCCGAAAGTAGGTATATTACTCTGGTAAACCATGTTGGACGTAGAAAAGCCAGAGTTTGGCCCAGCAATGGCATTTTACTGGGCCGAAAGTCTGTATATTGCTTCGGCAAATCATGTTGGAGGTTAAAAAGCCAAAATTCGTCCCAGTAACAGACCATCAAAGGGTCGAAAGTCGGAAAAAATTTGTAATTAAGGAAGATATTAATTTGGCACTGTCCTACTACCGACAGATAGCAGTTTTTTACATTCTCATCAGAGAAGGTATTAGATTTGTGTAAAATTTGACCCCCCCAGTTTTTGTCAAATGTCCACGTTTTGGGACCCCCTGAACCCGAAAAACGTGTTTTTACGAATGTGTCTGTCTGTTTGTCTGTCTGTCTGTCTGTCTGTGTGTCTGTAGATTTTTAGTTTGTGAGCACGATACATAACTTTCGAAAGAATTGACCGATTGGATTGTCCCTTGGTATACTCTTTTAGTGTCCTAAAATGAAGGTCAAGTTCGTTGGCCAGCCATTTTGGATAAAAATTCAAAAAGTTGGAGCATTTTGAAAAATTTTGAAACCACTTTTTTTTTTAATCTAAAAATTCTAATGACGTACGTTTGTAGTACTCAAAAAGTTGAACAATTTTTCTTAATGACTTTCTTGGATAAAAAAAAAATTGAAAGACTTATAAGATTTTGAAAATCGAAAAAAATGAAAGAAAACATAAATTAGAAGCGAAAAAACGCACGATATGAAAAAAAGTCTAAAGATGAAAAATGTTTCTTTTTGAACGCCCTATAGGATCCGCATAACAACTTTTTGAATTTCCTTAAAAAATCGAAAATTCAAATTTTGAGCCAAAAAACGCGAGATGCAGAGAAAATGATAAGAAACATAATTATTCGCCTTAAAAAGATCTACAAGTTCTTCTTTGGCCATTTTTCAATAGGATGAGTAGTTTTCGTTTTATTCGTGAAAAATATTGTTAAACAGAGCCGAGCGCGGAGCGCGAGGTTTAAATCAAATATCGAGCGCGAAGCGCGAGTGCCCTGATGAGAATGTGCTCCTTAAGGTCGATAGAACCTTAACTAAATTAGTTAAATTTTGCATTCAAAGCTGTAATTTAATTTAATTTAATTACATTTTTAAAAATATAAATTATAAATATAAAAAAAAATTAAAATATAAAAATATAAATTATGTAATTTAATTAAATTTAAAAAAAAACATATATCTTTAAGCGTTCTGTAAAGCGCAAGCTTCACTAAGGACACAAGCGCGCGAAGCGCGCAACACGGAGCGCGAAGCGCGCGATGAGAATGTGCCCGCGAAGCGGGCAGATTTTTTTATTGACAATTGTTATTCTGTCAATCAAATATCCTATTATATCAATAAATACTAGGCTTTTACGTTTTATAAAAGTGAACATTGAAAATATGAAAAATTTCATATACATATTTTATTAATTGTTAATACAAAAGCTTTTTTTAATGAAAAAATGTTGGAACACCAACTCATGAGTTAGGGTAATAGTTTAGGTTATTGACTTTCGTCTGATAGGTCGTGCGTTTGATTCCTCCCGCATTGTGTGCGAAATTTTATTTGTTATATAAGTGTTAGAATTTACAAATAACAATTATTTATAAGTATATGCATAATATATCTATGAATAAATCATGTTCTTAATTAATAACATTTATTTATATTTTTTTGTAATTTCTCAGTGTAATGGGCCATTAATTAACATTTGCTGATTTCGCAGCAATACTGGCAGCTAGTATTGGGCCGACAATGGCAGCCAAGCCTTAGCTGCCAAGTGCAGGACATATAGTTATCATTCCGACATTGGCGCTATAATGGCAGCCGAAGTTCGGCAAAATTTTTGCCGACTCTGGACCAATGCTGGGCCGTATGTGATTTCGCACTTGGGAATATATAAATTATAATATGAATATATATAATTATAAATAATGATAACATTTTTCTGTATAATTTTTCATCTAAACAATATTTTAATATTTTAAAAGCTATATTTAAATTATTTGCATTGAAAAAGAAAACTGCAGCTCTCGGAAAATGTACATTGAAGATTCCAGCAAAAGCACAGAGAGGCTTTAGCATATACATAGTATAAAGAAAAATCTGCCCGCTTCGCGCTCCGTGTTGCGTGCTTCGCGCGCTTGTGCCCTTCGTGAAGCTTGCGCTTTACAGGACGCTTGAACCTATATGTTTTTTTTTAAATTTAATTAAATTAAATATAATATTTTTTATATATAATTTATATTTTTATATTTTAATTTATTTTTTTATATTTGTAATTTATATTTTTATATATTTTAAAAAATTTAATTAAATTAAATTTAAATTAAATTAAATTACAGCTTTGAATGCAAAAGTTAACTAATTTACTTAAGGTTCCATCGACCTTAAGGAGCACATTCTCATCAGGGCACTCGTTTTTTGGCTCAAAATTTGAATTTTCGATTTTTTAAGGAAATTCAAAAAGTTGTTATGCGGATCCTATAGAGCGTTTAAAAAGAAACATTTTTCATCTTTAGACTTTTTTTCATATCGTGCGTTGTTTGGCTTCTAATTTAAGTTTTCTTTCATTTTTTAGGATTTTCAAAATGTTATGAGTCATTCAATTTTTTTTTTATCCAAAAAAGTCATTAAGAAAAATTGTTCAATTTTTTGAGTACTACGAACGTACGTCATTAGAATTTTTAGATTAAAAAAAAAAGTGATTCCAAAATTTTTCAAAATGCTCCAACTTTTTGAATTTTTATCCAAAATGGCTGGCCAACGAACTTGACCTTCATTTTAGAACACTAAAAGAGTATACCAAAGGAAAATCCAATCGGTCAATTCTTTCGAAAGTTATGTATCGTGCTCACAAACTAAAAATCTACAGACACAAACACACACACACACACACACATTCGTAAAAATATGTTTTTCTGGTTCAGGGGGTCCCAAAACGTGGACATTTGACAAAAACTGGAGGCGTCAAATTTTACACAAATCTAATACCTTCTCTGGTGAGAATGCAAAAAAGGTCAACTTTGAAACAGGCCCTCAGGTAATACAACTTCATTTGCATAATTGACCTGTAATCCCTTATATATCTTCCTGAAATAGAGTGGTAAGTCCCTTTTAAATACTATAAGAACTGAAAAAATCCCCGCCCGAATCTCAAACCATAAATTTACGACCGGTCCTTCAAATTTTGGCGGAATGCCTTTGTTTCTATATACCGACCGTGGATTTGTTTGTTTTCAAAGTTTAGGCTACGAATATATTTATAGTTTGTCTGTGACTAAGAAAATTCCAAACAGATGTTTTCTATTACTTTCTTTGAATTAAAGAAGGATCAGTAAACCTTATCCTAAGTAATATTATTTGAAACGACATTTCAATATTTCTTTATAAACTATACACGGAGAAACTTTAATTATCAATTTTTACTTTTCTTGCATATGTATAGTTCATATAGTAAGTTATAATTGAAGTGAAATTCTAAATTCTATTCTCTAAGTGAAATTCCATGGAGTATAGACATAAGGAGACCAAACTGTAATGCATGTACTTCACAAAAAACGTGCACTTTTCTGTTGCCAGAAGTTCGTACACATACATGTACAAAATCACACTTATATATAGTACAGAACTTCCCGAGTGCAGCGTGCCATTCGCACTTTAAAAAAAATCTGCCCGCTTCGCGGGCACATTCTCATCGCGCGTTTCGCGCGCGGCTCGCTTCGCTCGCAAAAATAAGCGCGCCTAGGGCGCGCGGGGGGTCGAATATAGTTCGATCGTCGCGCTTCGCGCTCCGTGTTGCGCGCTTCGCGCGCTTGTGCCCTTAGTGAAGCTTGCGCTTTACAGGACGCTTAAGGATATATGTTTTTTTTTAATTTAATTAAATTACATAATTTATATTTTTATATTTTAATTTATTTTTTTATATTTGTAATTTATATTTTTAAAAATTTAATTAAATTAAATTAAATTAGAGCTTGGAATGCAAAATTTAACTAATTTACTTAAGGTTCTATCGACCTTAAGGAGCACATTCTCATCAGGGCACTCGCGCTTCGCGCTCGATATTTGATTTAAACCTCGCGCTCCGCGCTCGGCTCTGTTTAACAATATTTTTCACGATTAAAACGAAAACTACTCATCCTATTGAAAAATGGCCAAAGGAGAACTTGTAGATCTTTTTAAGCCGATTAATTATGTTTCTTATCATTTTCTTCTTCTTCTTCTTCTTCTTCTTCTTCTTCTTCTTCTTCTTCTTCTTTGGCAATTCTTTATCTCTATAGTTACATCAATTGCGCATGCGTATACCGAACGCAACGCGTTCGTTCGCAGTGGTTACAAGTGGGATTTGAGAAAGACGGACTTGACATTTCAGAGAAACATGACTTGACATTTGGGAGAACTTGAGATTTGGGAAGTTGACATTTGAGAGCCTCGAGTGTAGTTTAATTAAACTAGTTTAATTAAATAGTACACTCCTCTCTCACAATAGCGGACGCCTCCATTGGTCGTCCGCTATTGTCGTGCTATTTTAGCACGAAAAACTTGAAAAAAAACAATTATAGAGAAGTTCATGAGGACGCCATTTTGATTTTTTTTCAAATTTTGACTTTCGTACAACTCAAAATATCATTATTTACAATAATGTAGTCTTTCAATTCGTACCTGAATAGACGTGATCGAGAATCAAAGAAATATTGAGTAAAAAATTGGCGGCCATTTTGAATTTTTCAAAATTTTGACTTTCGTACAAACTTAAAATATAATTTTTTGCAATAATGCAGTATTTCAATTCATGCCTGAATAGACATTTTCGCGAAATAAAGAGATATCGAGTAAAAAAATTGTCGGCCATCTTGGATTTTTTCAAAATTTTGACTTCCGTACATCTCGGAATGTTTCTTTGCAATAATATAGTCGCTCAAATCATGGATGGAAACCTGAATGGATGAGATCGAGAAATTAAAAAAATATCGAGTTAAAAAGAAAAGGTTGGCCGCCATCTTGAATTTTTTCAAAATTTTGATTTTTTATTGTCATCATGTGATTTCTAATACATAAATATGCATTTTGTATGAATTTGACGAGATTTTGTCATTAATTGTGGAAATTGAAATTTTGGTCAAATTTAGAGGTCCGCCATTTTGTAAATTTTGAAAAAAAAAATTTTTGTCTGGAGGCGTTTTTTTAGCATAGTCTGAAGATCAGATTTGTGCAGAGCCAAAGGATTCCGGTGAAAATTAAAAAAAATACCTACATTTGAAGTTGAAAGGTACTTTTCCCCATGTTAATTGCATGGGAAAACTTCAGGTGATTTGAAGAAAGGGTAAATATTAACCGATTTCGCTAAAATTTGATGGAGATCATTTTTTTGGTCATTCGAACAAAATAGGGGGTTGAGACCAATGAGAATCGAAAAAAAAAAATCCACCAAGAGTAAATAAGGACCACCCTAATGCCTGTACTTCTCTACCCTTGTTAAGGGAAAATTATAAGCGGCTGTAAAAGCATAAAGTCTTAAGTCATAAACTTTATGCGACGATATAAATATAACTATATAAACTTATTGTTAGAGACGCATGACTTGATTTTATAGGGTCAGTGCCATTGGATAATTTGCACCTTTTTAAAATTATGTTTTCTTTGTTTGTGTGCCTTCTTTTGTACCTTATTTCCCAAAATGTCCTTTTCTTTGGAAGGTGAAAACGGTTAACACAAATGAACAGGTAAACTTAAAATTGGACTGGTATTATGATTTATACTGGTCATTGTAATCCATTCTCACTAATGAACTCGTAATAAAACTATCTCGGATTCAATGTATACACCTCTCTCAACGGAGGCGTACGCTATTGTGATAGAGGAGTGTATTTTGACACCCCCTAGCATCAAAGAAAATAAGCCGACACGTGTTTTTTCATTTGGAAAAACTGTCAATTTTCGCCAAGTTATGACAATTCGAATTGTTAAAGTTTTTTTTTTCAAAAAAAAACAACGTTTTTTAAATCTTTTCTTTCGAGCATCTGGTAGAGTTTATAGCGAGGTTTGTGGTACTTTTTATTTTTTGAATCTTCTGAAATTCTCTCAAATCTTTCGAATTCTCTGTACATTTTGTAAATACCTTTGAAATTCTTGTAGATATAAAATCCCTTATATTTTATAAAAATTATTTCTAGCACTGAGATTTTTTTTAATGTCTGAAAATTTTTCTTTGTATCATTCAAAAGGACACTAAATTTTTTTACAATGTTGGTAAACAAATCTTCTCTCCACGAATTTTTTAAAACCATATTGGAACCTCGATTGGAACCGTTGAAATCCACTAAATCAATGTAAAAAGTTAAGACAGGGAAAAGTTATTAAAAATCTTTGAAAACTCGTGAAAAGTATTTCGAAATACTTTAATTGACTCTCTAATATAAAAGTCATAAAGATGAAAACCGTGAAAAAGATTAAAAGATAAGCAGTCGGGAAATTAGACGGGAAAAACCCACATTTTGTGCGTCATCTCCCGCTGTGAGGTATTTACAAGGAGTCTCTATAAACTCTAAACACGTGCTCTATGGTCAGTTTTCACAGCAATCTATAGGTATTGCGACGACCGAGGGTACAGTTCACCGGCATTCAACTCTTCAAATAGCCGACACAGACCCTGACGCTCAAAGTGGCAAAAACCCCTACTTTATCCGTAAGCTTAGGACGCCATCAAAAAATTTCTTTCAACCCTTTTCTTAATTTCGAAATAATCTTTCGTTTTCCTTCTCATAAATGAAAGAGGCAGAGGGTCAGGGGTCACTTGTACCTTTCCTGTCATTTTGTTTTATGGTACCTTCAGTTAAGTCGCGAGGGAGATTATTTTTTCACTTAATATTTACTGTTTACTTTTAGAACTTTTAGTACAATTTTGTCTACTTTTAGAAGATGAAAAAATAAAGAGGCTTAAAAGTTTTTTAAAAAAGGAAGATTTTATCTCTGGAAAATTCGATTATCAGCTAAGAAAGGATTTTGGGATTTTCCATTTTTTTATCCCAGATAATATGTTTGTTTTGTGTAAAGTATTAAATTAGCTGTGAAGTATCAACTACCGCAAAATCTTTTAAAAATCCTAAAAAATTCTTTTAAAAGTTGTATAAAGAACTAAAACAAATAACAAATTCACAAGAGGAAAGTAGCTCCTCTTTTAGGGTTCACACTTTTTTCTTGAAGAGTACTTATATCTAAATTGTATTTTCCAAATTGTTTTTTTTTTGTCTACTAATGAGGGAAAGAAATAGAATTTCTATTTTTTTTTTCGACGTAAATGTTGCCTTATGTTTTAAACGACTTCCTACTGTTTCCTTTTTAGAATTGACAGCCCCTGCGGTGTCTTCAGTTTAGGAGCGTCTTCTCTCTGTTTCGCATCCCGCCCTCTCCCTCCTTCTACTTTTTTCAACCCCAAATAGGCTTCTTTCTTGGGTGATTTCGTGGCGGAGAAATGTCTGCCAAAGCCATTCTCTTCCTTTTTTTCGAGGGTATTGGACTACTGATGTCTTTTTTTTTCATCCTCTAATATATCGTATTTTTCTTCTTTCAGGAAGTTGGACCCCACGTCAAGTTTCGAGATAATAGGAAATGGCACGTGAATGCAACCTGAATACAAGTAGCCACTACGATTTACTGTAGGCAATTTTATGGCCTCTCCAGGTGTAACGCATCATGAAAATGAAGACACTTTACAGAAAAAACAAGAATTTCTGCAAATTAAAGACAGGGACAAAAATGAACATAATAAATTCATAAGAAAATACATTGAGATTTTGTTTAATCTTATGAAAGTCTTGGAAATCTTTTAAAATCCTTGGAAATCCTTTTAATCTCTTGCAAATTCTTTGAAATCCTGTCTTAAAAAAAGTGGTGTAAAAATGTTTCGAAAATCTCGCATACATTGTTGTTGCAAACATTTTGAATAACTTGAAATTGTAACAAGAAAAACGAAATAATCGCGCACATATTGGTTTGTTTGCTGGTCTTTTAAAATTTTATAAAAAACTTCGAAATCCTTTAAAATTTGTGAAAATCTCTTAAAATTCGTAAAAACTTTGAAGATTTTAGTCCATTTTACAAAATTATAAAGAATTTGGAAGAGTTTAAAGAATTGACTTAAAGGATTTTAAAGAGTTTTGAAAAAGCTTTCAAGAAATTTCAACGTTTTCAATGGTTTTAAAACATTTCCAAGGATGTAAAAGTTTTCAAGAATTTTTCAAGAATATATATATATATATATATATATATATATATATATATATATATATATATATATATATATATATACACAATATATACATATTTTACAAAATATGTATATGTATAAGGCGTTTTATAGGATCTACAAGAATTGGAAGGATTTAAAAAAGAAGAAAATTCGAAAAGACTTCGAAAAATTTTGAAGATTTTAGTGTATTTTAAAAAATTCTAAAGAATTTTGCAGATTATAAAGAATTGATTGAAAGGGTTTTAAAGAATTTTGAAAGCGTTCAAGAAATTTCAAGGAATTTCAAATAATTTCACAAAATATAATGGATTTCATATATGATCTTCAAAAATTTAAAAGATATTAAAGAATTAAAAATATTTCAAAGCAATTCGAAGGATTTAAAAATATTTTGAAGGATTTATAAGATTTTAGTGTATTTTAAAGGATGAAGAAATCGAATTTTTAGATTAGAACTCGGCTCCAACGCCTTTAATTCGCAGAAGTTCTTATACCTCCTGTAAAACATCTTCATTTTAATATTTAGTAAATTATTATTATAGTAATAAGTAAGTTATATATTAGTAAAAACGTTATATTTAGAGAAAAAAATCAGATTAACCAAAATTGCATAACAATTGAAGGCGTAGATGAAGGGGGTGTTTATATAGTCTATATCTATAATTGCGATAGAATTAAGAGTGGTGAGAGCATCCAAAAATAAAAAATAAAAAAAATGTAAAGGGAGATAAATAATTTAGGCTCTGATTAAGTGAGTGGAAATTCGAAAAAGCATAATAAGTTGTAAGGACGCTTCGAGGGGGGTCGAAGGCACGCTTGGTTGAGAGCTTGCAGAAAACAGAAAAAATACGGAAGCGCATGTAGAAGAGGGAAAAGTGAGAAAAGTGGGGAAAGTGAAAACCGAGGGAAAGATGGAAAGGGATTTTTCGGTGGTAGGGGGTCACTCTGTCCAACCCGGAAAAGTGGTAGGGATGGGGTCAGCCCTAGGAGTATAAGCTCGCAAATTCTCATCATTCTGCTTCCTACGGTTGTCATCAGCAGTCGATTTTTCGGTAGTTCTTCGACCTCTTGCACTAAGTCAGGCCTGGAAACAGGTCCTTGACTATAGTAGTGACAGAGGTAGTGAATGGTCTCTCGTGAAGTTTTCGATTCGGAAGACAACTCTTTGAAGTGTTTTATTCAAATCCGTCTTTTAGTGTTTTGAGAAAAATTTTCAGTAAAATTTTTGTGCTTTTTTGTGTCATCAGAAATATGTAGTGCAATTTTTGCTTAATATCGAATTTGGACCTCTTACGCATTGGCTTGATCAGTAATTATTTGAGGAACAACAACACCACCATGGATATTTTGCCTCCACCACCCGAAAGGTTTGTGAGATTTTTTAGTTTAATTTTTAATCTTGGTAAATGAAAATTTTCAGATTTTAATTATATTCTTGTATTCGAAACGTTCAAAATAAATGACTTGCTTCTGTAAATGGTAAATGATGATATAAATGTTTGTTACGAGATTCTTATTGTAGAACTGCTGTGGAGTTTATTTTTGTATAATTTATTAATATTTTATTTTACTGCTTTTTTATTATTGTCTTTGTTTTAAAGTACAAGATGAAATGTTCTTTTTGATTATTTCCAATGGAAGAGATTGGAATAAAGTTTCATTTTCAGACGATTTTCTGAATCCTGCAGATATTCTTTGTTTTGATTTTTGTGCTTTTTCTTTCACCTTCTGAGAATTTTCGTTGGTTAGAGCGTGAGAAAGCCGCACGTGTATATTTATTGTTATTTTTGTTAGCTTTTATTTTCCGTTGGTTAAATCGGCGAATAATAATTGATGATAATGATACAGAAATTTTAACTTTTCAAGAATCTTTTTATTTCAGAGGAGAAGTACTTTTCTTTGAAAAAAAGTTTTATTTGGCATTTTTCTAAAAACCGGTAAATGAGTCAATTGAAAAGAAAACATTTTTCGAATGAATTTATATTCGGTTTTAAATTAGTCAAATAAACGGTCTTTTGTGCTTTGTTTTTGTTTTGTTTGGCAGGGCGAATGGCAAGAGACAAAATAAAACTTTTGAAGAATCGTCACTTTATTTCTTTATCCGAATTTCAATTCGGAAAAATGATGTTTGAAAATGTGTTTTTTAGTTAATTAGGGAGTTAAAATATTTCTAAATAGGATAACATGTTTTTACTGAAAACCCAAAATTTCAAATGTGAAAAAGTATCAAAAACATAATTCTCAAAATTTCAAGTTTCCAAGAAAAAATAATATTACCGAAATATTTATTGACGAGAATAGATCATTTCAACTTCTCGAGTTTTGAAAACAATTTTAAACTCAAATTTTAGAAACATTTTAATACAAAAATTTTTACATTAAAAAAAATGTTTATATTGATTGAAACCGATTAGTTTACGTTCCCATGTTTTTTTATCAGGGGCGGATCCAGGGTGGGGATTTAGGGGGTTCAAGTCCCTCCGAAACTTTTGAAATTGTATATCCGACATAAAAATAATAATAATAAACATACAAAAAATCGATGTATTGTCCATGGATATTTTACCCCCCCCCCCCAAATATTTTTCTGGATTCGCCCCTGTTTTTTTTTATTAATTTCCAAACTTAAACTGTGACCTCACTATTGACCGATTGTACCATATATATTTTCTTTGAATTGTTATTTTTAAACTGAAGAAGATACCTGGCTGAAATTTGGTAAAATAACAGAAAAAATATCAGTGCACATTATTCTTCTCATTAAAATTTATTTTCTAAATACTGAATACGTTTGAATACTGCAATTTGAATTAATTAAAAAATTTGTAATGTAAGTGAGCTTAGGGCTCTAGAGCCCTCATTTCATTATTAGTCAGGGCCCTAAAGCCCTGTTCTCACTTACATTACAAAACTTTAAATTATAATTAAAATAGCAGTATTCAAACGAAATACAAACTTTATAAATGAGAAGAACGAGGCGCACTCAAATATTTTCTCCCATGTCAAAAAATTTCTGCTAGATATTTTCTTTAGTTTAAAAATAAGAAGCCAGTTAAAATATAATAGTATATAGTGCGGTCGGTAAGTTGTAGTGACGTCATAGTTTAAAATTTGCCCTTAACTTGAGTTTCGAGATATTTTTGATGTTGATACTGTTTCTATTTGCAAAAAAAAATTTTCCATCTAATATGGAAATAGAATATTTTAATAAAAAGTTGTACTAAAAACGTGAGCGTTAGGACTCATTCAGCGGAAACAAAGAAAATCTTCTAGTTCCGAATGTTTGGGGTCGAAAGGAGAAAAGCGATCGATTGGTTAATCGACAAAGACAGAAAAACAGGGCCAGGGATGATTCTCATTATCGCGACTCATTGCGTTCTTTTATTAGACAAAGGAAAAGGGAAAAGAAGTGAAAAAAAATAGTCCTTCGAATGGAAATAAAGGCAATAGAAATAGATTTAGAATCAAGGATCTACAATAATTTTTTTTTTTGTTTAAAATGAAAATTCGAAATTAAATTACTGAAATTCTGAAATTATTCTAAGATTCAAAATAAGGGGTCTGAGTATTTCAGTAAAGTATAAAATAAACAAAATAAATTTTATTTCAACGAAAATTGATTATTTTGATGTCAATAAAATTTTCAAGTGAGAGGAAAACACGTTTTCCTTTGACCTCTCACATCTCTTTTCAACAGTGCTCTCAGATCGAGCCAGAAATTTACCCCCTCCACATCCACTATTTTATCGAAAAAAAGTAATTTGTAAAATAAAATTTAGCAAAATTTTGAAATTAATAGTCTTCGTAAGTATTTTCTTGAATTATGTAAGAAAATTTTCCCATATTATATTCAATAAATTATTTTTTTCGATAAAATGGTGGATGTGGAGGGAGTAAATTTCTGGCTTGATTTCTACGCGTGCACTAACTGAAACTACCCTGGCGGAAGGTTCGGATTGAAATTCATTCCGAACCAATCCGAAAGCTTCCGAATCATTCCGGAATTTGTGTCCGAACCAAACAGTTTCATTTCGATCTAATCCGAAGGAATTTTCAATCCGAATTAATCCGAAGCTCATTCAAAACCTATCCGAAGATTTAATCCTAATCAATCCGGTCAATCCGAATGAATCCGATGTAATCCGGTCTATCCGAACCAATCCGCATGAATCCGAATTTTTCGGATTCATTCGGATTGGTTCGGATACCCTGGATTAAATCGGATTCATTCGGATCGAAAGTTCGGATTAATTCTGACTCATTCGGATTGACGGATTGATTCGGATTAAATGTTCGGATAGATTTTGAATGGGCTTTGGATTAATTCGGATTGAAAACTTCTTTCGGATTAGATCGGAATGAAACTGTTTGGTTCGGACACAAATTCCGGAATGATTCGGATTGATTCGGAATGCATTTCTATCCGAAGCTTTCGCTAGGGTATCTCTCTTTCTAATTAAATATATCAACGCACAACCCAACCCTGTACAAATTAAACTGAGTTATGACACATCACAACCCAACTCAGCAAAAAATGAACATGCTACATACACTCGACTTCCGCAATAGTCACCACCGCAATAATCACAATTTCACAATAGTCACCAATTTCCTTCCGCAATAGTCACCAGCTGTTTTCTCAATTGCCACTTGATACCACTGCACATGCGCTGGGCTCGGCATCTGATTAGTTGCGAACGCAAACCACACAATACGCAATAGGCATGCGCAATCGATGTGACATTTGAGGTAGGGAAAATTGGTGACTATTGCGGGGGTAACTGTTTCGGATTTGATGACTATTGCGGAAGTCGAGTGTAAGTAGAAAACCATGTATAATACGTAAAACACTTACGTATTATACGTAAGTTACGCTTCACTGCACAACCCTGGCTGTTTTCTTCAAGCTTTATAACAGCCCCATGCCACTTCTCTGGAGGCCTGTAGAAAATATTTGTCATGAGAGTTGACGGAAGCCGTGTGGCGGCGCCACCTATGCAGTTCCCCTATAATTCAAATAATGCATGGCAAAAGTGTTAAAAAACAAATTTTTATTAAATAAAAATAATTTTCTGATAGTTCTGCATAAAAGATAGTGATCTTTAAGATTCTTTTAATCTGCTAAATTAAAAATAATTTGAGAAAATCGTAATATTTACTGCTTTTAGACGTAAATCCAAATGCACTCTTATACTTATTATAACTACAACAGATTATTATTCATGCGCAGTTAAATTAAACATATAATTATTTTTGTAATTTTTAAATATCCGAAAAGAAAATAGTATTAAAAAAATAATAATATATACTTGATTTATTATTTATGTAAATTCATTTCGGATTTTCAAATATTTTAATAAACAATTTATTTATTTTTATCTCTTAAAAACGGGATTGGTAAAATTAATAAAGTAATCCCTATAAGTTGTAAAATGAAAATTTGTTTATAGATATATATTTTTTAGTGATTGTTATAAGTATTAAACATATATATATATATACTTATGCTTTCATGGTAACAAAAAATAATTTTTTAATACAAAATTATTAATTTTATATAAAACTATATATGCATTTCTTGTGCCTCTTAGTATTTATATACAAATCTTTTCTTTTTAAATAATTTGTATCTAGTACAAATTTTAACAAATTTTTTCAAATATATCTTAAATTTGTACTAGATACAAATTATTTAAAAAGAAAAGATTTGTATATAAATAAATAAATAAATAAATATATATATATATATATGTATATATATATATATAATGAAAGCATAAGTATATATTTAATACTTATAACTTAATAATAATATATAATACTAATATATTTAATAATAATAATAATAATATTAATAATTTAATAATAATATATTTAATACTTAATATATAATGAAAGCATAAGTATATGTTTAATACTTATAACAATCACTAAAAATTATATACCTATATAAATAAATTTTCATTTTACAACTTAGAGATTACTTTATTAATTTTGCTTCCTCATAGAGGAAGCTTTGTGGTGGTGACAAAATCCAGTTTCCTAAAAAAGCTTTTTTTCAACATATTTTAATGTCCATATATCTAACATGATGTCCTGAAAAATTGGCCGGATGTATGTGTGTGTCTCTCTGTGTGTGTGTGTGTATGGGATGTATGTCACGATCCAGAAATTTCTTGAAAACGCGTAGAGATAAATTGATGAAATTTTGCATAGTTATTTCATTATGCACCTAGTTGAATTTCTTGCAATGGTTTAACAAAATATTTAATTTTACAAGTTTTATGTACTTTTATAATTTTCTTAAAATTCGTTTTTTTCACTATAACTTCTCAAATAATCAAAATTCAAAGATGATGTAAGGAAAACGTAGATTCCTTGTGTCGAAACGAATCGATTGACCTATATTATTAATGGTTATGGTTAATTGTATTTTCAAAAATTAATTTTTCGACTATAACATTTCAAATAATCCAAATTTTGACTTGACATAAGGAAAATAAATGTTCCTTGTATCGAGACGAATCGATTGGTCTATAATATTATTTCATTTCATTGAAAAATAACAAAATTATTTATCTATTTAATTTTGAAAAATTTGTTTTTCAAGTATAACTTCTCAAATATTCAAAATTCAAAGCTGACGTAAGGAAAATAAAGGTTCCTTGCGTCGAGACGAATCGATTAACCTATAAGATTAATGAATTTCATTGAAAAATAAGAAAGTTGGGATTTATTGTAATTTTCGAAAATGAATTTTTCGAATATAACTTCTCAAATAATCAAAATTTAATGTTGATGTAAAGAATAATTAATACTTCCTCTATGAGGAAGCAAATCATATTGCTTACAAGAAGCAAATCATATTTGCTTACAGGTAGCAAAGTGCTCATTGAATGAGCACAAAAGTTGATACAACTTCACAGCTAGTTACAATTTATTTTAAAATCCGTAATGAATTTACTTAAATGATAAATAAAGTATATATTATTATTTTTTTATTACTATTTTCTTTCCGGATATTTAAAAATTACAAATATAATTATATGTTTAATTCAACTGCGCATGAATAATAATCTGTTGTAGTTATAAGTATATAAGAATGCATTTGGATTTACGTCTAAAAACAGTAAATTTTACGATTTTCGCAAATCATTTTTAATTTAACAGATTAACAGAATCTGAAAGATCATTATCTTTTACGCAGAACTATCAGAAAATTATTTCTTTTTAATAAAAATTTGTTTTTTAACACTTTTGCCATGCATTATTTGAATTATAGGGGAACTGCATAGGTGGCGCCGCCACTCGGTTTCCGTCAACATATCTGACATTTTCAACTCAGAGTTCCAGGGGGCTGCTTTATAACTTGAAATATTTGATTTCAATTATTTGAAGTATTAATGATTTTCGGTAATATAGCTTTCACTAATTACTTCAGTGAAAATTTCAGTTATATCTTTTGCATGGTTATGAGTAAAAAACTGTTAAAAGTTCACTGAAGTAATGGTAGTCTCAAAAAAATAAAATTCTGGATTTGAAACAATGCCAAAAGTTTATAATACTAGTACCACTAACGGCCGCTTTGCGGCCGTCATCGCACTACTTGCCTTTCTATGTTCTTTTCTACATTCAATGCCCATGCTTTCTTAATCAATGTGCCTTTCTATGTTTGTTTCTTTTCTATAGTTCGATATTCGATTCTTTTTAATTCGAGATTTTTTATGGGGGGAATCATGGGTGCTTTTTTTATAATAGGAATTATCGAAATTGGATAATCCCGAAACTAGAAAATTCCAAAATACTTTAAGCATTTTACAAATCAATTTTTGTCGATGACAAAATATTTTATTTTTTCAGCGAGAAACTATCTAAAAACAGTGAATCATTGGGAAAAAATCAACTTTCAATATATACATCATGAGGAAAGTAGAGAGAGAATTTTTGGTTAGAGTTGTAGTTCATTATTAATTATTTTCGTTAAAATAAATGTCCCAAAGAATAAAAAAGTGTAGCGAATTCGAGAAAACAGCCTTCGCGGGTTTAGTCCTTTTCTAAAATTCCGTGAAGGGTTGTTTGTTTTGGACCGCGGAAGTCTACCCCTACCGCCAACGTTTATCCTTCTAGGAAAGACAGTGCCGGCCGGCGTTATTTATGACTGCAAGTTGAAGGTGGTTAGAAGGCCTCTCGGACATGATGGACAATGAGATTTGCAAGCTACTTTGAATAGCCAAAATCTGACTTCCCGTGACCAGGCTAGAAAATGCTCCACTTGAATAAATCAACTCTACCTTTTTGGCATGGGCACGTACTTTCCCTAAGTAAAAATGTGGCGGACAGCTTGGCCCCATTGAAAGCTGACTTCTGGCCTAAAATGTGCAAGGCAGTTGTATTTGCAAACCCGTTTTTTCAAAACAGACCATGACCCCCCCAACAAAAACCCTTTTGACCGTCGACAGATTTTGCTGCTCCTGAAATTTTATTTTAAGCTTTTGTACGTTTTACGTAGGATACTTAAAATTTTACTCGTCTCCAAAAACAGCGGGATACATTTTTCAAATTTTGAAGGATTTATAATTTGGAAAGGAGGGTTCAGAGATGGAAACTAAAAATCGAAATTGCAATATTAAAAGAGAGATTATTATTAATGGCTTCATTTAGACGGGATATTTAATTAAAATAATATTCCATCTAATATTTCATCCTTTAATTATAAAATTAGTATTGTAAGCATGACTTAATGTTTTTTTTTTTCATTTTCAGTGAGGCAAGGAGGGATAGTTGGCAGCAGCAACAACAGCAGCAACAACAACAGCTCGAAAATCGCTTTACCCAACAGCAGCAGCAGCAATATTTGCAGCAGCAATCAAATTTGCAGCCGCAATCTAATTTGCAGCCTCAAACTAATTTGCAGCCGCAACCAAATTTGCAGCAGCGACCAAATTTGCAGCATCAACAAAATTTGCAGTCGCAACGGCAGCAACCCTCCCAGTGCCCAACCACGCCCGGTTGGGGTATCATGGATAGAGTAGTGGTGAGTAATCGCCGCCCCATTGAACCCCTCTACACTATCAAATCCCTTTCTCTTTTCCACCTTCACCCTCTTCACAGCATTTCTTTTTTTATTCACCCTCTCCATTTGTGTCTGTCTCTTTTTCACTTGTTCACCCTCTTCTCCCTTTCAAAGTAGTAAAATGTCGGATGCAGAGATGCACAAGCGTACACCATACACATACTATTTTTTTCTTTTCTTTTTTCTTTGTTTTTCTATTTTTTCTATCCCTTCTTATTTTTTTTGTATTTTTGTCTACTTTCTTCATTTTCCCATTTATTCTCTCCTTCCTTTTCCATTTCTTTCTATTTCTTTTCTTACAATTATTTCTCCATTTTTCTATTTTCTTCCATTTTTTATTCTTTTCTTATACATTATTTTTCTTTTGTTTTTTCATTTTTTTTCATATTTGTTTATTATTTCTAACTGTATTCTTTTTCTAAATTTTTTTTACATATTTTCTCTAATTTTTTTTCTATTATTTCCCACTTTTTCTCTTTTTCTGACATTACTTTTTTTTTTTTTTTTCTAAATTTTTTTTCTTTTTTTTTCTATTATTTCCCACTTTTTCTCTTTTTCTGACATTACTTTTTTTTTTTT
>CAJFCO010000064.1:307018-317946 GCA_904066015.1 Synergus gifuensis
ATTTCTAAATGTTTTTCCTATTTTTTTATATTCTTTCCCTTTTTCCAGCTTTTCTTCCCTTTCCCATTCCTATTCTCTCTTTTACTTTTTTATTTTCGAAATTTTTGAATATTTTTAAAAGATTCTAAATGAAATGCGCGATTTAAATTGTAACTTAAAAATTTGCATTTTCTCGTTTCAAAGCCAAATTTCTATGAAACAAAAAAAAAAAAAAAAACTTCACCTACAGAGCATAGGAAGAAACCTAATACCAATAATTGTTTAGCAAAATAGAAAAATTTAATTTTTGAATTAGAGCTTGAACCCAACATCCTCAAATATCTATTTACATATTTCATCACTTGTAAATTTCCCTAAACTGAACTATTTTGCGGAGTTTATATAACATACATCTCTAAAAAAAACCTCTTTCGCCTTATATTTCATCTTTAAAAACATTCCAAGATAAATAAGCCAAGTAAAACATGACAGTTGGTATGGATAATTTTCTAGATAAAATTTCATTATCTCTAGTCTCTAGAATGACCGTTTTGCGAATTTTATGGGTTTCAACGGAAGAACCCCGCGTAACGAGGCTCCCTAGTGTTAAATGTATAAGTGGAAAGAATGCTGGTGAGTAATGGCCTCACCAATGGACCCTTCGCTATATCAAAATAAAGTCCATCTCACTCGGCATATCTTTTCATCCCTCTTTCTTTTTTTCCCCTTCTAAAGTAGCAAAATGTCTACTTTCAAATGCACTTTTGCCCACTACCTTTAGTAGTCTGTTTTTTTTTGTATTTTTAAAATAAAGATAACAATTTTTTTAAACGACAGAGAACATATCAGCACAGCGCTTGGTGTTTGCATTTTTTTAATAAATTCAATTTTTTTTTAATAAATGCAAAATTTATTTAAATTTGTATTCTTATTTTTATTTTAGAAGGAGGAGGTTGATGATAAGAATAACGACTCTGGTGTCTCCCCTGATCATTACACCAGCAATTCCAACTCCCCAAGAAGCCGAAGATCCTCTTCAATTGTGAACAGTCTTTCATCAGGAAATGTGACTCCAGAATTACAAATGCAGTTCGAATGCAATACAGATTCAAATTTTCCAGGCAATTTTGCGGAAAGAGAATCACAGAATGAAAGCTCATCAGCAATCAAACATGAAGACACGTCAATGGACGTTGTTCCCGATTCCAATGAGGCTCATGATGATCCAGATCATAACAATCACACTGCTGATACTTTTTATTGTCCCATTTGCCACTTCACTTCTTCAAACAGGTATTATCCTCCTTCATTTTTATCTACTTCCACTTAAATCGTAAATTAATTTTGAAATCCCTAAATTTTGAAATTAAGGTCATGCATTACCATAACCAGGTTCAGATAACCTGGGTTTCATCGAATACGTGTTACTAACAACAGTATTATATATAATTGCCTTATCGATAATAGCATTACCGCAAATATTATTACCAATTGTCTCTGTTCTGGATTCCTTTATTATTAGGAACTTCAAGTATAAAATATAAATTCAATTTTTAGGATAGATACGATAAAAAACTATTTAAAAAATTTTTAATTTTTAAAGCTGTTGAATTGGAATTTTTAACTCTTTGAAACTTGAAGTCTATATTTTTGATTTATTTATCAAAATGTAATAGACGAAGAAAGAATGTAATAACTAATCATAATTTTTTGTCTTTCTAGAGTGGAATTCGATGAACACATCTCCAATCATAATCCATCAACCAGCGATAGTCCCGAAAAGCCCGGTCCGTCGGGAGTAAATGGAACTGAGAATAATAGTGAAGCGAGACCATCAACTTCGCGAGGCGCATCGAAAAAAGGACTTATAGGAGTTGGTATGAAGGATTACAGCATACCACGTGTAAATTCACAAGTAAGTCTCATTCCATCAACCTAAAAATGTTCAAAAGTAAGAAGAAGTTATCAGAAGTTCTTTTAATGGTTTTTTTTTTACGGATTTGTCAATTTGGACAGTATCTTATTAATTTGAAACTTATTTTACAGGGCCGCGAAAAGATCTACAAGTGCAGAAATTGCATTTTTGTAACCAACATTAAATTGAATTACTGGGCACACAACAAGATTCATATCGACCAAAAAAAAGCGTTATCCTGTCCAGAGTGTCCATTTGTAACAGAATATAAGCATCATCTGGAGTACCATATCCTAAATCATTATGGATCCAAGCCTTTCAAGTGCGAAACTTGTCCATATACGTGTGTGAATAAGTCGATGCTTAACAGTCATCGTAAATCCCATTCGAATGTCTATCAATACAGATGCGCCTCTTGCACCTACATTACCAAGTATTGTCATTCGCTTAAAGTGCACTTGAGGAAATACGACCATAAACCAGCAATGGTTTTGAATCCCGACGGCACTCCAAATCCAAATCCCATAATTGATGTCTATGGCAAGAGGAGAGGTCCAAAGGCACAGACCAAAAAGAAACAAGGAAAAGCCAATGAAAATGTTCAGGTGAGAAATTGTCTTTTTTTCAAACCACTTTTTAAACCTTCCTTTCAAACCTTCTTTTACGACTTATTTTCCCACCTCCTTTTGCCAGCTCTTTTTCAAACTCATATGTTTAGGCTCCTTTTCTAAACTTTTTTTTCATCCCCTTTACTTACACCCTTTCTCAAACCCCCTTTTCAATTTTCTTTTCTCAACACTTTTTACAAACCTCTTTCTCCCACTTTATTTTCCCAACTCTTAAATTTTCATTTTTTAAGCCTCCCTTTCTTAAATTTCTTTTCCAACTTTTTTCCTAACTTTTTTTACTTCTTCTCTTAACTTATTTTTCCAATTTATTTTCCGAAATTCTCTTTCTCAATTTCTTCTGCAACTTCTTTTCTCGAATCCTGTTTTGCACTTTTTTTTACACACCTTTTTTCCCGCCTCCTTTTTTCAACTTTTTTTAAAAGACCCTTTCTGAACCTATTTCTCGAAACTCATTTTTCATCTTCGTTTATCAATTTATCGTTTCCCATACTACTTTTTCCACTTCCTTATCTATTTCTTCTTTCAAACCCCCTTTCTCAACCCCTTTACTAACCTACTTTTATAATTCTCTTTTAAAAAAAATTATCTCTCTCCCTTTCCTAAACCCCCCTTTCCCAATTCTTTTTCCACTTCCTTCTCTAATCCATTTCCAGACCCCATTTCCAATCTCCTTCTTACAACCTCCTTTTTTCAACCTTCTTTTTCCAACTTCCGTTATTCAATCTCTTTTTTCAAACCTCTTTTTCTCATCCTCTTTGCAAAATATAATTTTGAACTTCCTTTTTCAAACCCATTTTTTCCACCTCTTTTTTGAAACCCCCTTTCGCACGCTTTTTTCAAACTTTTATCTTCAAACACCTTTATTAACCCCTTCTTCCAACCAACTTATTTGAATATTGCAATAAACAAAATATTTCTTTCCGTAGGTCCAAGTAAACAACAATGTGACAACTGCGTTTAGAAATGCACTCCTCAATTCACAAATTAGTGCTGCATCCGATCAGATGGCACAAGTGCAACCAATGTCACAAATGCTACAGATGCAGCAAATGCAACAGTTGCCGCAGATGCAGCAAATGGCATCCATTGCACCTATCTCGCCGATTCTTAACATGGCAGCCATGAACGGAACACAAGCTGCAATCAATCAAATTCACAGACTAAGTACAATGAATGCAATTGCCGTAATGAACGGAGCTCATCAAGTAAATGGAGTTCATCAACCAAATGAAGGAAATGGACAAAACCAAGCAAGTGGAATAAACGGACTTGTTCCTAACCCAGTAGTGTTCCCCGCTCTCGCTTTCAATCCGCTCTTGGCCAATTACTCCTTTTCGCCTTCCTTCTTCGGCGATAACGATGCAGAAAGAGCCGTAAGCTTGCAGGCTTTCTTGAATTACGTAAAATCTATAAATGGCGGCGAGATCCCTGAAGAGATCGTGAGGATCCTTTCTCCTGCCGAAAATGTTGTACCACCTGTGGCAAATGGTAGCGAGACTGCCGGGACCAGTGAAAGCCTTCCAGAAAATGACGCTAATAACGAACCTCTTGATCTCAGCAAACCAGTTGCAAAGCCACAAGAACAAGAGGCAATCCCCAGTTGCTCCAAGGCAACTGGCACCAGAAGACGCAAAGGAAAAGCGTACAAACTAGAGATAAGAGACATGGAAGAAGAATCCAAGGATGAAAACGTGAGATTTTTAGACTTCTCTGACTTAAGTTCCGTTTTACACCACGAATGTTAGATAAAGAGATTCTTTTTCCCTCTAGACAGCAACTCCTTCTAGAAATAACAATGTTTTACCGATCGAAAAAGTGTTTATTTTCAATATTTACTACATAAAACGATAAATTTGATATCTATCTTCATTTTATCTCATTTTATGCAAATGGTACTGATATTAGATTTTTTTTCACTCTATACGCTTAATTGTATTCAAAACATCAATAGCTCTACAGAGGGAAAAATTATTTAGTTATCATATTTGAGTAGTAATTTGTGAAACTTAAGATGAGTTTTCTTAAAAATCTCATTATTTCATTTTTTACATGATTCTTATTCCAGAATTCGGAAGAAAGATTGCACTCGCCAACTCCTATCACTTTCGCCACATCCCCTGCGACTTCTGAAGAAAGAAAGGACTCTACTTCTACTTCTGCTTCTGATGAAAGAAGTCCATTGAAAAACGATTATTACTGCCAATACTGCGAGATGGCTTTTGGCAATGACATTATGCATTCTGTTCATATGGGTTATCATGGATACCAAGATCCATTCAAGTGCAACATGTGCGGCCAGCAGTGCACAGACAAGGTATCTTTCTTTATGCATATTGCGAAATCAAAGCACTAAAAACACAATGACAATGATGATGACAAATTTGTATATAGTGGGGATCAATCTTAGAAATTGAGCTTAGAGGCTCAATTAACAATTTCTCCAAAAGTTTTTGTTTATATCGAGTTGGAATTTCATTTTCCAAAATTCTATTTAGTGTATTATTCTGTTTTTCGGAAAGAATTACAGTTTATCAACCGCGGCTTTAAAGGATGAGAATGAAAAAAAAAAAAAAAAAAGAAATGCTGATCAAAAAGATTCTTTGCATTCTAGTCATTCTAGATTGCATAGAACGTGCCCTTTCAAACGCCCAGAATACCCAGCGTTTAAAGATTCTGGGTGCAATATAAAAATAAAAATAGAGTCTTTTGTAATATTTTTGCTATCATGATGAGAATAAAAATTGAAAAAAATGCAGTTGACAACCCTAAACTTAAAATAATAAAAGTTAAGTTTGTATAAAAAGATTCTTTGCATTCTGGTCATTCTAGATTGCATTAGAACGCGCCCGTTCAAATGCTCAGAATATCCAGCGTTTAAAGATTCCGGGTCCAATAAAAAAATAAAAATAGAGTCTTTTATATTATTTTTGCTATCACGATGGAAATAAAAATGAAAAAAAAAAAAAAAAAAAAAAAAAAGTCGATCATCATCGGTTGAAAATAATAAATGTTAAGATTGTATAAAAAGACTCTTTGCATTCTAGTAATTCTAGATTGCATTAGAACGAACTCGTTGAAACGTCCAGAATACCAAGCGTTCAAAGATTCTGGGTGAAATAAGTAAATAAAAATAGAGTCTTTTATAATTTTTTTGATACTAAACGATTTCTTCTCGATAATTTTGTCATACACATTAATTGAAATTGTTTGTCAAGTGTGCGAAACTCGGCACGTTGTGTAAAATCGAGCTTTTATAATATAAGAAATGTAGTTAAGTAATAATATCGGATTTAAAATATGTTTAAATATTTTCCCAATTTTGTTAATCAATTAATCAGTTAGGTTTAGCATAATCGGCCTTGAAAAACTTTTGTTACTGTTTAAAAAATTCCCCAAAAGTAACAGCCACTTAATTTGGCATAAATTTTAGAAATTCTTTTGGTCATTGAATTTTGGGAAATTTTTCATGTCACGTTCAAATTTTTCCATACTTTTTACAAGCCTAATTTTGCCTTTCTTTTTGGATAAAATTTTGAAAATTAGTGTTAACTTTTCATAAGATAGTCAAACGTTTATTGATACTTTCAAGGCTGTTATAATATCATAAGTAAAAAAACGAGTCAAGAGAGGAAACCTTATAGTAGCTACCTTATAGTCTAAAAGAATAGTTTGTTTTTGCAAAAGTATTTAATTATAATATAAAATTTGTAAATTTCAGGATCAAGTCATTTTATCAATATTAACAATCTAGATTATAATATATTATAATATTACATGTATGTATGTATATATATATATATATATATATATTATACATGTTATACATATTATATATGTATTATATTATACATTATATAATATTATAATATTCTAGTCTAGATTATTATTTAGTCATTTGGATATTTTTTGTTGTGAAAAATATTACAAAACTGTAAATATTTTAGGATAACTAATCTATGCACAGTCTATGAAAGTCGTCTAGATTAGTTTCTTTAATAGAACAAAACTTCATCGACTGACTAATAATTACTTTAGAAACATGACCTATTCAAAGATCATATTTTTGTAAATTATTTCATTATATAAGAAAGAGATTCTGCGAAGATTATTCTTATAATGATATTTTTCGAAGTAGATATTTAACTGTAAAGAGAGATTAAAGATAAAAAAAAATTTGATAATATAAATCAACTTTGTATAAAATTAGTCATTTGATTTGTAGGCAGAGATTTATGTACTTTTCTTGTAAATAATGATATGATTTCGACAGAGTAAAGTTTAATGAATGCATTGTTTGCTTTTCTGTAAAAGATTAAGCCAGATGTTATGAATATTTCGTATTAATTTTGTTTTCGAACTATTATTAATTTTTTTTAACATTCTGGCTTGGTTTTTATTGAAGAAATGTATGTTTGCAAAAATTAAATGAAACTCGAGTGAATTTGGAATTTTGTAAATTGTGAACGAATAGTGGAATGATTGCCTATAGAAAAAGCTTCGGATTGATATTAATTTCTATCCAAACCAATCCGAATAAATCAGAACTTTCAATATGAATAAATCCGGCCAATCAGGACTTTTAATCCGAATGAATTAAAATTTATCCGGTCTATCCGAATCAGTCCGAATTATTCCGAAAAATTCGGATAAATTCGGGTTGATTCGTATTGACCGGATTTATTCGGATTGAAAGTTAGGATTAATTTTGATTAAGGGCATGTGATAATTTACCATAAGGGCATTTTAGTTTCCGCAACTTTACTCTCTGAATAATAAATATTTTTCACTAAAACTAGGCCACTTATCTCCGTCTCTAAAAAACGGAGGTAAATGGCCTAGTTTTTTAAAGAAAAATATTTAATATTGTGAACGTAAAATTGCGAGAACTAAATTTGCTCTTATGGTAATTACCACATGCCCTTAATTCGAATTGGCGGATTCATTCGGAATGAAAACTTCCTTCGAATCCGAAGCTTCGCTAGCGTTGTCCATAAGGAAAACATGATAATTATTGACTCGTTTTATAGACACAATAATTTGCGAAATATTTAATTAGATTCTGTTTGTATATAATAAATTGAAATATATTCGCACATTATTTATAAAAAAATATGATTTTGTTTATTTTAAATATCTTCCTAACCCTCTTCTTCCCAGTAATTTTAGGAAAAATTTAATAGTAAGTGATGGAAAACTTACTTATGGAAAACAAGAATTGCATCCAACACCTTTGCAATACTTTTTTCGCAAAATTCAATATTTCTCTAGAAATAGAGCTTCTCAATTTAAATTTATCGTTTCAAAAAATCTTTAAGATCTTGAATGAGAAACATTTTGGATTTTTCCTGAATTTTTAATTGCACGAGTTGATATAAAATTCTGATATCAAATGTTTTTTTGCGAATTTAAAAATGTTTTCGTTAAAAACTGTAGAATTATACTATTTTAAAAATTTTAATTGACCGCCAAATTTAAATTATTTAAAATTTAAGATTGTTCGATTTATCAAATAGTTTGATTTTAGGAAATCCTTTGACAACAACAGCCATTTTCAAATGACTGAAGAGCGTCTTTGTAGGAGGTAGTATGATCCTTAGTCCGCATTTTCTTTGTCTCTGTGATGATGTCCTTCGGTGTGTTATCATCAGAAATGAGCCCTTTTTAATGAACTTATCTGGTTGGGGGGGGGGGTATCGCCGCTCTTCGACTTTTACGTATAGAGGCGTAAGTATTCCAAGGTCAAAAATTTCTTAAAGTGGCCAAAACCGATGCATCGACCCTACTTCTGTATTTTATTTTTTAATTTTTATTAAGTCATAATTCAGTCTCGTAAACTCTTATTCAGTTATATTTTTCAAATGGGCCGTTTATTCCAGGTAAATAAAAAACATACAATAGATAACGAACACGCAGTAAGAGGCTTTTATAATTGTGAAATGTGTCAATAAGAATTTTTGTCATCACTTTATTAAAGACGAAATTGAATAGACGATTAGTCGGTTTTGCTGATGTATTATAGTAGCATCTTCTGAAAAATGGAGGACAAGATATACCTCGACCTTCTACTTCTTTCTTTCATTTGGGTCCCAGGAATTTTCAGCTTATCAGAAAAGAATATTAGTAAGTAAAATAATATTCTATATAAAGAAATTCTTTTAACATTTGGAATGAAGATAATGAAATAAATATAGGATTAAGTAAAACAGGACTTTTTCACTTCCTAAGGAGTAAAAGCACATTTTGGTCCATATTTTTAAGTACCTAGATAATAAGAAGTAGAAAGGCATAGGGTGAAAAGTAGTTTTTCAGTCGGTAGAAAATACGAAATGATAAGTAACATTCACTCCTTGGGAGTGAAAAGTTCTTTTTTACTCTCTTGGGAGTAAAAAGCTTCACAGACTCCCTAGAGAGTAAAAAATAAAAAAGTATAGAGAAAAAAGGACTTTTCACCTGTTAAGAAGTTCGCCTTTTCCCCCTTGGTCCATAATTTACTATCAAAAACTAATTTCTAACATATCACTGCAGATGAGGAATCATTGGATCGTCACATCCGCAAGAAGCGTTTAATTGATCTAACGCCAAACGGAAATAAGCCAATAAAAAAAATTGACCAAGTTTCTTACATTGTGAGCCTTGTGAAAAATGGAGAACCTGCCTGCGGAGCAAGTATATTGTCGGCTAACGTAGTCGTAACTGCTGCTCACTGCCTGGAGTCTCATGCAAAATTCATGATAATTTCTGGGTCAGCACGTATATTACAAGGAATAAAACACAATATAACAAGGAAATTATTCTTCCCACAACGTATTGAGCAAAAATTTACTCATGATATTGTATTGCTTACTATTTCTCCTCCTATCGATTTTTCAAATTCACCTAACAAAAAAATAACACTCTACAATGGTCTTGTTCCACCAAACACAATAGGTACTATTAGCGGCTGGGGACTTGTGAATGTAAAGTGGTGAGTGAAAAAAATACTTTTTTAGTGAGTTTTGGAACTACCTCGGAACTTTAATTAACCGACAAGAACTGTGATGAGATTATAATAAAATATTAATGGCAATAATGATTATTTGCATCAATTAACTTATTTTTACAGGCTAAGAAACTTAATAACGATGTATCCAAATGAATTACGATCAATCACTGTGCCTATAATGAGTCTACAGAACTGTCAACGTGCCTACTCTCATATCTCTGAACACCTGCAAATCACTGATGCTAATATTTGTACTTATGATAGTAATAGATGTAAATACTGCAGCTCCGGTGATTCTGGTAATCCATTAGTTGTCGGAAGAGAACTGGTTGGACTGATGATTTGGAATTCACGCGAATTTAAATATCCTGATGTTTTTATCAATTTGGCTCATCCTGAATATAGAAATTGGATCATTAGTAACATAGAACCACCAAGAAATTTACACACAAGACCTCAGAGACCAGAAAGACCAGAAACATCAAAAAGACCATTAACGTTAAGACCACGCAATTAAAATCAATCCGAATGAATCTGAAGCTAATGCGAAGCAAATTTTTAATCTGATAGTCAGGACATTCTATGAGAATAAATTCGTAGATAATCCATTGAAAAATATTGATACGATCCATCCGTTATTGTAATGAGAAAGAATCCAAGGTATTTCATATCAAAAAAGTTGTAAGCCCTAGAAACAAGAATAGGCTTACCCTACCTTTTTGAAATCACTGAATCCAAAATAGATTAGGATCAAGGTCAATTTAAGGTCGAAATTAAGAAAACTATTGGATCGAAGAACACCTCCACTCTCAGGTCATTTTCACCCCCTCACTCGATTCAATAGTTTTCTCTCTTTTTTACCTTGATATTACATTGACTCTGATGTCATGGGGTCGAACTAACACTGGATTCGGATTCAGCTACCCCAAAAATGTCTGAAAGTAGAGGTTTTCTCAATTTTGACCTTGGGATGACATTCATCCCGATCAGATGGAGTAAAAAACCTTCAGTTAACCTTGATCCTGACCTGATGGGGTTAAACTGAACCTCGATTCGGATTCAGTGACCACAAAAACGTCTTAAGTAAGAATAGTTTTCTCCGATCCAAAGGTTTTCTTATTTTGACCTTCATATGACTTTTATCTCGACCTGAAGGGGTCAAAATGAGTCCAGATTCGAATTCAGGTACCTCAAAAACGTAGATTGTTTTAAACATCATATTTAAAGTATCAAGGAAAATAAAGAGTAGTTTTATAGATATTTATCAAAATGCACTCGCATTGTCGAATCTATAAATCTTTAATCTATATAAATCTCCTGTAGGGGCGTAGCAACAGAATTTTTCGTGGGGGGCAAACTCAAATGACAAAAATTCATCACACACACACACACACACACACACACACACACACACACACACACA
>CAJFCO010000064.1:318046-347326 GCA_904066015.1 Synergus gifuensis
CCCCCCCCCCCCGATTGCTACGCCTCTGATATCATGATGTTTTTAATAATTTGGCTCATCCTGAATATAGAAATTTGATCATTAATAATATAGAACCACCAAGAAATTTACACACGAGTCCTCAGAGACCTGAAAGACCTGAAACATAAAAAAAACCATTAACATTAAGACTACACAATCAGAAATCGCAGCTAATATCAATCTAGTTTTCAATACCGATCAATCCGTGTGAGTCTGTAGATAATCTAATTCAAAATTTCAATACGATTAATCGGATATTTTAATCAGAAAGATTCCGAGGGTAATTCGAAGCAAGTTTTCAATCAGACTCAATCTGAATGAAGTCGAGGCTTATGCGAAGCCAATTTTCAATCGATTTAATTCGAGGCTAATTCGGAAAAAGTATATTCAATCCAAATTAATCAACCCATGGACAAACCGATTCATTTTTCAATACAATCACTTTTCATTTTTGAATTGTAATTGAAAAGTATTAAAATATACAATAAATAGAATGGTATGTATGACTTTTCACAATTATAGTTTCGAAATCTTGGCAAATATTAATTCAACGTCACATCTCCCAATAAACATCTTTAAACAATGAAGCCTCTTTCTCCCATTATAAATAATCTTAAAATATATAAAAGACAAACTCTAATCAGTCTTCAAATTGCTCTCAACTTCAGTACAACATTAAAAAGTATACAATTTCATCATCTGAACGTACGAAATGTCAGGAAATAAATATGTGAATTTGTTCATTCTTTGTGGAATTTTATTTCAAGAGATTCTTGGAATTTTCGCAGAAGAAAGTATTAGTAAGTATATATTTTCAACTTCTATGATGTCTTCAATCATCTTTTAGAAAGTGATTTTGCAAAAAAATTGATTTTAAAAAAAACGCATGCATTTTCTTAATTAATTTAGATAGAAATACTTATGTACAATTTATAATTAATTAAAACTTTCCACAACACCTCACAATATCTAGCAATGTTGCTACAATTGAGTGTTTTTCACTTGTCATTTGTCCTTGCTGGCACCGGTGGATAATTATTATTAAAATCTAAAAAGTTCCAGGCGAGAGTCAAAATTCCACAAAGGGGTTGCCTTAAACTGGGTGGAACATTATTGTACATCGATTTTCTTGTTTCTTCTTTTTTTATGTAACGAGAGTATTATGTCTTAGCGTTTCAACTAGTTTCACCAAGGTCGAAGTTCTCACAAGGATTTAGTCGGATTATAGGCCGACTCTGAATTTCGCAAGGGTGGTGCTCTACCAGCTTTCCAGTCTTGGAATCAACCATCTCTCAATTAAGGGCTTCAAGAGTCATGGAATGACAGGAGTTGGTCTTGTGACGAATGAATGTACTCATTTACATTCGATTCTAATCGAATGATAATGATAATTATTGTATAATTAGCTAAAACTTGTCAACCTGTTAATCTAAGCGTTTAGATTGGTTAATTTCCTAAATGCTAGGGTATGAGTTTTGTATCTCGTCAAGAGAATCCTCACTCTCGTTTGGAACGTTTAAATGGTTTTTATTTCTGTTATTTTGAATGCTTCACCAATTTCTCTTACTTAATATTATTTGATTTATTGATTTGTGCTTCGAACTAATCATGAACATAGTTCATTAGGAATTTAATTTCTGTAAACTTCGGCTTGGAGTGTTTGTTTTATTTGTCAATCCACACTTTCTTTATTAAAGTATATTTGTTTCTTTTGTTAATTATTGTTAAATTCTGGTCTATGTAATTATTGATTTAACCATACCCACCCCTAGTTTAAAGAGTGATTTATAGAATAACCTTATTTTAAATTGATGGAAAGTTTTGAGACCAGCAAAATAATTCTATCATAAATATCAAATTATGATGTATCAATACATACATTTTCATTATATTTACAGTGGCATCGTCGAATCTTCTAATTCGAAAAAAACGTCTACTGTCCACCAACCCTAAAGCAATTACACGAATGAAAATTAACGAAATCCCGTACGTGGTGCAGATTCTCAAAAACAATGCATACATTTGCATAGGCAATATACTAATGGATCAAGTAATTTTAACTGTTGCTCATTGCGTCGAGAAACTTGGGACGTACCATATTTTATCTGGTTCAGAATATGTGGAGAGAGGAAACTATCACGACATAGTAGGAGTCTTATTTCATCCAGGATACCGGTCAAGTGGATATGCCGACGATCTTGCATTGCTTAAAATTAATCCAGCAATTGACATAGTACATTCACCCAATCGACCAATAAAAATGCATAATAGATTTGTACCACCAGATATTACAGGTCTCGTTAGTGGCTGGGGATGTATTGGAACAGGAAAGTAAGATAAATAATAATATACTTTAAAAATTCACCCAGCGTGAGCCGCCGCTATTTTAAAGGACAAATAGTAAACTACACAGAAAAAAAGTCTTAATTGAAGTTCGAAAGTTGGCTTCTTTTTAGATGTGATATGAAGTACACCAGTTTAATTTTAACCTAGCCTTGAATTGAAGAATTATAACACGGGTTTTTCTAAAACTTAATGAACGTTTTCTACATTTTTGTCATGCGAGTTGATGTTTTCGTGTCGCAGGGCTTTAGTACCTTCGTTTCATTATTAGCCAGGGCACTAGAGCCCTCTTCCTACTTACAATAAAAAGTTAAAAATTAATTAAAATTACATAATTTAAAGAAAATACTAATTTTAATGAGAAGACCGCTGATGTGCACTGATGTATTTTCGCTCATTTCCAACAGCGAGATATGTTCTTTAATTAGTTTAAAGACAAGAATCCAGAGAAAATATATACGTAATTTTTATAAAAAAACGGCTAATATGTATAGATTTTATATGTTAAAATCATGTTTCATATGGTCCTATTAATTCTAAAATCAAAATTCTTCTTTTACATTTCAGAGCTGGGGAGATATTTCCCAAAGAATTGCGATCAATCATTATGCCTGTAATCAGCGAGGAAAAGTGTCGACTTATTCATAAGAAGTATCAAAAAGTCTATGAAATTACTGATAGAGATATTTGTACTATGGATAGAATTGAAGGGAACAAATGTGGCAATGGCGATTCCGGAGCTCCATTAGTTATTTCTAATGAATTGGTTGGTGTTATGGCTTGGAGTGGAAATAATTATGATGGACCTGATGTTTTTATGAATTTGTCTCATCCTGTGTATAGAAGATGGATCCTTCAACACATTCCACCCCATCATTATTATCCAGATAGCCCTCACCAAGTGCACCATTAACATTATGTTCGCAATTCAAGCAATCCTTAATTTATAAAATTGTGAAAATTTATATACTCTCAGAATCAAATATTAAATAGAAAAAATTTGACTAATTGAATCAGAAGCATTATTCCTTATAAGAAAGAGTAAAATTACATGAAAGAATTAGCAGAGACTCATGTAATTTTTCCATGTCATTTTTTCGTCAAAAGACAGGAGAATGGCATTGCAAAAATTTATAAATATACTTTAAAAGAATATTCGTTTTAACTTCGGATTAATTCAGAGAAAAATTTTTATTTTGACATCGGTATTTGGATCGGATTGAAGGTTTTTTATATGACTTCAGATTGCTTTGTGTAGATACGGATATACATTTGTAGGCGGACCGCGAAACTCGAATTAGATCGGATTTATCGGTATAGGAATTTAGGTTTCTACTTCGGAATGATTCGGATAGAAATATTCGTTGTAACTTCAGATAAATTCTGCTAAGAATTATGATTTTCATTATTATAATTCATTTGAAAAATAAATTTATTTGTCGGTTATGAGGAAGTAAAGTGTTCGAGAATTGAGACATACATATAAATAAATACACCTACGCGAGATAATAAATTTACAATGTATTTTATATTTCTAATGACATTGAATAAGCTGCAATAAATAATCTGAGACAAGGAAATTTTTTAGCCTTATATTCAGGTCTTTCTTTCGTAATGTTTTGCTTCAACTAACAAAATCAATGAAAATAATTCTCCATTGCAAATAAAGTACCATAGTAGTAGGTATAAAGGAAGGTCTGTATACAAAAACTTCAAATTGTTCTCGTCTTGTGTAGTTTAACATTTAAAATGAAGGAAAAAAATTATTTTAATATCTTAGTTGTCTTTGGCATTTTGTTTCAAGGAATTATTGGGAATTTTGCTGAAGGCAATATTAGTAAGTATATATACCATATCCTGAAAAAATTAGATAAAAATGACTAAAAATTTTTTAAAATTTCTTTCTTTAAAGGCATGATCTATGCTCCTGTTATGAAAAATTTTTTTGCAGTTACCACGACTAAACGCAATGATATATCGCTTTGAAACTTTGGAATATAGGACGAAAGACACTAAATTGTGTTCTAATATTTATTTTGAGTAGTAATTTAAAAAAAAAATTGAAAGATATGAAAAGATTTTTATGACCTGTAAACAATTTTATGGAATTTCACAAGATTTCATAGAATTTTAAGAGATTTAATAGGATATTAAAAGATTTTTAAGAATTAAAAATGTTTCTAAATAAAGTAGGTTATTCAAAAAAAGTTTTGTAAAAGCACTCTAATTTTAGCTACACTCAAAGCTCTTATTAGCGACGCTCTTGTTAGCGGTTCCGTTTAATTGGCGGTAGTATAGGGTAAGTGTGGGTACTACTGCGGATGCTCTGATTATTGTGGTTCTAAAGATAAATAACGATTTAGAATGTTTTCAATGTATATAATGCTTTGAAACAGTTCAGAAAATTATTATTATCATCTCTAATTTACATATAAGAGGTTTAAATCTCCTACATTATTGGTAACTTCACTTAAAATAAAATAGCAGTATTACCAGCGTAGTAATAGGGTTACCGCAGTAGTTGACGCTCAGTAGTTCATGCAAACCCGCAGTAATATCTACATGGAACATTTTTTTTAGATTCGCATTTTTCAAGTAAATCTAATTTCTTTTCACGTTCTAACGACTAAATTCTATTAATTAAATACCAAATATTGCTTCACGAATTTCTCATTCAAACACTTGTTTTTTATCTTTAAAAGTCGTCTTGATTTTTTTTCCGCAGTAGTACCCACACTTACCCTATATAATTGGTAAGGGGTTCCGTGGGACGGGAAGGGTGACGTCTCGAACTCAGCAGTGCCGAAACAACAAGGTGGGCAGTACCCTATTATTATTATTATTAATATAATTAATCGGGCAGGGCAAACTAATGCTCCATAGCACTGCGGTAAAACCTATTGTACTACACCCATTCCATTAAACATCGCCTAATAGTGAAGTTTTCGCCATGAATGCGAATATTGCTCCATAAGAGATGTCATCAAATTCTTCCGGGCTTAGAAAGTAATCCCCAAGATATCTTTCTCTAAGTATAGCAAGCGCATATATAGTATGTGATGCGCTGTTTCCTCAAAGTATCCGCATCTACGACGAGGTTCGACTTCAAATCCCATTGTGTGTAGGTGTTTATTCAGGTGACAGTGTCCAGTTAATACCTCCACCACAATCTTCACCTGCCTCCTTTCCATATCCAACAGGTATTTTGATCTCCTTGAATATAATGTGTTGATATACTTCTTCGAATGCACTAGCTCTTTTGTTTCGTTCTATCGCCTCTCATGTAGCCGTTGAGCCCATTAATAAGAGCTTCGAGTGTACTTTTAAAATAAATTATTCATTACTTTCCATTATATATTTACAGAGGAATCGTCCAAGCTCCTCGTCCGCAATAAACGTTTACTATCCGAAGTACCTGAAGCAATTGCAAAACTCCCAATTAATCAAGTTCGATACGTGGTACAAATTCAAAAAAATAACTATAACACTTGCGTGGGCAGTATATTGCTGGCTCAAGTCATTTTAACTGCTGCTCACTGTCTTGATAAGCCTGGAAATTACCATGTACTATCTGAATCAGTGCACATGGATCAGGGAACATATCACCATATAAGAAAATCCCTGAATCACCCAGAATACCAAATATCTAAATCCGTGAACGATCTTGCTCTGCTTTATATTGATCCACATATTGACACAGTACATTCACCTAATCGGCCAATAATAATGAATCATGAATTTGTCCCACCAAAAACTTTAGGCCTTGTTAGCGGTTGGGGATGTATTGGGGAAGGAAGGTAAGGCATAAAAAAGGATTGAAATCATGCGTGTCATAAAAAAACACACTGTTAAAAATATTTGTGATTTTTGTATTTCAGGAATGGTATGATATATCCAAAAGAATTGCGATCAATCCTTACACACACAATCAGTCAGGAAAAATGTCATAGCATTTATAATAAACGACGACAGTCACAATATCCATCAATTACTGATAGAAATATTTGTACATTAGATAAAGTTTCAATGAACAGATGCAGCTCAGGTGATTCTGGAGCTCCTTTGGTTATCTCTCATCGATTGGTTGGCATTATGGTTTGGAATACAGATGATGCTGATGACCCTGATGTTTTTATGAATTTAGCTCATCCTGCCTATAGATACTGGATTATTAAAAGTCTTCCACCTAATTCATTATATACATCAGTTAACGCCGAAAGTTCGCACAATTCTTCCCATTATAGGGAACCATGCCTTAAAAAGTCTTGGAATAACTGTTTCTCCTTGAAACATTGAAACTTTAAGATTTTCTTACTATGAAGAAAATTATTTGTAATTGCATATAATATATGAGATTCAAGCACAAAAGAGGTAAATATTTACTACATATTGTCAATTATAAGTATTTATGAATTGGAATATTATATTATTATTATTATTATTATTATTATCATACAACATATATTGAGATTATTTATAATCATTGTGACGTGGCCTGGTCTCTGACCACGAAACTACGTCTCGACAATCTTTAAATCACAGAATCCAAATTTGTAATGCGCCAGTTATTTATCGTGACAAATAACGTTGGATTCTAAATCTTATTTTTCCTGAAAATCCTATAGAGAACATCTAGCTCACCAGAAGATCATCGTGACATCTCAGGGTCACGAATTTTGAATTCAGCGTAACGGAAAGAAATCGAGACCTGATTTCATGAGAAACAATTTGCTTATATTTAACAGAAAAGACATAATCGGAAATCAAATGAATTTATACAGTTCTAGGATCACGCGATATAATAGTTGTGTAATTTCGTAACTGAAACTCGAAAAGAAATCAATTAGTTTGTAATACAAAGCAATACAAATGAGAATTTAGTTTGGTAATAACTTAAATTTTACAAATCATATTTATTATTAAATGAATGGAGAATGGAATTGAAGATTCTATTCTCAAATAGCATACGAATATCTGGCATACAACCGCACCAAATATCGTCTCAAAGAACGAAATAATAAGTTTTAAATATAATATAAAACAATTCTAAGCACTCCCGAGAATTCACATAAAGATTTGATAAAACAAATGAAAATAAGAAAAAAAATAGCGAAATGTAGCAAAATCAATCAATTTACAAAGTCACTTTCAAATTCTACACTTGCCAGTAATCAAAAGTATTACCTCAACCATGACGACAAAATAAGGATCCAATACAAATAATCTAAATAATAAATAGGTTTCTGAGCCACTCCGGCTTTCTTCAAATTTAAAATGTGTTACAACAAATACAAAGGCTTCTTGCCAGACTTCTATGGTGAGTGCACAATAGAGAATACAGTAATGTTGAAAGATGCCTTCCTCTGTTTTGTAACGACCCAACCCTGTTTGCCATTAGAATCTTATGGAAATCAAGGTTGGGTCGTTACAAAACAGAGGAAGGCATCTTTGAACATTACTGAACAGTATGATGTGACGCATGCGTAATTGATGTGACATTTGACAAAAGGAATTTCGTTAATATTGGGAGGGCCTCTGTTCTGGATTTCGTTAATATTGGGAGAGTCGAGTATATCATACCTCGAAAATGAAATTGCTTGTGCAATGGAAATGAATGAGGGTGGCGTCCCATGATTGCATTTTGCGTTGCGTCATAATGAGAGAAAAAAAGACAAAAATATACCTCTGTCTCTTTTTCTCTCATTACGACGCAACGCAAAACGCAATCATGGGACGCCAGCCTGAAAGATTTTCTGCTTTGCAAGCGGAAAAACCTTCTGGCGGGAAGTTTTGAATTATCATTTTGTTTTTTTTTTTTTTATTATTATAAATTAGAAAAATTCCATAGGAAAATTTTTATTTAAGTAATATAGTGTTTTTTCTTTGTTAATTGTTCCAATGCAATTTTCTAATTTGAACACTGCTACCAACTATCGCAGAGTTGACATCAGGGTTGGTCAGTTACGCGTAACTTGAGGATTTTTACGTATATTACTATGGTTTTTTACATTTGTAAATTACGTATTATACGTAGAAAACCCCCCCACTCCATATGGTGTTTTTAACGTAGTATACGTACGTAAATTACGTAAAAAACCTCATGTATTTTACCTAAGGTAGATTACGTACACAACCCTGGTTGACGTTCTCTATGGAGCACTGCCATCTTTTGATGTCTCGCGACAAATATGGCAGCGCCCACATGTTTATATTTTCTTCATGGACATTCTTGCACAGTTTGTCGGCAAAAAACGGAACGTTAGTTGTTTAGATATAATTTGTATAAATTACTGCAGTTAAATGATAATCAAACAAAATGGTGATTTGTGCAGTACCGAATTGTTGTGAAAGAACAGGAAAAAGAGTGAAGAAATTGAAAGATGAGAAATGCCTTGGTAAAGTAACCTTTCACAGGTAAAAGTATTCGAAAATAATTCATTCTATTGAGTACATAAGCTACACTTTCATATTGCAAAATAATAAAAAATAAATTTAAGTTTATGTGTGATAATTAATTGTACAGCTAAGATATATCAGCAGTGAAAAGATAAAATTATTGCAAACCTCACCTTACCTACTTCGATCAGTGTATTTGCATTTTATTCATTTATTTATTATTAATTTAAGAGTATTAAACGCATAAGTGTTGATTTATTCAATATTTTCATTGCATGCCTTTTTAGGATTCCAGATAGAATGAAAGAACTCTGGGCAAGAAGTTTAGGACTAATCGTGGAAAATATAAACAAGCATTCCAGAATATGTTCATGTCATTTTCATGAAGAAATGTTTGATAGGACAGGCTGTACTGTAAGGCTTCGAGAAAATGCTGTGCCTCAAGTATGAATATAATTTAGTTCTTTCAAAATATTGATTTCTTTTTTGAAAAATATTTAACTTTAGGGGTTACACTATTTTCACGTATTCAATATTTTTCGAATGAATTTTTTTTTTTCAGATTCACACTACTTATACTCAGTCGCAGGAGGAGAGAGGTGAAACTTTTGTACAGTACAGCATAGAAGAGTCTTATTCAAATAATAGTGACGAAGAGATAATAGATGACTCTTATGTGAGTAATACTTCACCATCGTCCTTAGACAAAAAGGAAGATGTTCTTATGCAGGACTCTGCAATCAATCTGCTGGTAGATTGTACTTTAAATTCAACAAGTGTAGGAGACACTATCATGGAAATTTCTGGAGATGACCGAATACAAATTCTTACTGATAGTGAGGGGAAATGCACAAGGGAAATATCAACACGTAGGCTCCTACATATATTTTATTTTAATGTTCACTAGAGTGGGTCGAATAAACAAAATAATGGAAATCGAAATTTGAAATATGAAGAAACTTGAAGAAAAAAAACAATGACCTACATAAAAATATAAAAAAATATGAGAAGGGGAAATTTTTAGAGCAAATTTTGCTAAAGCGCAAGTTTAAAGAATGTATAAATTAACACTAAATTAATTATATTTTTTAGGCACCCATTATAAACTATTTTTGTACATAGTTTTGGTCATTTCATTTTATTACGATGAAATTAATTTAAAAAAAATCTAAAATGGAATGACTCTAATTCTAAAAATATACATTTTTCTTCAATGAAGTCTATAATACTTAATTTGATGTGTTTTCCAGAAACGGATGATTATATAAATACATATATTCCAACAACTCCCAATCACAACAGGTGCTGTCCTACAACTACTACAACTCCAAAAGGCAGAAAGTGGAATAATTCCAACAAAGCAACAAACGTTTCACCTACATTCGTTTTTAATTCTCCAACAAAAGTAATATTGCGGAATGAATTGAAAAATAAAAATCAGCGACTGCAATATGCTCAGAAGATTAGAAATTTGCGTCAAACTCTGAATCGGAAGAATAAAAGAATAGCTGAACTCAAATCAGTTATTGAGGCTTTCCAGAAGAGGAACTCACTGGACGAATAACAGACGTCCTTGAAACTATAGGTAGGTCTTGCTATACTCTAGCGTCTGGCGGGTTTACTGACGATATTTGAATTGTTGACGTTCCGTTGAGGTTCCGACCTCAAATTTGGACAAATAAGAATTTTAGTTTTGACTTAGAATTGGACGGGAAAGATTCGGATAATTTTGTTCACAAATTAATATCGAAATAGTGGCAAATAAGCCAACCTCAGAGCGTTGGAAAATCGTCGTTAAACGATTAAACTTATTCCTTCGTATTATCTTGTGTGCTGATATAGATTATTTGATGTAGATTATAAACTTTACGTTCAAAGAATGGAACAAATAAAAAGTAGATTTATCAATATTTATCAAAATACGCTCGAATTATCGAAACTATAAAAATGAAATAATATACATATAAATATGAAATATTTTTGAGCAGAAAAATAGTAGTGAATTTTTAAATTACTCACGTCTTCGGTACAATATTACCAAATATATGACATCATCATCCAATCTGTGTAATTTTACAAAAAATGTCAGAAAAAACATACTTGAATTTCGTAATTCTTTGTGCAATTTTCTTTCAACAAATTTTTGGAACTTTAACAGAAAAAAGTATTAGTATTTTTTATCCTTAAAAGTAAACACTGAAATATCAACAATAAGAATAAAATGATTAAAATTGAAAAAATATGATACATATATTTTTATAATATTTGCAGTTGAATCGTCGGATCTTCTAATCCGGAACAAACGTCAGATAATATCCAATAAATCTCATGCAATTATGAAATTGTCAATGTAGCAAATACCGTACGTGGTGAAGATTCTCAAAAACAATGAATACACTTGCATTGGTAGTATAATAATGTCTCAAGTAATTTTAACTGTTGCTCATTGCCTTGAGAAATCTGGATCGTACCAGGTTTTATCTGGTTCAGAATCTGTGCATCAAGGAAATATTCACGTGGTAGAAAGAGTCATACACCATCCACAATACCATCCAAATGAATATGCCAATGATCTTGCGCTTCTTATCATTAATCCAGGAATTAACATAGAAAGTCCACACAGTCGGTTAATAAAAATGCATAAAGGATTTATACCACCAGGTACTGTTGGCCTCGTTAGTGGCTGGGGATGTATTGGGATAAAAAGGTAAAATAAATATTAATTTACTTCCGAAATTCAAACGGCGTGGCTCGCGATTTCAAAAGAAATTGAAGTGTCTTAATTCATTAAAGTGTCTTTAAAGAATTTCTAGAAATTCCAAAATATTTTAAATGATTTTAAAGTATTTTAAGAAATTAAGAAAAACTAAGAATTTTATAGTACATATAGTCCAATTCTAAAATCAAAACTTTTGTATTCTACATTTCAGAGGTAGGGAGATGTATCCCAGAGAAGTGCGAGCAATCGTTACATCTGTAATAAGCGAGGAAAAATGTCGACGTATGCAGAGCCAGTATAATCCATTCATTCCAATTAATGACAGAAATATTTGTGTTATAGACCACTTTGAAGGTGGTAAATGTAGTACTGGTGATTCTGGAGCTCCGTTCGTTTTCTCTAATGAATTGGTTGGTGTTATGGCTTGGAGTAGAGATGATCATAGGGGACCTGATGTTTTTGTGAATTTGAGTCATCCTGTGTATAGAAGATGGATTCTTCAAAACATTCCGGCCCATCATTTCTATCCAGATAGCCCTCACTTTGTGAGGTATACATAAAAATTTCCAAGTGTTTATAAAATTATTAAAAATTATGATTTTTTCAAAAAATGGAGTCTAAATGTTTATGTAACAAAATAATAACCAAAAAAAAAGAAATATTAAAAAATCCTTCAAATTTTTTTTTTCGCATGGTCGAATAATTCACGAATATATCATTAATTTCATAATAATTTAGGTTTTCATGGAAAATTTTGTGATAGATGAGTTGACATACTTAGATTCTGTATAAATACCAAAAGATAATAAATAATAATGAATAAAGATAATTACATGTAAAATAGCTACATAAAGCTAATTATTACGAGCTTTGCTTAGTCTTTAAACTACTCTCGTCTTCGGTGTGAAAATAACAATTTTATAATTTCATTATCAGAATTGTGTAATTTTAACGTAAAAAATGTCGGCAAAAATATATTTGAATTGCTTAATTCTTTGTGGAATTTTTTTTCAAGGAATTGTGGCGACTTTCGCAGAAAAAAGTATCAGTAAGTATGATATTCTCAATAAATATATCTGTAATAAAAGTGACAGTAAATTAATTAAATTAAATGGTGAAAATTGATTATTGTTATGTTCTGAATAACATACCCAATTACCTTAACAGTTTCTCGTTTTAAGTTCATGTTGATGATCTAGGGACGAGATCAAACAACAGAATTAGATACAGGTTACAAACAATTATCTTTATTTATTAATTACAATTTCCACGTGAAAGGCAGAGAGACGGTGTGTTGAGAGAGTGATGGACCGTAGAAAGAATGTTTCAGATAAGACTCTTTGTTATTGATCCCTTACCAGACTCAATTGATGCTGAAGCTGAATTTGAACACTGGACTCAACTGGTACCGAATTTGTAACTCTGAAGTCGAACTCAAACGGATACCGGAACTGACTGACTGACGGAAACCGAACTGAAGTTGGATTGAATCGTACTGGAACAAACACTGATGTCCTCATGTCTAGACTGACTGACTCTGATAAGACTGACTGGAGTAAATTGGATTGATGCAGTTGGGAACCATGAATTAGACTGACTGTGTTAGACTGACTCTGATTTGGTTTTCATATCCTTTTATATCCGTGTTCTCCTTCCATATTTCGAGGAAAATCAGATTCCCTCTTGTTCCTAGAGAGGTATCCCTCCTTGATCTCTCTCCTTTGGTCTTCCATCGACATATTTCTTTCCTATAAATCTCTTACACGTGTCTCTATTTTCATCTAAACTGATTTTTGACAAATTCTATGGCGTTGAAATATTGATTAGATACGATCACGTAACATTATATTCGCTTTATTTTCGAAAAATGTGAATAAGGTCGATTAATACTTAGTCCAATGTCGTAGTGAGAGGGGACGTTGGGTAACATCCATGTTGCAACATTGACTATTAATATTTGTTCAAAATTTCACAGACTTTAACAATAACATGTGAGGAGTGCAAATTTAAATGACTACAGTAAAATTGAAATACCCACAATCTTAAAATATATGATACATGAATTTTCATCATATTTACAGTGGAATCGTCGAGTCTTCTAATCAGGAACAAACGTCAGGTACTATCTAACTATCCTCATGCAATTTTACGAATGTCAATAAATCAAATCCCATATGTGGTACAGATTCAAAAAGATAGAGATTACATTTGTACGGGCAATGTGTTATCGTATAAGGTAATTTTAACTGCTGCTCACTGTGTCGAGGAGAATAGGAGTATAAGGAGGTACCATGTTCTATCTGCTTCGGAACATGTGCAGCAAGGAATTATTCACGTGGTAGAAAGAATCATACACCATCCAGAATACCATCCAAATGGATATGCCAATGATCTTGCGCTTCTTATAATTAATCCAGGAATTGACATAGAACGTTCACCCAATCGACTAATAAAAATGAATAATGGATTTGTACAACCAAATACTGAAGGCCTCGTTAGTAGCTGGGGATGTATTGGGACAGGAAGGTAACGTAAATATTAATTTATTAGCTGATACTCGGAGATATTCTGGCCCTATGTAATTTGCTCTCTTACTACATGGGCCCATGAAGGCCCTACGGAAGCTGCCCCTTCTGTTTGTAAAAACATATTTGTTTTAAAAATGAGTTTTAGATAGTAAAACCAGATTTTGAAAAGTTTCTTTAACAATTTTGGTTTTCTAGATAGAACGGCTCGTACGTAGATATTATATGTACAATTATTTTTCACGTGACCATATTATTCGAAATTCAAAACTCTAGTACTTTATATTTCAGAAATGGTGAGATATATCCCAACGAATTGCATTCAATCGCTACATCTGTAATCAGTGAGGAGATGTGTCGACGTATTCAAATCCAGAATCATCTAAATGAACCTGCAATTACTGAAAGAAATATTTGTACTATGGATAGAGTTGAAGGGAGCAGATGTGGGGATGGTGATTCTGGAGCTCCGTTAGTTATTTCTAAAGAATTGGTTGGCATTATGGCGTGGAGTGGAGTTCATGGTGGACCTGATGTTTTTATGAATTTGTCTCATCCTGTATATAGAAGATGGATTCTTGACAACATTCCGTCTCTTCCTCCCTATTCACATAGCCCTCACTATGTGCACAATCAACATCTTTATTCTTAACTTATAACGTTTTAAAAAATTATTAATATGAAAAACTGTCTGGAATTTATATCTAGAAATGATGTACGAAGGAAAACATTTTCTTTCAAATAAAGAAAAAGAAAAGAAAAAATTTCGGTTTATCCCCCCCCCCCTTAGGGTGTTATATCGTAAATCCATACATGAAAAAAATATGCTGCGCCGCCCCTGCGAGTCTTGCAATCGATCCCAATTTTGTAACACTCTTAAAATTTTCCATTTTGTCTTTTTAAAGCCAATCCCCAGCAATAGTAACTGCAGGTTACTATTGCGAAAGGAATGCGGTTGATATTGCGAGGTTGTTACTATTGCGATGGTTGATATTGGGAGAGTCGAGTGTATATAAATTGCATTTTTACGAAGAATTCACTATACATTTATGACATATGCCATAGACTGCATAACACTTTCATAGAAATATAATTTCATAGAAAATTTCTTAGTACCGATAAATAAGCCATTGATGTTTTGATTACCTGTAAAATCACAAATATTTATCCAGGGTATAACATTATATACACATATAACACTGTGTGACAAAAAAACTGCAGGCACTTTTATGCAGACCTAGCACAAAATGGCGCTTCGAGAAAATTGAAAATTAAACTTGTTCAAATTTGTTTTCGCTATAGGACCAAGTGGATATTGTTTTGAAGACTCTAAACGGTTTTTGGCCATAAAATGAGATTTTGGGGGTGTATGGGAAATTTCTCTCAGACCGTTTCTCTTAGTTTTACTAGATCTACAACTTTTGTGTTAGGTCTTCATAAAAGTGCCAGATCACTGTCACACAGTGTAATCACATACACATGAAGAATTTTGAAAAAAATAAGCTATACTTTGATTATACTGACTTCCGTTAAAGTGGCGAGACAAAATATACGGAATTTGCCTGCTGTTAGTCGAAGCGGCTTCTGTGATCTTTGCATGCAGACTAGAATGATTTTTGCATCGTTTGTATTCATGCAGTACCATTGAGAGTCGTAAAATGCATCGCATACTTTTTCACTCTATAATAAAAATGTTCTTTTCGAAAATATTCAACATTATTTATAAAAATAGTGAAAATGCTATGTTTAGAACAAAGCGGGCAGCTTGCGCGCGCATCGTTTTGACTTTCCACTGGAGGAATTGTCCCATTGATCATAGTTTTGCGCGCGCGCCAGATTACAACCAATTGCAGAATTTTTTCAGGTTTAGAATCGTGATGAATGTTAAATTACCTCACTTATTAGACATTCTCCAACTGTGCAGTGGGCAAAAAGTACCAAAAGAACAAGAACAATAAATGCTACAAAAGTTCCAAGAATCGCTGTTTCTCCATTTGCGAAAGTCTGAAAAAGATTACATAGCCACACAGAAAACTAGCCGTGAAGTTGTATCAATTAATTAGTTGTGCTCAATGAGCACTTTGCTTCCTGGAAGCAAATATGATTTGCTTCCTTATAAAGGAAGCATTAATTAATTACACCAATGTGTTAATACACACGTTCTTGAGATATGGTAGGATATATAAAAGCTTCCTGTATGAGGAAGCAAAAGTAGTTCAAGCTGTGTTATTTAATTGTAATATCTAAAATTTTTCTAGAGCTAATTTTGTTACCGTTAAAATTTGGTATCCGAGGATGCAGACTAAGGCAGTGGCACACATAAGGTTAGCGAACAAGGTTACACTAAATGCTTCCTGAATAGTCTTCCCCATTCTGTGAAAAGGATCTTAGTTACTTTCTGGTTGATTTACTATAGTTAACTTACAAATTTACTTTTTCGATCAAAGCAGACTGTGAAGCGAAAAGATATGAATTCAACATTTAAATATGAAGTTTCGAATATGCAACAAAATAAATATGTTAAACTGTAAAATTACACTTGACTCATCCCACAACCGTCACCAAATCCGGGAAACCCCCGCAAAGATCACCAAAATTCCCTTTCGCAAATTCCACACTAATTGCGCATGCGTCACATCAATTGCGCGCGAATAGCAATCAATCAGATGCCGAGTGCAACGCATGCGCATTGATTGGTGATGTTCGCGTGAGGTGACGGTTGCGGGAGTCGAGTCCATGTATTAAATTAAATTAATAAATTAAAAAAAATCATATAATATAATATTTAACAGATTTATATAATTCAATTAGAAATTTCTTTTTAAATTAATAAACCAGATTTCTTTAATTTCACCTTAAGAGACGACTGTGATCCTTAATCAGGGTTTTAATTTCTTCCCCGCTCTTCCTTGATTCTGTGGTTAAATTTTTAATTCTTAGAGCAAGAATGGACATTTGACCAGCTACATGATAAACGAGGGTCACCATAAGACAGTCTGCTGCAGCTTGTCCGAATCCACTGACAAAAACGAAGGGAAATTGAGAAATGTATGTCCACATGTATGACCGTAATTCATCGATTTTGTAAAAGCAGTAAAATCGATATGGTAGTTGTAACACAAAGGTCGAATTATCCGAAGATCCAATAACTAAACAAATTTAAAATTGAATGATTATTATGTTCCGATATAAATAAATAAAACAAAAACGTAAACATTTTAACTTTCTGATTTTAAAAATTATATGTTACAGGTTATATAACTTTATATACTTACCAGAACCTATTTGACCAAGAATTGGTTGAAAGTAATAAGACGTCGCTGTCAGAGCAACATTGGCTATCAATAACTTCACAAATGCTTTCGACGTCGAATTATAAGCAAGAATCATTTCTTTTTCTTCATCATTTTTATATTTTCGAATGTCTAGGTCAGTCATAGCTTCCGATACAACTTGACCAAGTTTAGAAGCGTAGACCCTAAGCATGAGCAATCTCACTATTATTTGTGAGAACGCCATGTTCTCTGTTAAATTCATGACAACGTGTTCTAGATTGCCGATAAATAGAAACAAGTCCAAGTACTCCAAGACCATGTGATACATGAAATATCCAAAATTGAGGAAAAATCGAAAATCGCTTTTCTCAGCATGCCACAGTCCTAGTTTTGAGAGCAACCATCTGTTCCAGGAAAAAATTTCCGCTGCCCGATCAAAATCCTTTTGATTCTGACAACATATTGATTAACGAATTAATTATAGCGTTTAAAATATTGCTTTAGTTATTTCAAGTTTGAAAAAAATTAATTTAAACATTAAAATAAAAAAATTTTTTGAAGTTAATACGTTCACGGGTAATTCAAAAAATCTGCTTCAAGAATGTTGACGCCTATCTATTAATTTAATTTTATATATATATATATACAGATATAGGTACATATATAATTTCTCATGAAATTATTTTTTTTCAATATTTAACAAAGCAGATTTGATAAAAATTCTTACTGTCATTTCGAAGTGAAACGCGTTTATCGAAAGATTGGAACGATACTGTTGAAGAAAAGACGCTCCTACCTTCCAAGTGAATTCACCAAATAATCAATTTTTGCATTACATCCCCTTCGATGTTGCCTGAATATTTCCTCACCGTAATTACATATAAATAAAAAGTTAGGGACATCTAAAAAGTATCTTCTGTGGACAGAATAATAGAGAAGAAAGTTAATTATATCTGTCTCGCTTGTAGGAAGTGGTGCATAAGTAATTGAGGAGATCAATACATTAAAAAAATTGTTGAAAGAAATTGCCTCCGCAGCATATTTCTCTACTAACTTTTAATTATATAATTTCAACTTTTTATGGCTGTAATTATGGCAATTACTGCAAAAAAAGTATCTTATAAATGTGTATCAACTAATGTTGGTAAAAAAAACGTGTAGTCCGGTTTCTTGTGCATCGCCAAAGCACACGAAGGTATAACATAATAGATCAGAATTATATGTTGGTTTCTATACACATGTAATAAAAAATATCGTGTGCACATCAGGAGGAACGGTCATCATTTTTTGAATAAAAGTATGAGACTTCAAACATGTCGAAATTTTGGAAGAGATTATAACCTTTTCTGATGTCAAAATTATTTATTTAAAACATCAAAAGAACTTTGAGACATCTTGAATAAAATATTTGTCAATTATAATTTTACTGATTTATCATAATGTATTATAATTGTATTATAATTTTTTACTGATAAGTGAAACATATATATTTCTGGTAGAGATTCTTGAATAAAAGAAATTGATTAATAAAGAAACGAACTCAGAAAAACTAAAAAAAAAAAAAACTCAGATGCAGTGAATGTATATAAAACAGTGTGTTATAAGCTTGCTGTTTGAGCCATTTTCGTGAGAATTTGAGCCATCTCGGGTCCCGTGTTTTGCACCATATCATAAAGGAATCCTTTCTTCTTTTCCAGTAAACGATGTGGTTTATCAAATTCCTAAAAAATGAAATTACAAGGTGGAAAAGTTTTCAAGAAATTAGTCAATGAAAACCTGGCCAAAGTTTCAGATTCGAATTCATTCCGAACCATTCCGAAGTTTTTAAATTAAGGAATGAAACGAATTCAAAAGGACAGAATTTTTTCTATCCGAAACTTTTGCCAGGAAAATTACTAATACACTTACAACCATCGTTCCTGCATCCATGACAATGAATCTATCACAGTCCATAACAGTATTTAACCTATGAGCAATAATAAGAACAGTACAGTATTCAAATCTCTTCCTAATCGTCTCCTGAATTAATTCGTCTGTTTGCGGATCCACATTGGCCGTAGCTTCATCCAATACCAGAATTTTGTTGTTTTTCACAATAGCACGTGCCAAACACAGCAACTGTCTCTGGCCCAAACTGAAGTTTGTACCTCCATCACACACATACATGCTTAAACCCGGACCCATGTCCATCACAACTTTTTTCAATTCCACCTCCGCCAAGGCACACCAAAGAGCCTCATCTGAGTACTCATCAAACGGATCTAAATTTTTTCTCAGTGTTCCCGCAAACAGCACCGGTTCTTGTGGAATGATACTTATTTTTGAGCGCAGATCATGCAGACCCAAAGAACTTGTTGGTACACCATCAATGTAAATTTCCCCCTCCAAATATGCCAAGCGAAAGAGGGCAGACATGAGGGACGATTTTCCTGCTCCAGTTCTCCCAACGATGGCGACTTTTTCTTTGGGTTCTACTGAGAAACTTAAGTTTTTAAGTACTGCGGCACCATCTGGACTGTATCTTAAGTTCACATGGTCAAATTGAACCCTTCCTTCCGAGGGCCAATCCTTGGATGGCTTTTTCTCAGGTTTACTCTCCATTGGTGGTTCCTCTTCTAATTTACTGTATTCTAAAACTCTCTCGACTGAAGTCATATGGTTCTCCACTTCAGCTGTTTGCCGCAAACACCACTGCAAAGCTATTGCAACTGAAAGGCATTGGGTAATTACGAGACCTACGTCGCCAACAACTTGGGCATCGTCAATTATAAGGAAGAGGAAAATGAGGATGTTTATGTAGATCCTGTATGACATCTCCACGTAAGATCCAAAAGTACGAGATGCTGAGAGAAAAATAAAGTATGCTGTTGAATGGAGATCTTGACGATCGTCGAACTCTTTCTTCACTAATTGCTCGGAGTTGAATGCTCGGATGGTTGTGAGACCCTGAGCAGTAGAACTGACGTAATTCATGACTGGAGATCGAGCTGTAAATTGAGTTTGAGCGTAACGTAAAAATATCTAGTTATATGTGGAGCAAAATAGAGAAATATAATTTTTAGACTATAATCTAGATTTTAATAATATGAAATGAGACCTACTAATTCCTTCAAGGCGTTTAACGCTTCTGCTTGTCGTTATGTACACATCACGGAGAAAATAACATACGATTCCTGTGATGATCGTCGGTATAGTAAACCATGGATTTACACTTATGGTTATAATAACTACAGCGACTACTGATATGGCTATCTGTGCTATATCCAGCATACTCATGGGTAGATTTCTATCAATTGCACCAATATCTTTCGAAAATCTGTTACGATAAGAAGAATTTTGTTAGTAAGCAGATATTTGACGATAGCAATAGTATGTACACGATATTTTTAATACCAGGTATTATTTATGGAGTTGAAGTCCATATTATGTTAAAAATACCTGTTTATAATACGACCAGGTGAGTTGTTATGAAAGAAGGACATTGTTGTTCTGATGATACTGTTGAACATATTAGAGTGGAGGTTTTGGGAGGATCTCATACACATCTCGTAAAACATGAAAACTTGACTGTATACAAGAATCACAGTCACTGCTGTCAGTCCACAATACACATAAACGTACCAATCCCGATCAGTGAATTGATTCTGATTATTAATAGTCACTGAAAGCTCCTCTTCGTTTACCCAAATGGCAAGAAATTTATCCGTTCCAGTTGCTGCTAACTGAAACAACAGGCTCAAGAGGATAACAAACAGCACAATTGTTACGCTGCCCACTGCTTTGAAGTAGGACAAGTACACCATTCCTGATATCGAACCATAGCTTCTCATCTCGGCTACTTCTTCTGGATCCCCATCAGCTAACGTAGTCGGCTCCCGGGATGATAATGTTGCTTTGTTAACTTTTCCCAGAGGCTCATCACTAATATCATCGCCACCGCCACTCATTGTCTGCAACACTTTTATAAAATCTAATCCGGAGCCTTGCAACTCCGTAAAAGTCCCTTCAGCTTCAATGCTGCCGTTGTTTAGAACAATGATGTTGTCTGCATTTTTCAGATACTGAAATTGATGAGTCACTAAGATCCTAGTCTTTCCTTTTAAGAATTCATTTATGCATTCGTTGAATATGCCTTTACCAACTTGACTATCAACTGCGGATAAAGGATCATCCAGTAGGTATACATCAGCTTCCGCATAAACGGCGCGAGCTAAATTTATTCTTGCGCGTTGACCACCACTCAAGTTTACACCTTTTTCGCCAATGATAGTTCTGTCCCCAAATGGAAAGAGAGCAAAGTCCCGTTCTAGTTGGCACACTTTGACAACTCTGTCGTAACGTTCCTGGTTCATTGTCTGACCAAAAAGAATGTTATGTTTGACGTTCGCCGAAAATATCCACGGCTCTTGACTCGCGTAGGCGATTTTTCCCTGAATGTTGATAGTTCCGCCTTGCACTGGCAACTCACGGAGTATTGCATGTAGAAGACTTGATTTTCCTGAATATTTAGACTTTTTGTATAGCATTCAACATTAGGTTAAGGGAAAATGGTGAACTATCACGACACTATTTACGAACCATACCATACTGTCGACTCTGACTTACCGTTCTGTTTAATTGACTTTTCATTCACCGCACACCCCCACCCACTAGTTACCAGGATTTGGCGACTTTATTTCTCTTAGATCTGAGATTGACGAATAAACACATTGCGTTAAAAAGATAGACCAATAGAAATCAAGGTCAAGTCGCCAATTTGGCGACAAATCGCCAATACTGGCAAGTCTTTTTTATTACATTTGAACTCGACGTTTCCAATACACGCCAATATTAACGAAATCCAAGTCGGAGGCGTTTCCAATATTAACCAAATTCCTTTTCTCAAATGTAACATCAATTGTGCATGCGTATTGCACATAAAATAATACTTTTTAGCATTTTAAACTGCGCGCCAATAGAAACCAATCAGATTTCGGAGCGCAACGCATGCGGAGTGGTATCAAGTGAGATTTTAGGGGGAACGTATTAATATTGGAAACGTTAATATTGGGAACGATAATATTGGGAACGTCTAGTGTAGTTATGTATCTCACATATTCGTGTGCAGGGGACATAGCTTACAAAAGTGTGTAGGATTTAACATGTACCATTTTTTACTATCGAGTTTCCACTCTTTATAGCATCGCATACTCTAGTCCAGAAAATATGTTAGCGTCACATCTTTACTTTATATACTTCGTGTTGGCGGGCTGACGATCCGTCATCCCCACTCCACGTACACTCTACACTGAATTGCCGGCGCTCGCGAAGTCAGTGCCGTGGTGACGTCAGAGTGCTCGCTCGAGCTACACTCGAATCTCCCAATATCGACGAAATCCAGACCAGACGCTTTCCCAATATCGACGAAATTCCTCTTCTCAAAAGGCACACCAATTGCGCATGCGTCATATTAATTGCGCATGCGTATTGCACAAAAAGAATATTTTTTAGCATTTTAAATTGCGCGCGAGTAGCAACCAATCAGATTCCAAACGCGCAACTCATGCGCAGTGTATTCAATGATATTTGAGGTAACTGCAGGTCGATAATGAGAAAGGAATGCGGTCGATATTGGGAGATTGTCGATATTGGGAAGGTCGATATTGGGAGATTCGAGTGTATTTTAATCCCATTCGATCGAAGTCACTCGACCCCCGAGCGGTGCTCTCGATCAGGAGATGAGTGTACTTTGGAACGCCGTTGAACGCGATTCGTCGGTTAGTCGTATAGTCGTTTAATAGTGACGTCATAGTTTACCATTTTCCCTGCAGGGATCCAAATTATAAGGGCAAATTTTGGCTTCTTCAATTTGTTTCAGAAATATTGTATAAATACACTACATAGCATAAATTTACTTTTAATCCCTCAAAGGATTGAAAATTGTTTTTAATTTCTTGGAATTAATAAAAATTCTTTAGAATCATTGAAAACGCCTTAAAAAGACTGAAATAACAGGAAAAATATTTCCTTCCAATATTTGTTGAGTAAAATAAGGAAATCGAATTTAGTTGTTTGATTATTTTGTACCTGCACCAACGGGACCTATAATTGCACAAAGTGATTTTTTCTTCGCCACGAAATTTATATTTTTTAAGGTGTCGTCTTGTGAATGAACAGACCACTTCGCTGAAAAGTCTTTCAGTGAAATCGCTACTTCCGAGGGAATGGAATTGTTCACATTAGTTTTAAGTAACATTCCTGTAAGACAAAGTACACAAATCTAAAAAATTCGATTTTAGCAATTAAAATTCGATGTACGATCGACGTTATTACTTACCAGAGTCTTTGATATTATCGAATGAAAATGATTCTCTTGCCTCATAGTTTATCTCTTCATATGACATAAACTCTTCCAAACGTCGAACAGTTACTAAAGACTTCGCTAGAAACTGAACACCTGCATAAATATATATTAATTCAAAATTAATAATTCATCATTATGAACCTCTGGCTTTTAGTAGGAGAGACCGGGACTATTCAGGACGCGGCTCTGTAGAGTTATAGAGCTTGTCTGTATTACAGCGTGTTTCAGGAAAAGTTTCAACTTTTCGTGTATTCATCGTATTAAATAATAAAAAAATGTGTCCCGAATAGCCCCTTTCTCCCCTAGATTATTATTAAGACGAACAGCTTATAAATATTAAAAGAAAGGTGCTCACAATAGCAGCAACTGATGTTGAACGAATCCTTCAAATCGTTATAATACGTCGTTATCATGTATAGTTTAGCTGCTGTTATACCATTTCCAAACATGATGTACGAAAATACGGTAGCGAATACACAAAGGCGAGGAATGTAAGTTTCGAAACTTAAGATAATTGCATCTACGAAACAACTCTGTTTAATTATATTAATCTCCTTCCTGAAGAATGTAAATTGAATAGTAAATTGAATGCTCCAAGGGGAAGAAGATGCTAAACGACTCGCATCCAGCTATGTAGATTGTCGGTAATCAGTTAACATCGGTAATTAATTAAATAGTCGATAAGGTAGGTTTTTACCATGGTTCAAATCTCTGTCGTTATGAATTAGATCTATATTACCGACCAGTCGGCAGATTCAGCCTCCGTGATCGTCGGAAATGTGTATTTCAATCATGCCGACCAAGACTCAAACCAAGGTAGAAACTGACCTTACTGAAAAACTAATTATAACGATTAAAAGGGTGACAGTGTTACCGATTGAGGGTAACAGCTTACCGACAATCTGCAATACCGACTGCGAATCCCTTAGCAAGGACCATGGAGTATAGACATATAAGGAGACCAACGTCCTGTACATGGACTTCACCCAAAATAAGAATATTTTTCGGGAAGTACACGCGCCTGAACTTCCCGAAAAATGTTCTTATTTTGCGTTACATTACTTTGGTCTCCTTATGTCTATACTCCATGGCAAGGACTTTTACTATACAACTTTCCTGAAGGCAATCTTTTTAAATCATTTGAAATCTGGTGTGGATTAAAAATTCGAATAATACACATATTTCAAATTAAAAAAATCCTGATTTAAAAAAAAATTCCATTTAAAAAATTTCTTATTTAACGTACGCTCTGGCTTTCCCAATGAGTGCAGAAAACGGTTTCTCCCAAGCATACATTTTAATCACTTGCACGCCATTAATTATTTCGTTCATCAAACGAAGCCTTTCGTCCGTTCTATGGGAAGACGTCATTGTCAAGGAAACAATCCATTTGCTCATGATTCCTGAAATATCACTGGAGACTCAGTATAAACTTATACAAAAAAAAAAAAAATAAATAAACATATTTCCTTATAATGTAGGGAATTATTACCATTTTTTCAAGTTTAACTCACCTTGTAGGGGCACTGTGAGTATAAGTACCGCCATTCCTATTAAAGCAGCCCATCCAACTTCTTGGTATATTATGTATGTTATTATAATTATTTGGATAGGTGCAATCCAAAGATAATTCAGACCAAATAGAGCATAGTCGAATCTACTAACGTCGTTACTTAGAAAATTAATTATCTGAAAAACGTTACATTTTTATATTTCAAATTAACAGAAATTTACTTGGCATTATCCGGGACTAAGATTTCAAGCGATTTTAAGGAATTTTAACGAATTTTAGTAATTTGAACAGATTTCACAAAAACTTTAAGATAGTTGGAGGGATTTCATTTAATTTTAAGAAATTTTAAGTTATATTTAAAAAAAAAATGAAAAGAGTTTAAGAATTTCTAAGAGGTTTCACAATATTTGACGACGTCTTTGATGTAAAATAAAAACTTATTTTTAATTTTAATTTGTCTATGGGGGGAGTTTGGAACCCCCAATTCCCCCTTGCGCACGGCCCTGGACAACAGGATTTCATGAGATTTTTTTAAAAAGTTTTATAAATTTCAAAATATTTCATGTGATAATAAATAATTATTATTTTTCACCTGGCCCACTGTTGTGTCTCTCTCTAAGGACGTCTTAGAAATCTTTAAAATTTTCCTAAAAATAAGTGACGAGCAACCAATTCTGAATTTCATTCCCATGTGCATCATAGCATGGACACAAGGATGCATGCAAAAAGTATAGATCGTGAGACTCAGAACAAGAATACTCGCCCATATGTAGGCTTCATTCTTGGACATTTGCTCAGTACCGCTGAAGTACATGATGACTTTTGAGAGTAAAATAGGTTGTGGTAATCTGAAAATACCAAAGTTTTTTTTAATGGCCTGGGGGGCCTGGGTTTCTATTTGTAATATTTGTTAATCAAAATGAAGAAATAAAATTTTTTCTGCGATTTGAGATTTAGTACTTTATAATTAGCTCCAAGAACCCTTGGGCCAAACCAATCATCATAATACGTCCTCCGAAACATTTTAAGAGTGCCCTTATTAAACTTGGCTTTGAAGGGTGATTTTTAATTTTGCATCGCAGTTCTTCTTCTTGCCACAAACTGTATAACTTCTCTCCTAAGAAAGAACTCGAATGTGATTTGAGAGGAACGTAAAGATCCGATTCTTCTAATTCTCTCTGATATCCAAGGCGAAAAATTTTTATCATCCATCTATACACCAAAAAGAGAGTCTTAAACAATTGTTTATTTGTAAATAAACATTCACTGGGGATACACATCAATTGAAACCAGGGGCGGTTCCAGAAAATATTTTTTTGGGGGGGGGTCCGAATTTCAAAGATAAACCTTTCACCATCAGTGGCGTAACTAAAAATTGAAGGCCCCCCTGCAAAAATTTTTAGGAGGCCCCTTTGAAAATAGAAAGAAACTACGAAAAGGTCGAATTATAAATTGCTTCGTAATAAACCAAAGTTTTGAATACATTTAAATTTTAAAAATAAAAATAGAAATACAGAGTGAAATTTATTTTTTCTATTCAATCTAAGAGGCCCCTTGGAGGCCCCTCAAAGGAGGAAGGTGGCCACCCCGTAATGCGGGGTTTCGCTACTACATAGTTACGCCACTGTTCACAATACATAATGAATCATGAAACACGTTCCAAATTTTTTACGAAGTCAGATATTTCCGGGTGGGGGTCCAGGCACCCCTCCTGGATCCGCCCCTGATTGAAACAGTTAAAAAATTTTATTTTAACTTACACAAAACTAATTCTAGAAAAAAAATTCGCATTTTTGTATGGATTACTGCTTCTTTTCTTTGTAGTATCATCCATTGTGTTTAAAGATAATTAAGACCTCTTGATCTGCAAGTAAAAAAGTAACATTTTCCGGAAGTTTCTTTTATATAAGTCTTCGCTTTTCGAATTCCGCTTATCATTTTTGAAACTGGGTTTCTTATCTTTCTAAAAATACCGGCTTCCTATTAGCTACTTCTTTCGAAATCACAATTCAAAAAAGTTTTACTATCTTACCACACTTATAACTCCATATGCAGGGTGACCATAAACTCTTTATTTTTTGGAAAACTTCATAATATGTATTATATTATTTTCTTTATTATAATATATTCACATATTTAATTTCATTTTACTATATATACTATATAGATATGAAAGGTGATTCGGTAAAACCATATGTAAGGGAGCGTCGTCAGGGTTGGACACTTTTTTGGACTTATGCCCCAGGGTGGGAAGGTGAGATCACTTGACGTGGTGGGGGTAATATTTCTGTGACGAATTTTTATATAGTTCGCACGAATTCCGTGGCGCTGCGAACATGACTGGGCCAGGAGTGGGACTCCGATGCATAAATTCGAACGGATCTCTCTTTCTATCTTGTGAGTTAGAGAACGAGGTGCTATCGATTTGAATCGACTGTTCTTTCGGCATCTCTTTCAAATATTTAATGATTAATTTACCTTATTATTAAAACGAAAATAATTTTCCAAAATTTAATAATTCGTCATTTTTTAAATGTCCTCGTTGTAAAATTCAAATATTTCAAATTTAAAAATACTGACATTTATAATTAGAAAGGGGTAGGGTCTCTAAGGCTGGTTTTTGACCCACTTTAGATTTGGTCCAAAAAATTCGAAAAAGTCCTTACAGTATCTACAAACAATAACAAGTCAATTCCACCCTAAACGGACAACAAGAATGAAAACTTCACCGCTTCTGTGCAGTGTTTTTTGGGAGAAACCCCAATTTAAAAAATCAGGAAAAATACATATATAGGTTTTTGGGGTCGCTGAATTTGAATTCGAGGTTCGTTGACCTCCAGTATATCAGATTTAAGGTCATTTGAAGGTCAAACTGCAAAAAAACCCAGAAAAATAATGGGGGGTGAGGGTTGTCCGTTTAGGGTGGAATTGACTTCTTATTGTTAGTAAACTGTATGGATTTTTTCGAATTTTTTGGGCCAAATCTAAAGTGGGCCAAAAACCTGCCTTAGAGACCCTCCCCCTTTTTATTTTTCTGCAATATATATTTTCTGGATGTTTCAATCAATATTTTAAATATTCGGTGTTTTTTTTTGTAATTTTTATTAGTATACAAATTTTCACCGTCAATCTTTTAAAACTGAGAAAAAATTTTATCCGATAGATTAAACCTTTAAAATTAGGCATTTTGAGATTAAGGGCATGTAATACTTTACTATAAAAGCAAATTATTTAAACCAATTACAAGTTCATAATAATAAATATTTTTAGCTAACCCCAAAAATCACCCCCTTGCGCACGGCCCTGAAAGTCAATAAACCTTTGTCTACATGAGACGAACTCCCGCACTCCCGCAACGCACTTAAAGGTTTAACAATAATTATCTGTTATTTTTAAATGGCATTTTCTTACTTGTATTCCATTTTTAAAATATTATTTATAACTATCTGCTACTCCATAGTTATAAAGATTTTTAGAAAAAAATTGATTTGTTAAAAATTCTTTACAGGTGGTTTATTTTTATCACCTAATTATTATTGGAAACTAAATAACACACGATTCTATGTACAACAGAAGAATTTTTCCCATATCAGTTCATTTTCTCTAAAAATCCGTACAATTTGTGGAATAGTATAGTATTATACATAACAGGTATTTATAAACGGAATATATGTTAGAAAATGCCATTTAAAGAGACTAAATCAAATTGATTAAAGGGAAAAAAATTGTAAAAAATTAAGCTAATATTGTTGAATTAAATTTTTTCTAACTTCAATAACTTTTTAATTTTCCAAAAATAACTGTAGAGATTTTCTTTTTTTTTGAACAAGAGTTTGTAAGATGCAATTGTTGTTTTTTTTTTTTTAATACTTTCTCGTTTTTAACACACTAATACATATACACGACTATTTTATTTCGCGTAAGCCTGTAGACTATTTCATTCACTGACTAAAAGTAAGTCAAGGAAAGAGAAACTTCGATTCCTTTTATCTAATCATCTGACAAATTGATTAAAAAAACCGATTGATAAATTATTATTATCTAACTATAGTTAGCATTAACACTTGGCATCCGCTCCTGTTTACATTTGCCATGTAAATATTTACATTTAAAATAAGAAAACTTGCATCAAAATGGAAAAGTCG
>CAJFCO010000064.1:352326-380640 GCA_904066015.1 Synergus gifuensis
AGGAATCATGCGAACTTCGGATTGGCTCGGAATGAAACTGATTCGCTCGGAAAGAGACTTCGCATTGGCTCGGATTCATTTGGATAGGAAATTTTCTATCCGAAGCCTTCGCCAGGGCAATTAATGTTGTTCTGAGAAGTTGGGTCGCTCCCTTTAGACGTGGTGCAAAATCATTTAAAACATTTTTTTATCATGTTTTTGTATTTTTTGAGCTGAGCCTTAATAATAACAATGGAACAAACTAATGAGAACCCGAGTAGGTCCTGAATACATTTGCTACCCGAGTAGGGTAAGCAATTAATTAATTACTATTTTCTAACTAGAAAAATTTTACATTTCAGTAACGGTAATGAGGTATATCCCAACGAATTGCAATCAATTGAGACACCTGTAATCAGTCAGGAAGAATGTCACCAGGAACATAAACCACAGATAATTACTGACAGGGATATTTGTACGCACGATGTAGTTGAACATAACAGATGTAGCTTTGGTGATTCAGGAGCACCTTTGGTTATCTTTAATCGATTGGTTGGTGTTATGGCATGGAATAGGGAGCTTGGCGGTCCTGATATTTTTATGAATTTGTCTCATCCTGTATATAGAGTCTGGATCCTTGACCACCTACCAACCAATACATTGTATCCTGAAAGTTCTCAACGTATAGGTAAAAAACCTTGCAACAAACAATTTGGGAAAACTTGCATCCATTAACCTTTTTAAGGCATTTCTTTAGAAGAAAAGGATTCGGATGCTTAGCTATAAAAGCATCTTTTATAAAAGATGCTTTTATACAAACCTGTAGGAAGCGAATACATAAATTATAGAATTTAGAAAAATTAGAATACGACGGAAGATTTCTAAAATTATTATTGCTGAGTTATGTATTCTATTTATAGGAAAATTCAGATCCAGGTGCGTTTAAAAATGTGCGTGTTTACAAAATTTAGCAGATGTGCACACACAGATTTTATGTGGGATGCAAAAGCGAGAGTTTTCTAAGGCGTATGGCCTTTACTTTAATTGAGATATACATTTAGAGACGTGACGTTTACTTATACATATAAGTCTTGTTAATTTGAAATGTGTGGAGACAAATATATGTGCAAATAATAAATCGGAGGCAAGGAAAACATAACTTTTATAAATGTCTATCATTACGGAATAACTTATTTGTATTTACACTGTAATAGTTGTTTAAATCAGAACTTTTTGTCATTGCAAACAAATGTTAGAGTATAAATTACTACTGGTATTGAAAATCTTCCAATTGCTCTCGTCTTCTATACACAATGACGGAAAAAATATATTTGAAGTTTTTAATTCTCTGTGGCATTTTGTCTCATCATGGATTAATTAAAACTTTTGCAGAAGGGAATATAAGTAAGTATATCATATCCTCAATACATTAGATATAAAAGTTGCATTCTTATACATATATGTATGCTGAGAACATGAAAAAAGTTTAAAACATTAGTCAAAAAATTAGAATACGACAAATTTTTTGATCACCAAAAAGTGATCAAAACCTATTGTTTCGCTTTGGGTAGGAAATTTAATTCAATCAAATCTACCTTTATGAGTTTGATTGGTATAATAGATATATAGAGACATAGAGACGCAACTTACTCCAATGAAAATTCGATGGTATTGATTCTAAATTCAAATAAATGATTCACTAATTTCCATAATATTTTCAGAGGAATCATCACATCTTCTACTCCGACATAAACGTCTAGTGTCCACACACCCAGAGAGAGTGCAAAAAATTTCAATCGCCCAAGCTCCGTACGTTGTGCCGCTTCTCATAAATAACGTGTATGCTTGCGTAGGTAACATAATATCACCTCAAGTTATTTTAACTGCTGCTCACTGTTTTGATGATCCTGGAAAATACAGTATTCGATCTGGTTCAACATTTTCGCATCACGGAACATCTCATAATATAACATCAAAACTAATTCACCCAAAATATAGACAATCTGCATTTGGGTACGACATTGCTCTGATACGTATTTATCCACATATTGACATAATACATTCACCCAATCGGCCAATAATAATGCATTATGGATTTTTACCACCAACAACGGGGGGGGCCTTCAATTCTTAGTTACGCCACTAGTCGATATGATAACATTGACTAATATAACTGAGACTTTTAATCACTTTGTGTGCTTATCATCATATATCGCTTGCATATAAGACTAAAAAAACAACAATAGAGACGAATTGTTGATTTTTAATGCGTGGTACACATATGAAATAATGGAAATAATAAATCAGAGACAAGATGAAACACTTCCACGTTCTTCAAATGTCTGTTATTACGAAATAATTTATTTACTTTTACGCTATAAGTATGTAAATGACAATTATTCGGCACTGTGAATAAATGCAAGAGTATAAATGACGATTAATACTGAAAATCTTCAAATTGCTTTTGTTTTCTGTACGATATTGACAAATGAAGAATTTCCTCATCTTAACTCTGTAATTCAACGTACAACACAATGACAGAAAAAACATATTTGAATTTTTTAATTCTTTGCGGCATTTTGTCTCATGGAATAAGTGAGACTTTTGTAGAAGGGAATATTTATAGTAAGTATATCATATCCTCAATACATTAGATAAAAAATAACGTAATAATATACAATTAATTTACTCATGTTCTGTCAAACCACGACTATTGGATGAGACCTAAAGATCTCAAATTTTGAATAAAAATCTAATAACTTATAATGATGATCAAAAACTTCATATATGTAAATAACACATCAATTTCAATAATATTTTCAGAGGAATCATCACACCTTCTACTCCGAAATAAACGTCTAGTGTCCAGACACCCAGAGAGAGTGCAAAAAATTTCAATCGCCCAAGCTCCGTACGTTGTGCAGATTCTCAAAAATAACTTCTATACTTGCGTAGGTAACATAATATTACCTGAAGTTATTTTAACTGCTGCTCACTGCTTCTTAGAACCTGATAAATATAGCATTCGGTCTGGTTCAATACTTGTCAATCAAGGAACATTTCACAATATAACAGAAAAAATAATTCATCCACAATACCAAAGACAAAATTTGAATGATCTTGTTCTGCTTAAGGTCTTTCCGCATATTGATATAGTAAATTCACCCAATCGGGTAATAATAATGCATTATGGACGAATACCACCAAAAACTGTTGGCCATATTAGTAGCTGGGGATGTATTGGGGAAAACAGGTATGTAACCCAGTGAGCAAAAAGACATTGACATCCTGAGAACGTCCTAAAGACTCCGGATTTTTGTTCTTCCTACGTCGCTTTTTCAAAATTACCAGCTAAACAGTTTTAAACTTCAAAACTTATGTATTCTGCATTTCAGCAATGGATTGGTACTTCCCGAAGAACTGAGATCAATCATGACATCGATTATCAGCCGGGAAGAATGTCATCATATTCATAATAGTGTAACACATTCTCCAGTTGCAATTACTGATAAAAATATTTGTACTAACGATATAGTTAATGGAAACAGATGTCAACTTGGGGATTCTGGTGCTCCTTTGGTTGTCTTTAATGGATTGGCTGGTATTTTGTCTTGGAATAGACATGCAGGTGGTCCTGATGTTTTTATAAATATTTCTCATCCCTTATATAGAAACTGGATCCTTATGAACCTTCCACCCAATCCATATTATTCGAAGAATCTTCTAATTACTCGACACCATTTTCATTCCGGTGTGATCGGTCACATTAAACATTTATAACCGTGTACCCACTAAAAATATTACAGTTTGTGAATTATTGTGGACCCTTTTTTTGTTAGAATAAGAAATATTTCTATACCTGAAATTTATCTCTTTTATGTAAAATAAAATTTTCATTGTATTTTTAGCTTTAAAAGGCGAATTTGGCATATGTTAGACTGATAGTTTCCTTATTGTAACCAAGATCCTTTAATGTCTCTTTTCTTAAATAATAAATGTAATCTTGTATTTTCAAATCAATATATTTTTCTTTTATAATTTGGCTGGAAACTCCGTATTGCTGGATACGGGCACTCCCCGCACTCCTCTGAGGGGCCTCTTAGACTGAATAGAAAAAATAAATTTCACTCTGTATTTCTATATTTATTTTTAAAATTTAAATTTATACAAAACATTGTCTTATTAGGATGCAATTTATAAATCGACCTTTTCATAGTTTCTTTCTATTTTTAAAAGGGCCTTCCAAAATTTTTTGCGGGGGCCTTCAATTTTTAGTTACGCCACTAGTCGGGATAATAACGTTAACCAATAAATGAGACTTTTAATCATTTTGTGTGCTTATCATAATATCATCATATATCGCTTTCATGTAACACTAAAAAAACAGCGATACAGAAGAATTGTTAATTTTTAATGCGTGGTACACATATGGAATAATGGAAATAATAAATCAGAGAAAATAAAACCTTCCACCCTCTTCAAATGTCTGTTATTAAGAAATAATTTATTTACTTTTACGTTATAAGTATGTAAATCATAGTTATATTCGGCACTGCGAATAAATGCAAGAGTATAAATGACGATTAATACTGAAAATCTGCAAATTGCTCATGTATTCCGTACAATATTGACAAATGAAGAATTTCCTCATCTTAAAACTGTGTAATTGAACATATAACACAATGACAGAAAAAATTTATTTGAATTTTTTAATACTTTACGGCATTTTCTCTCATGGAATAAGTGAGACGTTTGCAGAAGGGAATATCTATAGTAAGTATATCATATCCTGAATACATTAGATAAAAAATAACATAATAACATACATGCAGCCTATACATAAATATTTTTCACTCAATGGGCGACCAACTGTTGGCGCTTCAATAGACTATCCTTCTTCATATCTTTACCATTGATTTGATGTGGTCAGAAAATACTTCCCTTCTATAATGGTACACAGTGTACAATTAATTAATTCATCTTCTGTAAAACCATGACTATTGGATAAGATCTAAAAGATTTCAAATTTTGAATAAATTTAATACCTTATAATGAGATGATCAAAATCTTCATATATGTAAATAACATATCAATTTCCATAATATTTTCAGAGGAATCATCAAATCTTCTACTCCGAAATAAACGTCTAGTGTCCAGACACCCAGAGAGAGTGCAAAAAATTTCACTTGCACAAGCTCCGTACGTTGTACAGATTCTCAAAAATAACTTCTATGCTTGCATAGGTAACATAATATTACCTGAAGTTATTTTAACTGCTGCTCACTGCCTTATTGACGAAAACCCTGAAAAATATAGCATTCGGTCTGGTTCAACATTTACCAATCAAGAAACATCTCACAATATAACAGAAAAAATAATTCATCCACAATACCAAATTCCAAATTTGAATGATCTTGTTCTGCTTAAGGTCTTTCCGCATATTGACATAGTAAATTCACCCAATCGGGTAATAATAATGCATTATGGACGAATACCGCCAAAAACTGTAGGTCACATTAGTAGCTGGGGATGTATTGGGCGAAACAGGTATGTACAGTAAGCAAAAAGACATTGACAACCTGAGAACGTCCTAAAGACGTCTTTAAGACATGAGACGTCTTTTGGATATGAATTAGACTCACATGGTTGTTCTAAGGACATCTTTAGGACTTCTAGTAAACCACTCTATAAACTCATATACTTGAAAAAGATTTAATTCTTCTTCAAAACTCATGTATTCTGCATTTCAGCAATGGACTGATACTTTCCCACCAACTGAGATCAATCACGACATCGGTTATTAGCTGGGAAGAATGTCATCATTTTCATAATAGTATACCATCTTCTCCAGTTGCAATTACTGATAAAAGTATTTGTACTCTCGATAGAGTTTTCGGAAGCAGATGCTGTTTTGGAGATTCTGGTGCTCCTTTGGTTGTCTTTAATGGATTGGCTGGTATTTTGTCTTGGAATAGACCTGCAGGTGGTCCTGATGTTTTTATAAATTTGTCTCATCCCTTATATAGAAACTGGATCCTTATGAACCTTCCACCCAATCCATATTATCCGAATAGTCCTCACAATGCTCACAATTCTCATCCCCCGGTATGATCGGTCACATTATAAATTTATAATAGGGTACCCACTAAAAATATTATAATTTGTGAATTATTGTGGTCCTTTTTTTCGTAAGAATAAGAAATATGCCTGTCCCTCAAATTCATATCTTTTATGTAAAATAACGTTTTCATTGTATTTTTTAGCCTTAAAAAGCGATTTTGGCATTTGTTAGGCTAATTCTCTGTGAATAGGAAATCCTTTCCCAATATCCTGAAACAAGAAACCTTTTAATTTAACTCTTTAAGTTAGGAATATGATATGTCTCCCGAGACGTAACAGTAAAATAACCTCGTGAGTTGTGAATTAATTAGTGAATGTTATCAGAATTGAGAAATTGATCCCCAAAATACGCGATCGATTAGCTTATTCACCGTTTGTCCAGAAATTATAATTGTTTTCATTTGAATTCATACAATTGTCTGTAACAATTTGAACGTTTGCTAAATATTTAACATGTAAAAACGAGTACTCGAGATCGTAAGAAAGTGACGTCGGTTTATCATACAATCCCCACATCAGAGATTGCGGAACTAAGTAAATTGTTTTATATTCACATTATACAAATAAAGAAAGAATATAAAAGACAACGTCTACATAACAGATTGCTATAAACTTCGACACAATAGTCTATGAAGTAAAATTTCATCATCTAAACTGGGTACTTTAACGTACAGCATGCTAGAAAAAATATATTTGAATTTTTTAATTATTTGTGGCATTTTGTCTCAAGGAGTCATTGGACAATTCGCTAAAAATAATATTAGTAAGTATATGGTAAGTATAGATAAAATGGCCCTTCAAAGATATGTTGAGAATAAGGGGGCCCTTTAGAAATGTGTAAGTGTGTCTAGGCTGGTATGTATGTGTGTCACACGGACTCTTTAGGTCTCGTGCCGTCTTATCTAGCACGAGCTCTCGTAAAATTCTTCATGGGTAAAGGATGTGTGAGTATCGTCTTCAGGTCTTTATGGACGTTCAATAGATATATGTGAGTCATGGTTTCACAGACGTCCCTTATTTAGAGTATGATAGTGTCTTGTGAGTATCTTTTACACAAATGAAGTACGTAATGCGCTTCCGAGTGGAGGCGCTCAGGTACAACCCGAGTCGAAATATAGGCCCTACTTTGACGCTCCAAGTGGAAGTATTGCCCCTACTTTGCGGCTGCTTATTATACTAGCTCCTACTTAGCAGCTCCTAAAGACATATTCATTCTGTTTTGCTTCTACATCATTTTTAGCCCCTACTTTGAAGATCTTCAATATTTTTTTAACTCCTCTTTAGACACTCTTTAATCCCTAAATTTAAAAAATAATTTTTCTATTTCATCTCTAAACACTTCTTAATCTTTAAATTGAAAAATTTAAACTCAAAATTTAACTCTAAATTTGCAATTTACAGTATATTAAAATAATGCATCATTATTAAAAGATAATAAATTGTGTTTGATTATTTTCAAGGGCAATATATTTTTACCAATTAATCTATATAATTATGATTTTAATGTTTGAGGAATATCATTACTTAAAAATTCTTATTAGTTTCTGTTATTTCATTTCAAATTGAATAATTAAATAATTAATTAAATAATTAATAATAATTAATTAAATCTGAATTAGTGAAAAGTAGATCACTAATTTACTTTAGTGAACATTTTTACTAATTATTAGTTGCATTTCTCTATTTCAATTCGCAGTTTTCAACTTTTCACTAAAGTTTTAGTCAAAAATGACTAACAATTAGTAGAATTTTTCACTAAAGTAAATTAGTGACCTACATAGAATTTTACCCAAAATTTTCAAAAGATTTGTTATTTTTTACATTTTGTACATAATTCAATAAAATTTTGCATCTTCATTCAACAACAAAGAGCAATTTTCATTTTAAGTTGCATAGAAGTTAGGATTAGTTGAAAAATGAAAAAAACAAAACTATTTTGTATCTTCATGCATTCAATGAATAATACCAATTGTTTTCAACGCTTAATAAGAAATTAACAGCAAAATTATTTTTCATTTAAAATGCATAAACATAATAAATTGTTGTTGAATGATTATACAAAATAAGTTGAAATATTACGCAAATATATCCCTATATGCCTTCGCCCTGTAATATTTTTGTTAATCTTTCACTATAGGAAAACAAATTTAGTAATAATGGGAACAAAATAATTTTGCTGAGCCCTTTTTGTTGTCGAAAGCAAATTTTTGTTGCTAAAACAATATTATTTTTCTGTCTCGACAAATTGTTTTATTATGCAATCAAAGGAATTATTGGAAATAAATTTTACATGAATGTTTAAAAAAAATTTCAAAAGGGGTGAGAAATCATTGTGCTAGGACTAAAAAATTTTATATGCCCTTCTACGATCTGGCGGTTCAATTTAATATTTGTGTATGCTTGGATTGAGTATACCCTGGAAAAAATGTGGGACTACTATCTCGAGAGCTTAGGGTAATGGTTAGGTAACTGGACTCGCGTCCCGTAGGTCGTGCGTTCGATTCCCCCCAGAGTTGCATGCGAAATTTTATTTGTTATATAAGCGTTTAAATCTACAAATAACGATTAGTTATAAGAATATCCATAATATAACTGCGAATAAACCATGTTCTTAATTAATAATTGTTTTTTAAGATATTTTTTTCAATTTTTATTTAACTTAGCTCCTACTTTAATACTCTTATAGCCCCAACAATTTTATTGTGTGTATAGAGCGTCAAAGTAGCACCATATTTCGACTCGTTTTAAAAATATGCTAAGCCCCTACTTTGACGCTCCAAGTGGAAGATTTGGAAATTTGTGCCCATTAGAGCGCCAAAGTAGGAGCAAAAATCGCATTGAAATAGCGTCTACTTCAAAACCTTAGCCCCTATAAATGAGAGCGTGAAAAGCGTTAAAGTAGGGCCTATATTTCGACTCGGGAAGGGTCGATGTTCTGTTGGATTAATTAGCGTAATTAATACAAGATTATAATGATGTTAACAGTCACAATTGTACTTATGCTATATGAATTGTGAGATGATTACATAATTATTGAGGATGTGATTGATGAATTATATAATAATTAATTAATTAATAATTAATGGTATGCGCTAGCCGGGATGACGTGACTGTGGATAGAGGGGTGTGACCGCTTAGCGCCGGTAATGGAATAGCCCCGCTCTCCCCTTCCTATATTATAATAAAAGTCTAATTTATGAAACCTGACAAACAAGTGGCTGCTGAGGGCATATATATTTCTACTCCAATTAAATCGTTTATTTAATTCTGAAATATTAAAAGAATACCCACAGTTTCTTGAAATTCATCATATCTCTGCCTTAGCAATTTAATTAAAAGTGCTGGGTTACCTAAATAGCTCTATCGCTCAATTAAAAAATAGCATTGAGAGGCCTGCGTTTTAGTAGAATAATACTGTATTTACTTTTGTCACATCCTATAAGACACCCTGTATTTACAGACGAATCATCACATCTAATCCGAAATAAACGAGTAATGTCCAACAGGCCTCATGGAGTTTCACGAATTTTAATTACCCAAGCTCCGTATGTTGTAAATATTCAAAAAAATAACTCTTATACTTGCGTAGGCACCACACTATTGCCTCAAGTTATTTTAACTGTTGCTCACTGCCTTGATGATCCTGGAACGTATAGTATTCTATCTGGTTCAGCACAGGTGCGTCATGGAACATATCACAATATAACAGTAACTGTTATTCATCCACAATTCAATCGAACTCTATTGACGTACGATCTTGCTCTGCTATATATTAATCCACATATTGACATAAAACATTCACCCAATCGACTGATAAGAATGCATTATGGATTTTTACCACCAGAAACAGTAGGTCATGTTAGTAGCTGGGGATGTATTGGGGAAGACAGGTATGTAAGGTAGTCAACATTAAGTTTTCTCTTTTCAACTTCTGCTTTTTGTTCTTCCTATTTCGCTTTTTATAAATTTCTAGCAACAGTTTTCAACTTCAAAACTCATGTATTCTGCATTTCAGAAATGGACTGATACTTCCCCACCAACTGAGATCAATCACGACAACGATTATTAGCCAGGAAGAATGTCATCATATTCAAAATAATCACTCACATCATCGAGTTCCAATTACTAATGAAAGTATTTGTACTTACGATATAGTTAATGGAAACAGATGTCACCTTGGGGATTCTGGTGCTCCATTGGTTGTCTCTAATGAATTGACTGGTATTCTGGTTTGGACGAGAGCCATTAGTCATGCTCCTGATGTTTTTTTGAATTTGTCTCATCCTTCATATAGAAACTGGATCCTTGAAAACCTTCCACCTAATCCATCCAGTCCATCGTACATACACTGAGTGACAGAGACAAACTGACCTGCCTATCTCTGTCACTCTCATGAGTTTCTGCGTTACGCCGACGTTTTCTGCCGACATGGGACTGCATCTTTACGAATGACGCCAGCATATTCACTCTATCACTTTATCACTTTGGGTTGAGAGCGCGCTTAGACTTGAGGTGTTGTACTTCCGTACAATGTTACGTAAGATAAAATAAAGATTTTAATACCGAAAATGTCGTGAAGTATTTTATTGACCTTTTATTTAACTCTAATAAGTGGGAATACTTTTTACCGTTAACACAAATCCCACATCTGTATAGGGTCTCTAGAAAATACCCAGATAACAATTAGTGCACAGGATGCGCGCACTGTGGAGGCATGTTCAGATCTCCATGTAGGAAATAAGTATTTCACTACTCGTGATGGCATTCAGCCATCTATATGTTTACTCTTCTATGTATCGTCCCGGGTCCGCCACTGGATTCATCAGTATAGTGACCATCCATCCCGGATTATGCGGGACCGTCCCAGATTTGAGGTACGTGTCTCGGATTGGAATATGTCCCGGATTAGGCTGTTTTAGTCCCACATTAGACTGAAGTGTCAAATATGTCAGACAGTCAAATATGACTTGGCCCGGATTCGGTTATAAGTGGGTTGGTGGTGTAGCCACTTATTCGTAAAAGGAAAGGTAAGGATGTGGTTTCACGCAAGGACGGGTGAAGCCAATGAAAACCCGGAACTTCTCCATGCCAAATTTATTAACGGTCAGAGGTCACACAAGCCTACCTTTTTCTCTCTACAATCCCGAGTTCAGGTTGGAGGTGAAGCGGAGTTAGAGCACGACGACAGCCATGAAGCTCAAAGACAGAACAGTCCTCTTCAGGAGTACAGTAAACCAGGAAGAAGGCACAAGGACGCCAGATAGCAATACTACAAGGGTACACCGCACCAGGGCAGGGCACGTCCGACCTGGACTGGGCCGCACAAGAGAGAATTCTTCTTCTTCTTCTTCTTCTTCTTTGGGTTGGTGTTCTTAGCACTACAACTTACAAGAGAGAATTGAGAATAAGGTGAGCGCTCCGTCAGTTCGACAGCGGTAGCGCTCCCCACTCCTCAACTGACCACCAGGGTTGGGCGTGACGTTTATTTAGGTTTGAGTTAGGGGATTATGTAACTCCGTTACACGGTCGCTGAAAATCTGGTCACGTAACCAGATTTCCAGCGGCCTTATTATTATTTTTATATATGTCTGGCTGTCTGTCTGTCTAAAATGCATGTTATGCATTTTAGCATGCATGTTATGCGTGCATTGGCGTGCGCATAAAATGCGCGCACACATTGTTATCTGGATAGAGTCTACTGGGAATGGGAAAAGGAAATGTGTTGTGAAGAAGAGTGAGAGGGAGGAGGCAGAGAAACGGGAATGGGGAGATGGGGTTAGGGAGAGATGTAGGAGAAATATATTGTGGAAGATTGTTGAAGAAACTGGTTGGGGGGGGGAGTGAGTGGATAGAGCGGGAGAAGGTTTTGTTGAAAGGGAAGAAGAAGATCGGGGAAGGGATGAAGAGAGGACAGTGTGGTGGGGAGGGTGAAAAATGAGGGGGAGTAATGTGATTGATGGATATAGAGTGACGAATGGGTTAAGGGGTGAGGAGAGAGGGTTGACTGAGTGGGGAAGCGGTAATTCGCTCTCTTCATTTCACTTAATAAATAAATATTATAACCACATATTTTTTCGCTCTAAAAAGCAGTACTCATTTTTTAAATAGAAGTTGGCAAAATCTTTAACATTAATACTTTTTTGCTTAAATTATACATTTTGCTTAGTTATACATTTTTTCGCTCTTTACGCATACTATTTTAAAAATGTGTATCACTACAGAGGGGAAAAAAAACATAATTACAGTATTTTTCAAATAATAAGAATTTGAATTTTAAGGATAAGACTGGGATTCAATAACATTAAGGATCAGTTTAGAATGAACAGTAGGATCATATATTCATGGATTGCGCGCCAGAGAAGCTGTACCAGGGGTGCTGGGCTTTATCTGTAAGTGATCCTGCGCAGTAAAGTCAAGCTGCTGGTCAGGAAAAGTAGTGTAGAACAATGAACGATAGCACATAGTAAGAAGTTGTCTTATCGAAAATCAAATCACAATGACCAGAGTAAATTCCGAAATAAATAACATGCAAAAGAGTAACAGTTTTTTTTTATGTAAGTATTATATTTCTTTGGCTATTTATTTCGAAGAGAAATTCAAACCACTGAGATAATCGATTTTCTTAAAGGTGAACTTTCTCTTTAAATCTGCTGGGAGATAAGCATCTTTAGTGCAAATGAGATTCTACTCTTTCCAGAAAACTCAAAAGGTAATTAGTTGCTTATCGATAAAATTCCGGAAAAAAGTGAAGCTGAAAAATCGCAGATATGCATGGGTGAATAATTTTATGGAAAATTCGCAATGCTGCCAACTTAAAAAAAATCGGTTAAAAAAAGTGTGCCTAGAAATGTTTGCAATTATTGGTGATTTAATTATAAATTAAAAATTATTGTATGTAGCGCTCTTCACTTTCTTTGCATTATGATTTTTTTAGTATTACGATTTTAATAAGCAGATTAAAAATCAATAAAAATTAACGTTTTAAATAAGCTTGAAGAATAAAACACTTGAAAAAAATTAGTAATACTGACGAACTTGTTGCACAAATTCATCAATGAAAGAAGTGACGTCTTATATCAATGGAAAAATTATAATCGAGTGACTTTTAAAAACCTCAAAATTTAAATCAGATGATTTGGAAAATATTATATGTAATTAAATATTTTCACCTTCTGTCTGTATGTATATTTGTCTGCCTGTCTGTAGATTTTAGTTTGTTAGCAAGATAACTTTCGAAAGAATTGACAGATTAGATATACTTCTATACTATTATTTTAATTTTTTCAGGACCAGCTCTTTAATCCTAATCCTGAACATCAATCGGATTTGCAAGTCTTAAAGATTTAACTACGCTGAAAAGACATCATTTTACATCATCAAGTGTCATGGAAACAATCTACAAACTTCACTAGACAATTAGTCAATATGAACAACAGATTGAAGAAGTAGTATCAAAATTTTGTTCAATACAGGTGCGACATACTCAATTTACAACTAAAATGAAATTTTTACTTGTAAGTTTTCTAATCTGGATTTACCCCGTTGTTAGTTATTGTCCTCTGTTAGTTATCCCAAGACGAATATAAACTTAGGAATTGTTAATCAGTGAATTGATCATTACCATATATCTTTTTGACAAGTGAAAAGTATTGAACGACGAATGGCAAAGATTCTCAATGTCTGGAATTTGTAAAACAGAAGAACTTCTTCTGCGTTGTATATTTCACCAATATAATGTCTGTCAATTAGGTAATACAATTGCCGCTCCTGACTGAATTTTAAAGCGTGTAACAATTCGTGAAACGTATTGTGAAATAAGGATTTGTAACAAGGAAAAATGGATATACAAAGAATAACTGATATTCTCACTGTGGAAAATCTTTCTCCTTTGGAAATGATTTGCCACACGCAGGATGCGAGACTTTTAACTCGATCGCTTACATGTGTCAAGTGTAACGTTGAAATGACGATAAAGCCTTTCGAGAGATCATGTGATAAGTATGCATGGAGGTGTAGAAAATGTCGAGCTACCAAGTCAGTGCGAGTAGGTTCATGGTTTTCTCGTTCTCATCTTCCTCTGCAAACTATTTTGCAAATTACATCCATGTGGTGTGACAGAAAACCATCCTGGCTTGTTCGACGTAATCTTAATATTGCACAGAATACAGTGATAGATTGGTATAACTTCTGTCGCGAAATATGCGTCGAAATAATGTTAAATTATGGAGGAAAACTCGGCGGGGTGGGTAAAATTGTTGAAATTGCTGAATCAAAATTTGAAAAACAAAAGTACTGTCGAGGAAATTCTGTGAAAGGAAATTGGCTCTTCGGAGGAATTGAACGCGGAAGTGATCGTTGTTTTCTGCAAGTGGTTTCCAGTAAATCTAGAGACACGATGATTTCTTTGTTTGAAAAATACATCGAACAAGGTACAACAATCATTTGGGATTCTTACAAAGCTTATGAGTGCCTTGATGATGCAGGAATTGAGTATTTAAAGATAAATTATTCTGTGTCTTTTAAGGATCCGGAAACAAATGAGGATTTGATTACTGAAGAAGGATGGTGGTCACGGATGAAGAAATTTCTTCCTGATTGCAATTGTAACAGGGGAAGTTTTTCTTCTTACCTAGCAGAGTATATGTACCGACGTTTACGGGAGAACGAACTTAGTCTTTTTACTGTATTTGTTAAGGATATTTCTAAAGTATATCCGGTAAGCGTCGTTGAAATTGATGATTGGCGATGTGAATCTCCGAAAAATGCTGACGCGATACTTATCCATTCTGACCCTATGTGGTCTACTTAAACTCGAAACGTAATTCGAAAAACGTTTTATTCTGGATCGGTTATGTTATTTCGTATTTAACGGTTTACAATTCATGATGTACAATTTACAATTCATTTTTCGGTTTTTTTAAATGATTTCACGTTTTTTATTCGTCATGACGTAAGTTGTATAATGTAAATTGTAAAATGTTAAATTATACATAATTGACCCCCAATTAACATAGAATATGAAATTACGTCTAACCGCCTTCTGTATAAACTTAATTTTCTACTAAAGAAAAGAAGAGACAATTAGTAATATTTGCTGATTAGACCATATAACTTTGATAATCCTTTTAGGAACATTTAGTCTCTAAATCTAATCATAAAGAGCTGTTATAGTCTTAATTTGCATGTAAGACTACTTTTTTAGACTGCTTTTTCTGCAATTCGATTAAATATAGAGAATACTCAAAAAATGAAGGATGAGAGAATTTTAAGGATAAGTTTTTTAATTGCTTGCAATGATTTTAAGTGAATATATAGTATAAAGATTTTAAAGAATTTTGATGATTTAAAAGAATTTCAAAGAAATAGGCTGTGGTTGGTTACGAAGAATATGAAGTTATTAACAGCTTTGATTGTTATTAAAAGTCGTTATTGCAATATACTTTTAAGTGTTTCTATAAGACTGACTATACTCTATAATGACTGCACAATAATGTCTTCACTTTTCTATTTTGTTAATGATCTTGAATCCAAGTTTTCACTTCAAAATTCGACTTCCTCACTTTACTCAAGCAAAAACTTAAAAAGAAAAATTAGTACTTGGTTCAAACGTCCTTAATGAAACTTTCTCTATGAAAATCTAGGAGAAAGTTATCGTAGTAGGCATGGCCCCTTAATACCTACGCTTTTTGTATACTAGTTAATAAAAAAAATTGTAATGAGGCAATGAAAAATAGATTAAGAATTTCAGATGAACTGTTTTCAATTAGGCTTTTCACCAAGCTTTTCACGAATAATTTTGTAGCCTTAGAAATATTTTTAAACTGTTTTTACTCGCCTTTCGGAAAAAACGACCAGATGAGGTTCTGAAATAATTGAAATATATTTCAGAATATGTAAGAAAAACCGGTGGGTAAAAGTTACTTAGCACAGAAGTGCGCATGCGCGCAGATTTTTCCACAGTGCGTAAAGTAAGTCAACTTATAACTGCGCATGCGCCTCGACATGCGCTCTAGTATTGAAGATTATAATAATTAAACACATAGCTAAGTCACTTACATAGAAAAACATAAATATGTCTATAGTAAAATGCACTTGATCCAGGACACCGTTTTTATTTACATCAGTAATTAAAACTTGTGTCAACAATTGAGGTAGAAAAGTATGTAAAAGTGATTTAAGGACAATCATTTAGAAAATTGTTAAATGTAACTCTCAACCAGTATTAGCTACAATATTGAACAACTATTAATATGTAATTATGTATAACAGACAATCATGTATTCAATAAATTATGTATTAATAATGTTTTAAGTATTTATATTATATTCCAGTGAAACCCATTCTAGACTTCTAATCTAATATCAATATTTAATTTATTAATTTTACTTAAAAAAATACAACACGCGGATAGATAAGGATTGAGTTGCGAATAAAAAATGAAGGATTGAAACAGATAATTATAAAAACGAACAGTAATACATAAAAATGGATACAAAAGGATTAAAACGGATAGTCAATTGATACAAAAAGATTGCCGAGTATTAAAAAAGAATTCAAGCGGATACTTGCTGATAGATGTCGGATTAAAACGGATAAAGTTTCAATCCGTTTACTTCCAGCAGGACTTACAAACTTTTCAATTCGAATAAATCTGAATTCAATCCGAATGAATCCAAAGCTTATTCAAAAAATTATCTAAAATCAAATTCGGATTATTTCGAATTAGAATTTTTATTTGAATTCGGATTGGCGCGGATTGAATCCGATAGAAATTTTGTATTTCACTTCGTATTGGCTCAAATTGATTTGGATTCAGACTATTTGTTTACTAAATTATTTTACTTACGAGCAAAATTCACTTTTCCAAGTCTTCTTGGACCTTACTCATATATTCGCCGAATATAGCACCACATAATTCTAATCTATTATGTTATACCCTCCTGCATGTGCTTTCCCTCGATGCACAAAAAATTACGGCTGGTCGTGCGGTTTTTACCAACTGTAATTATTTAGGTATACCTAAGAAACTTTTTTATGTAATAACAGCGATGCTCATGGCTATAAAGTCGCTATTAAATAATTAAAAGCGGCAGAGAGAAAGCCCTCGAAGGTAATTTCTTTTAGCAATTTTTTGATATTTACTGATCTTTCCAATGAATTCGAACGCTTTTCTTGTTTCAGGCTCGATAAGACAAACTGTATTTATAATCTGTTTAAATATGACTTTTGTTTTTTAATAGAGAAAATAATTTTAATTTATTATAGACCTTTTTTAAAAATTTTTTTTAAATTCAGGTAAAAATTAAATAACAATTCGAAATTTAAGCGAGAATCTTTAAGCAACGTTGAAAGAAATGCAATGCAAAATTGATTACCTGATGTATTTACTTGGAAGGTAAGAGTCCGTTTCCATCAACAGTTACGTTCCAACCTTTCTCGAATCACTTTCGACTTAAAAATGCCTGTAAGCGTTTTGTTCGTATAAAAGAATAAATATTTGTTATTTTATAAAATCAAAAGATTTGTAATAAAATTAACATTTTTAATAAGGGTGCAAAATAGTTAAGAAAATTACTTATTATTGTTCACAAAAAGCATTATTGAATCATAGTGAAATTAGTGGTGATGTGTTTATTATTATTATTATTATTATTATTGTTGTTACTACTATATTGAGAAATCTTCTAAACTTGAAACAATTTGAAATCTTTTGCATTCAAATATTTTTAAATAATTAGACATACATTCAAAATTTATTATTATTATTAATAATAATGGGTCGATTTTGAAATCTTTTAAAACTTTCTTCAATACTCATAGTTGAATTAAAATTTTTCTCTAAAATATGTTTGATTTCAACCTACTATCTAATGAATATATTTTATCAGGATCAGAAGGACCTGGATTGTGCAGCGGAAATTTTTTCCTGGAACAGATGGTTGCTCTCAAAACTAGGACTATGGCCTGCGCAAAAAAACGATGTTCTTTTTGGTCTCAGTTTTGGTTATTTTATGTATCACATGACAATGGAGTACTTAGACTTGTTTCTCTTTATCGACAATCTAGAACATGTTATCATGAATTTAACAGAGAATATGGCCTTTTCACAAATAGTTGTGAGGATGCTTATGCTTCGGGTCTACAATTTTGAACTGGGAGAAGTCTTATCGGAAGCTATGACTGACTTAGACATTAAAAAATATAAAAATAACCAAGAGAAAGAAATGGTCATAGATTACAATTCTAGATCAAAAACATTTGTGAAGTTATTGATGGCAAATGTTGCTCTAACAGCGACCTCTTATTACTTTCAACCAATTCTGGGGCAAATGGGTTCTCGTGAGTAGCTCCATTCCCATTATTTTCAGCTAATATTTTTGTCGAATGTTATCATTTATATAATAAACACGATTAAGTGGTAAAAGTTCAAAATAAAAATAGTAGTTTTTAACATTTATATTGATTTTTTCGAGCTTGTGAAATAATGTCTGTCTTCGATATTTTTTAGTTATTGTGTCCATGGAAAATTCGACGTTTATTCTGCAACTTCCCTATCGCTTTTATTGTTTTCATAAAGTAGATGAGGTGAAGTCTTACATGTGGACATATATTTCTCAATTTCCCTTCGTTTTCGTCAGTGGATTCGGCCAAAGTGCAGCTGACTGTCTTATGGTGACTCTTGTTTATCATGTTGCTGGTCAGTTGTCCGTTCTTGCGCAAAGAATTAGCAATTTAACAACGAATTCACAAACATGTACAGAAGAAATTAGAATCGTCATCAAGGATCACATACGCCTTTTAAGGTAAAAAGAAATAATTCAACCTGTTTAAAAACCAGTTTATCTTCATTTAAGGGAGTTAGATCCATAAGCTCAAACCTCAAAATTCAAACTCTTAGCGTATAAAGCGAACAATTTTACCCTTTTTATTTTTTTTCGCTTTGTAAACATACATATCATATAAGGCGCGAAAATATAAAAATAAAAAATATATCTAATTATAATATTTGTTGAGTAAGCTGAAGAGATAGAATTTTGAGTTTAGAACATGTGTTCAACAGCCTTAATAATTTAATTAATTCAATATTAGAGCTTCAATAAAATATTCAGTTACAGAATTTTTACAGAATGGGAACTAAAATTCAGGAAGCTTTTAGTGCAACCTTACTAGCTCATTTAATCGGTGCCACTTCTTTGGTATGCATCCTGGGTTATCAAATTTTAACGGTAAGAAAGTTCTACTTGGATATAAAATCATCTATTATCAAAATTAATTAAACCGATATTTTTGATCCGAAAAATTCTAATACAAACTTATTAAGTAAAATGAGGAAATAAAATTATGAAGTTAGAACTTAAATCCAAAGCCCTTAACTAATTATTATAATTATTATTTACGTTAAATCTTTTACAGACTTTCGCAAATGGAGAAATGGCAATACTCGGCTCTTTTATGGCTTTTATTTTTCTGGTGCTTTTGGTACTATATGCGCACTGCACAGTGGGAGAATGTTTATTAACAGAGGTAATTTAAAAAAACTAATTCGTCTCATCAAACTCAATTTTTTTATTACGATTTGAGAAACACACAATTTTCACTATTCTTTTATAAATATTCTTGAAAATTTTTCAACCATAAACACCTTCTTAGAGTGAAAAAGTTTGCGACGCATTTTACGATTGCGAATGGTATTCCATGACGACAAATAATGCAAAAATTATTATGCTCTGTATGGAACGATCGCAGAAGCCACTTCGACTGACGGCAGGAAAATTTGGCTTGTTTTGTCTCGCTACTTTAACGGAAGTAAGTAGAGAAAATATAATTTACAATTTTAAGGGAGAGTAATGTATTACAATTTTTTTTTACATTTTTTAAAAATTATTTATATTAATTTACAACGTCTCAAGAATATTGTGTCAAAAGAGACCGATCGGAACAATCTTACGACAATACTCTTGACTTTCAGGTAATTAAAACGTCAATGGCTTATTTATCAGTACTGAGGAATTTTCTATGAAAATCTTTTTTCTTCTTAAATGAAAAGTGTTATACAGAGAAGAATAAAAAAATTTATGTCTTATGTCCTCTTCTTGTAGGTTCATTATTTATTATTTATAAATCTGTACAACGTTATAAGTTAAGCGTTATACGTTAAAGCTGAATAGGACGTTGATGGTGCACAAGGTGAGGGCTATCTGGATAGTATCTATGGGGTGGAATGTTTTCAAGGATCCATGCTCTGTACGGTGGATAAGACAAATTCATAAAAACATCAGGTCCAATATTATGTCCATTCCAAGACATAATTCCAACCAATTCATTATGGATAACCAACGGAGCTCCAGAATCACCATCGCCACATTTGTTCCCTTCAATTTCATCCAGAGTACAAATATCTCTATCAGTAATAATTAGATGGCGATGTGGACTTTGCATGTAAATATTTCGACACCTTTCCTCGCTGATTACAGGTATAATAATTGCATGCAATTGGTTGGGACGTATCTCACCATCTCTGAAATGTAGAATAGGTTTTTAAGTTATTGGGTTGAAATTTCAGAGGACTAAGCTGAAAATTTTAATTAATCATTAATCTTATACCTTGGCCCAATACATCCCCAGCCACTAACAAGGCCTGTAGTTCTTGGTTGTATAAAGCCATTATGCATTTTTATTATTCGATTGAATGAACGTTCTTCATTAATTTCTGGATGAATATAAAGCAGCGCAAGGTCATTGGCATATCTATTTGGATGGTATTCTGGATGAATTAAGACATCTCTTATCACGTGAGGTATTCCTTTATGCACATATTCTGAACCAGATAAAACATGGTACCTCCCTTGTCCCTCCATGCAGTGAGCAGCAGTAATAATAACGTTAATCAATAGTATATTGCCTACGCAAGCATATTTGTTATTTTCTAAAATCTGCACCGAGTACGGAATTTCTTTAATTGACATTGGTGTAATTGCATGTCTGTTGGATAATACCTGACGTTTGTTCCGGATTTGAAAATTCGACAATTCAACTGCAAATAAATTTATTATTATGAATTTATTATTATTAACTAGTGCGAATTCGCACTATTGTTCCAAAAATCGAATTAGTCTCACTCGTTATTAAAAGTATTGTATTTTACACGTCGCGAAATAGGCAATTATCAAAAGGTGTGATGGCGTCGCGATCGCCTTGTGACGCCAACCTTACTCGTCCGATAATTGCTTCTTTTTGCGACTGCATGTAAAGTAAACAGCTGTTACTGTCACTTTTATTCCGAAGATATATTTAGGGGAAATTTTAATTGAAATCTACTGTACATATTGCAAAAACTATCTACTTTCGATAAACGCTTTGCTTGTATAACTTATCATTTTTAATTCGAGTATATAATGACAAATTTGGAAAAAAATTCTTGGACCTCTGTGCCCCGCGGATGTAATTCATGTGTAAAATATAAATGTTTGCAAGTAAACGTATTTCGTTATTAAAAATCATAAAGTAATTTTATAAAATGTTTAAGAACAGTGAAGATATAAAATTCATAGTCGCAATTTGTCAGCGGTCCACGTCAGCGCAGCGCCACGTCGCGTACGTCCTGTGACCTGTCACCTGTGTGCCTCACCAATACCTGTGCCCCGTTGGTCCTCTGTGCCCTGCTCTCCCCTATTGAGGATATCAGATACTTACTTTCTTCTGCGAAAGTCCCAAGAATTCCTTGAAGAAAAATTCCACAAAGAATTAAAAAATTGCAATATATTTTTTCCGACATTTTATGCGTTAAAATAAACAGTTCGCATGATAAAGTTATATATTTTTCAATATTGTACTGTAGACAAGAGAAATTTGAAGATTAAACAGTGGTTCTCTTTTTTATATTCTAAACATTATTTGCAATGCTTAATAACTTCTCAAACAATATTATATAAACAATGTCAGGCTATGTACATTTTATTATCAGAGATTACAATATCTAATAATAATGATTATTTGTTTCTTTTAAAAATTGTTGTTTCAAAATTTTAAATAATAATAATATAATAATATAATAATATTTTCTTAATCAATATTCTATCATCGTCGTTATCAGCAAGTCTTTATCGATTTCGAATCCTAATAAAATTTGTAACATAAAATTCTGAGATTTCCTGCTATAATAACTATTATTATACTTTTTATTATTTTTCACACGCATTTTTGAAATATACACATTCCACACTATTTTAAACATACAATATGGAACATTTCAGTTGAAAAAATTAAGGCGATCAGTATTTATTAACTAATTAAATTCAAGATAAAAGACTGAAGAAAACAGGGTGATAAAAGCAATAAAAGACAATTTAGATAGTACTTCATTGTGTAAGCATTGTATATTTAAATACGAATGCGTGAATGCATGTTTCCTAGTACTGAATAAAGTTTCTAAGAATTCATTATACCTCCGAAGTAAAAATGGTACTCCCTAATATGGGAACTTTGTTTTTAATGTTTCTGGGTTTATTTAATTCTATTGGTAAATATCAAATAATACAAAATAACAATTATATATATCTAACTTGAATAAGTTATATTGGTGGTTTAAAATTAAAAACGTAAGAATATACATATTTTATTGAAATTCCTCCGTTTCTTCTTGTAGAAATAAGCTCACAGTCCATCACAGTTGTTCCACGACCGTTTCCGAATTATTTACGACCTCCTTCTTATGTAATAGAAAACGATACGGTTCGATTAACTGGAGATAGTATTGGTGGCGAGGCAATAGTAACAGATGGTTACTTTCTTGGGGTAGCACAAAATGAAAGATTTTATCCAGTAGATCCTGAAAATATATATTCTATATTACGCATAAACGGAAATCGCGGTCGATTTGTTACAGTGAGCCACCAACAAAGAGTAAATCTTTTACATCGCCACAACTTTTAAAGGAACATGATAACTCGTCAATTGTTGCTCATGATACAGTTCGTTCATCATATGGGAGAAGAGAAACCAACTAATAAACAATATTATTTGTGATTTGAAGTCTGTTCAAAATGTTGCCATCAATTAACAATTACACTCGAATAAGTTCCCAATAGTAAAGAAATCAAAACCAGAGGCACATCGACAATTTTGATTCACCGCGTTGTAATAAAAACTCTTATCTACAATCAATATTGATATTGTCTTTTTAAAAAGCAGAGATAAAGGTACACGAATATTATAAGTCTAAGTCAGTCTAAGTCAATCTGTTACCACCATTTCGGTAAAAATGGATCTCCTGAATATTCGGACTTTGTTCTTAACGTTTGCGGCTTTATTTAATTCTATTGGTAAGCATAGAATAATGTATCAGTATAATGATGAAATACAATACAATACAATACATCTTAACAAAAATTCTTATCAAAAATCCATTTTATCAGTACTTTATATAAATACCTTTATATACTTATACTTTATCGAAAAAATTCATTGATTTATTTAAAAATTCATACATTTTTATCTCTTTTAACAGATCTAAGTTCACAAGCCATATTTATTGCTCCACCTCCATTTATAAATCCAGCTCCTTCTTATGTGATACGAAATGATGTGGTCCATTTAACCGGAGAAAGTGCTGGAGGCGAGGCAGTAGTAATAGACGGTTACTTTCTTGGATCGTTGGAACGTGGTCGATTTCGCCCAGTAGATCCTCACGACTTAAACTCTGTACTTCGCGTAGACAATAACCGGTTTATTAATGTGAGCATGAGACGAAGAGAAGATATGCTATGTCGCTATTCTTTCATGACGGGTCACCATAATAACCCATTATGCAATCATGGCGTTAATGGCCATACCGCGGAAAGAATATACACTCGACATTCCCAATAGTAAAGTTCCCAATAGTAAACAGCACAACTCGCATTAAGCAACCATATCGCTATGGTTGGTGCAACCATAGTTTAGTCAGCACAATCATAGTTTGATCAGCGCAACCAAAAAAATAGATAAGGTAAGCAATTGAATGGTTCCGCTGACAAAGCTATGGCTAAAGCAACCATAGATATGGTTGCCCCATATTTTTCGATATATATATGGTTGGACCAATCATAGCTTTCTCTCCATTGTAGAGAAAAGGAATTTCTTTACTATTGGAAACGGCTCTGGTTTGGACTTCGTTACTATTGGGAACGTCGAGTGTGATGTACAATATTACTTGAGAGATCCGAAATCGGTTTATGCTTAAATTCCTAACATAAAATAAAATAATTTTTAAAAAATTTTATGAAATTTGTTTTGATTGATCTTATGGTATGAATTTTTAATATCTACTTACAGTCACATGTCGGCAGGAAACGGCGAAATAAAGTAGAAACTCATGAGAGTGAAAGAAACGGACAGATCTATTTGTCTCTTTCACTCTCGTGAGTTTCTGCTTCACGCCGACGTTTTCTGCCTACATGAGACGGCAATTTCAACCTTGGAAACACGTGTAAACTTTTTCATATTTGTTGACGTAATTAGCAAAGACTAAATAATGTTTTTATTAGATCATAAAAGTGTGATGCAATGTCACGTATTCTTATTTATCAAATATATTTCAACGTCAAGTAAATATTTCAAAAGCTAAAGTTTATCTTTTAATTAGCGAATTTTCAAAATTTATTTCTGATAATAAGAGAGTTATTAAAGCATTAAAAGACTAGGGAATAGTTTCATGGTTATAAACACGAATACATGAATAGACGTTTTCCAGTGCCCAAACGATTTTTTATAAATTTATTACCTCCATTTTGTAAAAATGAGATTCCTTAGTATAGGAACATTATTCTTAACGTTTTCGGCTTTATTTAATTCTATTGGTAACTATAAAATAATATAATAATACTATATCTGGACCTTAAAGTATAATTACATATCGCAAATATGGCACATTAATTGTTAGCTGGAGGTCAATTATGTAACTTTTTCACTTTGATTTCCACTTCCGCTTCGTAACCAGTCGGACAATTCGTAACCAATTTTTCTCTTCCACATGGCTTCTGTTTGGCTACGATGCGTAGTATAGTGATTCCTATCAATAGTGATGTAAATAGTTCTTTGAGAGGGACGTACCATGATTGCGTTTTGCAAACGTAAAAGGCAATTATGGGACATAATTGTCATCTCTGGAGAAATTTCCCCATTGGTTAAAATTGTACGCACGTAATTCGAAATCGAATTAAATTAATTCGGTTTTGAATCGAACGCCAGATTACAAACAATTACAGAATTTCTGCAGCGGGAAGCCAATGCATATTGCACTACACTCGTAGGCAATCGGTTCGACTTCCCGCATTTGTTGCACAATCTATACTATTTTCCCACTATGCGCCATTCCCCATCGCACTAATTTGTAATGTTTTTGTTCAATTCCTTTTTTATTTCATCTTACAGAATTAAGTTCACAGGTTACGGTTATTGAACCACCTCATCATCAACATCGAAGACCTTCTTATGTAATAGAAAACAATTCCGTTCGATTAACTGGAGATAGTGTTGGAGCCGAGCCAGTAATAGTTGGTGGTTATTTTCTGGGAATACTGCAAGATGGTTCATCATTTCTGCAAGTAAATCCTCATGACAGAAATTCTCTACTTCATATAAGGGGCGGCCAGTTTATAACTGTGAGTCCAGAAGTACGACAAAATCTTGTATGTCGTTATGCTTCCGTAGCAGATGGGAATCATAATATATTACGTGGTGGTCATGGCAGTGTTGGCCAATCACCTAGGCGAGGACCAAGAAACACAGCCGTGCGTTGCAAGTAAGCAAAATCTCCAGAACCCAAAATCGGTTGCGATTTTGTTGCGAATAATTGATAATTACGTTCCAGTTAAAAGTGTAAAATTGTCTTATAATGAAAATAAAATGCTGTAAGGTTGTTGGAGCAATAATGCACAAAAAGTCATTTCAGAATCCCTTAATCTTAAGATCGGTTTGTCATAAAAAAGGTTACGTTGTACATTAATCATCAAAATGGTTCCCGGGAATTACCCAGAGGTTTTTATAATTGGATTCGACTTACTAGTCAGAATAATTGGATTTGGAATTAATATGAATGTAAGAAAAACTATTTTTGCGAAAAGGTAGATGTATATTGCTCAATTATATGTTTTTACACTATCAACCCTAATACATAAACAAGATTGAATATAATTGTCTATTACTGACAACATTTTTAACAGATTTTGAATCAAAAACATTATTGTTTATTAATTTATTGCTCCCTTTGACGTGATGAACTTGCACCACCATAACATCTACGTCTACGTGATGGAACATCATCTCCAAAAGTGTAGATACACATAAGTCTCGATTTCTGTCGCGGGCTCACTGTAACAAGCCGATTTCTATTTACGATTAGTATAGAATTAGGGTCACTGGGGTCGACTGAATGAAATTGATTATTTTGCACCACTCCAAGAAAATAGCCATCTATTACTACTGCGTGGCCCCCCCTACTATGTCCGGTTAAGTACACGATGTTACTTCTTATTTCATAAGAAGGAGCTCGATTTTCCGGATATGGTGGTGGTTCAATAAAAATGGCCTGTGAACTTAATCCTGTACAAAAAAGGAAAATGAATTTGAATAAATGATGAATGTATTGTTTCAATACTCGTACTTTTTTTATGTAAAATGAAACGATTGCCAAACTTTTTTGTAGAGCGTTTAACTTCTTAACAAAATATGCATTTTTTTTATTGTTGTAACTGTATTTGTTTCAGAGACAAAAATTTAAATGCAAAAAGTGCAAAAATCTCATGTTATTTAAATGGGATATGTATCAAGATTAAGGCACGTGTTAGTACAAAAATTAAAAGCTTATTTTAGTTTGATATTTGGGGAATAACGGACACCCTAATATATACTTACCAATAGAATTCAATAAAAATGCGAACGTTAAGAACAAAGTTCCAACATTAAAGAGAACCATTTTTATCGAAATGCAAATAACAGATTTAAAAACAATTTTCTTATCAGTAGGAAATCTGAATGTATACACTCCTATATATATATAAAAGAGACTTATCTACATTTATAATTCACTTGGAATATTTCACATTATGGGCCAATAATTTTTTGACAACGTTTCAAAGTGTCTCAAGTGAATACATAAATTTCATAACGAATTTATAACTTATTTACGACAATTCATTTATCCTCGATTTTAGTAACTAAAAAGTTCACAAATATTGTAAATGTGGATAAGTTTCTTTAATATACTGTAAAATAAATTTTTTATATTTTTAATGTTGACTTTTATAGTATGTGTGACGTCCGAGATAAGAAGGCGCGCAGTTACCTATTTATCCGGTAGCTATATGGGTGAGATAATAATGAAAATATTCCACCGTGTTAACCAGAGTCGGGGATGAGGATAATTAAACAGAGACTTTTTATAATCTAGAACATTTATTCATAACAAATTACAAGGACTGGATCTGCCACTAAAACTCACTGAACCCGCGGGTTCCTCTCTTCTTATAGGACTTTTTTGATGGGACGAAAGTCGTAAAAGGGTTAGACACTTCGGAGTCCGCGGTGACGCACATAGGTTTTTAGTGTCCGTCGACCAATTGATTAATTGATAAGATTGATAAGATTTTGATGTGTCTTCGGATCAAAAACAATGTTCTATATTAGATTTTGCCGATGTGATAGACCAGCACCGCCACATCTATAATTTAGTAAGAGTTCATTAGAGTTGTCCAAAAGTGTATGGAAAAATTTGGTTGATTCTAGAGGGTTTCGATCTCTCCATTTTAATTCGAAATCCGAAAAAAAGAAATTCCATATAAATATTCCATTGGACCAATAGAAATAATTTTTTTTCGGATTTCGAATCAAATTGGAGGAAAGATCGTTGCTCTATAAAAAAAATTCGTTTTGTACGAACCTTACTGTTCATGCTCTAGTTGAAGAGTATAGCGTGTGACAAGACGTTCTCTTTTTCGTTTGCTCACCGTATAAAAACGTTGATTACTTACATCCATTATAGAATATATATTATCAGGATCTACTGGACGAAATCGACCATTTTCCAACGTTCCAAGAAAGTAACCATCTACAACTATTGCCCGACCTCCAAAACTATTGCCGGTTAAGTACACGATATTATCTCTTATCACATAAGAAGGAGCTCGATTTGGTGAATGGGGAGGTAGTGGAATCAGTAGAGCCTGTGAACTTAATTCT
>CAJFCO010000064.1:390640-448829 GCA_904066015.1 Synergus gifuensis
TTCTCAGATATAAAAGTTGGGTTTTTGACACTTTCTTGGGTCTCCTAGTCCACTATGTTAAAATCCTTGATTGATATTATGAAAACAAATTGAATAATCAGAAAAGGTCCGATTATCGAAAGAAAATAAAGCTACACTACGAAGTGTGAGAGGGAAGGTACTCACAATAAAATATTACCCCTTTACAGTCAGTGTAGTACGCATGCATACAGCGGGTGGTACACTTAACGCTGTACGCTGAAGATTTTTAATTTTTTTCACCCTGTTCTACCACTTCAATTAATTGCTAACTTGGGGCACATTTTTCAGAATATTTTGAAGTATGTTTAGGCACAAAATGGTGGGTGTGCCGCAAAAGCTTCCTATTTAAAAAAAACCATAAAAATTTTGAAAATTTTTTTTGACCCCTTTTTTAAAAAAAAAAATCTATAATTTGTTTAAAATATCCCCCCATCGAAACCCATAACATATATTTTTTTCATAAAAATTCTTCCAGCCGTTCTCAAGAAAAAAATATTTTTCAATTTTTCTTTCCACACCCATAACTACCCCAAAAATTTTTTTTCAGATCTAAAATTTTGGGAAAGTTAATAGTCCATCGGTACAAACTCACAGTAAAAATCCCGGACAAATTCGGCCGGGGGCAGCACACACATGCTTATCCTGCTATGCCCTTTTTTCTTCTGCAACGAGTGATAATAAAAATATAAAAACTACTATTTTTATTTAAACTACTTATTAAATAGTGAAAAACTCTTGGGTTCCCACTCTATTCATACGTGGCAAGGGAAGGGGAGTGGGCGTGGCCTAAACACTCGAATCCAATAGAGTTTCACAGTTTGGAACTATCATGAATCTCTTTTGGCTTTGGACTACCAGCTATTCCGTTGGTCTGGTTATGCTAATCATGTTCCTAAAGTATGATGTTCATACTGAAAACTAGAGTGCCGTGTGTTTCGAGCATGAACACATTGCATGCTTTAAAACCATGAATTCATGGTTTAAATCTATGATTTTTTCAAGGTTTTGAACCATGGGATATTTCTATGGTTTCAAACCTTGATTTTTCTCTCTTTGTAACCTTACGCTACTCTTTCACGATTTACTCTAGTTAAGCCCTCAGTGTAAAAAGGCTATCATTCTTAACCAAGATGTAAAGTTTTGCTTACCGGTTTTATTTTCTCGGAAAACTCCAATTCCATGAGAAAAAATTTCAGACAAAATAAAGAGACACAAGTAGAAATTGTTCATTTTTTTAAAAATAATTTGGCATGAGATTTAGAAAATGAGTCTCATTAAATTTTATATAAACGATATTTTACAGCTTCTACTCGTAAAAGTAAAAAAATTACATAGTATTTTGCGATTATGAAACCAAATTTCCACATATCAACATTTACCGTTGGTTATAAATTCATTAGCTGATAAGCAAAGCTTATAGATGTACATTCGAGGGAGACTTGATAAGAATAAAGCAGGTTATAAAAATGAAATACGTAAGAAATATACGGATCGAATTTTTCAATTTTGAGAAACAAAATCTATTTTCGCAAAGTTATGACAATTTTAATTTTTAAAGTTGTTTTTCAAAAAACACAACTTAATTTTTCTAAACCTGTATAACTTTTGATCTAATAGAAATATTTAGGTTTTCTTTGGAGAATCTGATAGAGTTTGTAGTTATTTTTCACAATAAAACTGTGGCTCTTCATTCTCATCAAACTCGCCAGTTTCGAGCTTGGTGATTGGCTCTAGGCGACTAGCCTCTGGATTTTTAGCAAGGATCCTATGGAGGCAAGCCATCCTGGGGATGTTTTTCGTTTCCACCATGTGCCCCCCTTTCTAGAGCCTACCGGACTAATTTGGCAGTTATTTTCGAACGATATGATTAGGGCCCTTTGCAAAAAATCTGCGGTTAGCTCCAGCTCGTCAATCGTCCCATAGCTTGTGGGAAAACCCTCAAGCCTTTCTTGGAGTTCTTGTCTGAAGGCATCCCACTTTGTATATCTGGGGTTCCTTTTTGGTCTGGAATGTAGGGGTGTTACAGCGATTTAAGATCTCTAGATTCGTGCCCGCTAAGAATTCCAGAAGGTCCCTGCCTCTATCATTGGTATCCGTGCTACTCCATACCACATGGTTCACGTTTGTATCGCATCCTAAGAGTAACGGGCAAAGTCATGGGGCCCTTTGGATGTTGGGATCCGGGGCTATAGCCCCTGCCAGCCCCCCCCCATTAATTCGCCACTGTGGCAAACGGAAATGAAGTCAAATGAAAACTAGGGCCAAATGTTAATTCGAGCAAACAAGTTAGGTTAAATGAGTATTTGGGTGAAATAAAAGTTAGGTTAAATATAAGTTATGTTTATTATGCAAACGGAAATTATGTTAAGTAATAGCTAGGGTATATATGTAGAAATTAGTGCAAATTTTAATTCGAGAAAATGGAAACTTTCAAGATTTCGAGCAAGACAATTTCGACAAGTTATTTATTTTTAAAATATTGCATAAAGAACTTGTAAACACTATCGTGAACCAGTGCCGTAACCAGAAATCGCGTGTCTTTCTTCAATAGGGGGCCATGGCCCCCTATTTGTCCTTTGTTTTCTAAGCATTGAAGAAAGACACGCGATTTCTGGTTACGGCCTCGTCGTGAACATGAAAATTTATGAGAATTTATGTCTTTCTTCATAGGGAGCCATGCCCTCCCTATTTGTCCTTTCCCAGGTGGAAATGTCAGTAGTGTGCCGGAGTTCACCATCGGCACAGTACTGGCCCAGTACTGCCCACCAGTACAGACAGGCGGTAGTTTGCCCAGTACTGGCTAATCGTTGGCTGCACGATCTGGACAGTACTGTGCCAGGGGTACAAAAATTAAATCTTTTAAAAAAATATGTTTATAAATGATGTTGAGGTTTTTCAAAATGACGATAGAAATGTAATATTTAATTAATCTGAAAACATTTTTTTTTTTTTTGAAGAAAAATATTTTTTAAGTTCAATTCTGCCGTGTATGACTGATCCAAAAATATTACATTTTATGTTTCTGTAAAAAGTTGCTAAAATTGTCTAAAATGTTGAAAAAATAATATTAGTAAAACAAATTTTTCTGAATAAAGTTTTTAAAAATTCTAAATATTCAAATATTTTTTCAAACGTAATTTAAAAAAATTTTTGTAATTCATATAGCTAATATTATATAATAATACAAAGATTTAAATATTTAACTATTAAATTATTTTAAAGATTAACTATTATTTAAGATTTAACTATTTATAAAATGTGTAAAGGAAAAAAAAATAAATAAAAATATATTCCTCCCAATTATCTCTGGCTTTTCAGTGGAAGAGCTTGGCTGAGATTTTTTTCATGAACTCCAAGCGGTTAAATAGGGTGGTGCGATTAGGGCGTGCGTTTAGGATGTTAGGGTCAGGGGTTCGAATCCCAGCGAGTGCGATTTTTCAAAGCGTGTGAGCGTGCGATTGTATGTTTAAGAGACTCTGTGAGTGATTGTGTAATTTTAAACATAAATTAAATGCAATTATTATATTTAAAACAATTTTTTTTTAATTTTTCATTACAACTCGTTGTTCTAGCGCCAAAACCGTTAAATCTAAACCTTCCAATATAATCTCTATAAGATGGCACATGATGGAAATGAATTACTTGATTTATCTTATACTGAGTACTAGATTTCTATTACTAATCATCAGGGTTTTAAATTTGATTTCTCTCCGTGTACAGCCAAAAAAAATGCCGGTAGTTTGCCAGTAGTTTGCCAGTACCACCAAGCATTACAAGACAGTACTGGCATAGTACTGGCCCAGTATTGCCAGCCAGTACTGAACCTCCGGCAGTCTGTACTGGGCCAGTACTGGGCCGGTGGTGTATTTCTACCTGGGAATTGTTTTCTAAGCATTGAAGAAAGACTCGCGATTTCTGGTTACGGCCTTGTCGTGAACATGAGAATTTATATCTTTCGGATATAGATAATTTTAATGGCAATATAACTTCGTCATAAAATTTTCTAGGATACAAATTTTAAAGCAGGGTATAAAGCTGTAGAAGTGGTGGGGGTAGAAAAAACCCACGATCTTGAGACACTACATTCACATTTTGTATATAAATGGAAGAAGGACGTTTTATAGGCTTTTATAGATTTTGTTCAGCTTTCATAAGTTTTATCGTCTTAATTTTTCAGCCCTTAACATAAAAAGAAATTTTTTCTGTAAGTGATTTGTGAGTTTCAGTATCTTTAAGGAAATTAGTTTAAGAGCCAACAATTTTAAACCGGTTTGATAACATTGAAAAAAATCAGAGATTCTCAAGGGCATGTGGTAATTACGACAAGAACAAATTTATTTTTCTCAAATTTACATTCCCAATAATAAATATTTTTCACAGGTGGAGTATCACCCATTAAGCGTACGTGACTATCGTCACGCACTTTTCTACGAATTTACCTCATTATTTACCATTAAGGTGACGAGTTAACGTTTTGTAATATTTACAGAAGGATTCAATAATTTTTGTTAAAATAACACTAGACGTCATTCTCATGTGTATAAATAAGAATATATGAATGAACGTATTTTAAGTAATCCAGCAAATTTTTAAGCATCATTTACTTCCATTCTGAAAAATGGGGCTTTTGAACATTGGAACATTTTACTTAACTTTTGTGACTCTACTTAATTTTATTGGTAAGTTATAGAATAATAATACATCTGCAACTTGAAGTATTATGGGGCGTATGTATATTACCCAAATTCAATTTTATCTAATTTTTGTTTTACCGAAATGTGTATGACCGAATATCAATTTACCTAATTTTTATTTGTCTGATCGTTTGTTTCATATAATTTTTATTTCACCAAATAATAATTTAACAAAATTTCTATTTCTTCAACATTCAAAGTTGAATGCTAAATTATGCCTTTCAAGAAACAAAATATTGAAGGGTTTAATGCCATTTAATGCTTTTTCGGCGTCCTTCTAAGTTGAATGCCAAATAATGCCTTTTGCAATACAAAATATTCAATGAGTCAATGCCATATAATGCTTTTCGGCAAAAACGGAATCTATTCGCATAGGATGGCATTAAAAAGTCCAATGCCATTTTATGCCTTCCAATGCTCACCTTTTTACTGGGATTACACAAATTTAATAACTGTAATATGTCTCAATTGCATATAAAGTCATTAAAATAATGAATTTAAATTTTATGAACTCTATCGCACTATTAAATATTTTATTGAAATTTATAATTACATATTTTTTCTTATAGAGTTAAGTTCACAAGAAGGAGAGTTTTTTTTACGGCCTTCATCTTCGTCTCCAAATTTGCGTGTAAGTCCTCCTTCTTATGTGATAGAAAATGGTATCGTCCGATTAACAGGACAAAGTGTTGGAGGCATTATAGGAGCTGTAGATGGTTACTTCCTGGGAACAGTGGAGAATCATGTTTATCACCCAGTAAATCCTAATGATGAGCAAGAAGTAATACTTTTAAGGACCGGCTCGTTTGTGAGAGTGGATGAAGATTTTAGAAGACAACTTCAAAATAGCTTTCTTAACCAAATAATTCGTAATCATCAACAACGTCGTCGTAATCATGGCGGGGCTACATAGTTAGTCGTGAAGAATAAATTTGAATAAAAGATGATGTTATTGCATTGTAAACTTTTCCATTTATCATTGTAAATAAATTGTTGATCCATTCTTTTAATTTCAAAGTTTCGTCTGTAGTTTCCTTCATAAAGTTAAATCCCGCATCAACAATCTCATTGGGCGTTGAGCAAAACGAGGAAAGTAGGGAACATTAAGGGGAATTATTACTCATTTTTGTGTTTTGACATGTCAAATAAATTTTATTTTATTAAATTTTATTCAAAGCTGCTTCGCCTAATCCAAATATTTATAATAAAAAGAAGCTCTGTAGTGAATTCATATCCGCAAAACAAAATTCTTAATCAACAAACATTGTTTCCGATCATTAAAAAAATATTTTCTGATAGACAATAATTAATTAAGTGGTTTTTTTTTCTTATCGTAATCCTTTCACCTTTGTCTAAAATTGCGGCAATTGCGATGGTTTGTCACTCTCTGTTTTTACGAATAACGAACGCAAATAATTTCAAAAAGCAATTTTTGTATAATAAAATGGATTATTTGATTTCAGTGTACATTGCTTCACATAATTCTTTATTTTCTTAATTTCTTATTTTCTATCCAAAGACACATTAAATACATACTAGTCAACAAAATATGATCTATGTTTTCATGGAATAAGATATATATCACTTTCATAGTAGTTTTCTGTGCTGAATCTAAATCTGACTTCCGTTTTTTCCGAGCACGTCAGATTTTTGAGATTTTTTGAGTTAAACATTTTTTTTTAATCACAAATCGAGTGATAAAAGGATGAAGAAATTTTTTAAACAGAAAGCAAATCATGAAGTTGATACCTATTGGTGAAAGTTGGGAAAAACACGAAAACAATAAGTTAGCCTCGTGACTATACTTGAGTTTATTTGACAGTCAGTGTCATAATCCATTTACAGAGGGTAGAAGATTAAATCCTTAAATATACACATCCTTAAAATAAACATGTTACATTTTCAACCGACTTCGGATTACAAATAATATTATCATTAATCTCTTTCTCCTCGATGTGACGAAGAAGCACCGGCATGACCACCATGATTAGCATTTCTTCGGTTAATAACATACATTTGGGCAAAGAAGAGTCTTTTAAGATAAGTTCTATAGTCTGGGGCCACGTTAACAAATATGCCGCGGTTGTTTCTTAAGCGAATTACAGAATTCAGATTATCAGGATCTACTGGACGAAATTGGTTATTTTCTATTGTTCCAAGGAAGAAACCATGAATTAATATTGGTATGCCTCCAACACTATCACCAGTCAAACGAACCGAATTATTTTCTTCTATCACATAAGAAGGAGGAAGTAGATGCGGATACGGTTCTGGTTCAATAAAATTTGCTTGTAAACTGAATCCTATAAAAAAATTTAATTATTATGAATTTTAATAAAATATACAAATTAATTGGACAATTTTAATTTCACAAATGTATTCATTTTTATGGATAATATTATATAGGAGCGAATTTTTTTATCGCAAATTTTTTTGGTAAGATATTACAGATAGTATACTGCCAATAATATTGTACTTTAAGTTGCTACACTATTAATACTGTATACTTACCAATAGAATTAAGTAAATATGCTAAAGTTAAGAACACAGTTCCAATATTGAAGAGCCCCATGTTTTTAACACGTAATAAGTACCTATTTCTTGATAAAATATTATCAGACAACAGAAAGAATCCTTTCATGTACTTGTATTTATACTTGTATGATAGATTAGTCTACATTACTACATTCGTACAAAGAAAAATTATTTTATTGCCTTTATCTTTTTCTGTTGCAATAAAAATGTTTTAAGTATTTTCATCATTTATTTTTTCATATTTATCCTAAATGAGTCACCAAATTTATAGCGCTTAAAATAGTGTTCGTACTCGGTCCCTATAACATGGATCTTATCACAGGACCGTGCGCAGGAATTCATGTGGGGGGGGGGGGGGTAGAAATGTTGCAATAAAAAAATTTCCCTCAAACGATCGTCTATGATGTAAAATAAAATCTTATTTTTAATTTTAATTTGTCTATGGGGGCCATTCACTCTCGAATCAGCCACTTTTAACGTTTAAAATCAAGGAGGAATCTAGATTATTAAAGAACAAAAAATGTGAAGTCTTGAAAAATAAAACAAAATTGTAGCAATCACTTTAATCTAAAAAAGAATCAATGAAATCTGGGTCTTAATTCATGTCAAAATGAAATCGTCTAGTTAACTCATTTTAAATAGGGAATCTGTATCTTTAAGACGGGAATCTGTGAATTTAAGAAGCGAGTTAGAGAATTTAAAAAGGCAATCAGAGGCAGTCTGAAGTGAAATCAAGTGGTCACTTGGTTCCCTTGGTTCGGACAGAAGATTCGGTTGTGAAAATATTCCCGTGCACGGAAATCTTGTGCAATAGCCTGTGGTCAATGCGCAGTAGTCGTCTGCGCTATAAGTCAGATTTCGGCAGTTGCTACTGATTGCTGATTTCATGAAATCAACAGCAATCAGTGGTTTTTATGAAATCTGAGAATCAACACGTGAAATCATTTGAAATTAATTGAAATCCTTTGTCAAGATTCTTCTGATTTCAGAGTGAATGGCGTCTCGGGGGGAAGGCATACATGAACCTTTATACTGTACGTTTACGTTCTGTCACTATACTACCCTTAGGTTAGTAAGGGTTGATCTGGGTTACGCCAGTATAAAACTTAACACCACAATTTCTCACAAGGTATTTTTTATTTCTAACTGACAAATACATTGCACGCAAAGTCAAATGCGTCCTGCTCGTGCTGCGGTCCGTCACCAAGAGAGCGAGGCGAAAAAAATTGCAAAGCAAAGTATATAGTACTCTATATACTATATACTCTATATACTATATACTCTATATACTCTATATAAGGTGTGACAATGTGCAAATTTCTGGCCGTGAAATATGTGAATTCACAGAGTGGAAACTCGATAATAAAGATACAGTAACATTCACATATGCCTTCCCTTGAAAACATGTCAACCCAACCCTGGTTTTCATTAGAATCTTATGAAAACCAGTATTGGGTTGACTTATTTTCAAGGGAAGACATATATGAATGTTACTGTACATAGTAAATTCATGTTCATTAGAATCTTATGGAAACCAGGGTTGGGTTGACTTGTTTTCAAGGGAAGGCATATATGAATTTTACTGTACATAGTAAATGCCTACAGAAGTTCATCTGACAGAGTCAGGGTGGCGTCCGATGAATCCGGAATGCGTTGCGTTTTTGCGCAAAACCATGATAGTGAGAGAGACACACTAATACTACTGTCTCTCTCACTCAATCATGGGACGCCACCCTGATTGGTTGGAAATTTAATGGCGGCACCAATCATTAAAGATATGGGTTCAGCAGTCTCTATTTTCTAGGAACCCTAGTCAAAACGGTCGGTAATTTACTCGGTTATATTCTCGTTCTTGTTACCGTTCTCAAGGTAATATTCCCCCTTCGCAACTCTACCCCTCACCTAATGTTCACAATTTTTTATTCATAATTTTTTATAGGTCCATGAGAAAATCTGACAGCTGTCAGTTTGGGGTTCTGATAGATTCTGTCAACAAACTTGTTTTATTGGAATGAGATTTAAATTACATATTATGTTTACTTATTCTTAAAATGGGGGACTTCATCGCAACAAATAATATATGTGGGCAAAATCTACTGCGTTTGATTTCACGTGGAAATGCTATCATTGCTGAATTAATGCGATTAAAAGATTATGTCCCTCCAGTTTATAGGTTAGCTGTCATTTCTTTTCTTGTCAGGAAATAATAGAAAATCATTGATCATTAAATAAATGAGTTTTTTAAACGGTGCGGCGTCAAATTAACTCCGCCGTTTAACTACATTTTAAGAAAGCCAAGTTCTAATCTCAAAATTCGATTTCTTCATTTTAATTAATAAATATTATAATTATGTATTTTTTCGCTCTGTAGCGCTAATCATTTTTCAAATATAAAACTGCATACAGAGCGAAAAAATATTTAATTTCGATACTTTTTGCATAAAACGAAGAATTCAAAATCTAACTTCAAAATTGAATATTTCCATTTTACTTAAAAAATATTTGAATTAGATATTTTCTCGCTCTGTACGCATAATTCTAGTTAAAAATTGATTAAATCTACGGAGGGAAAATATTCCAAATTTAATATTTGTTGAGTAAAATGAAGAAATCGAATATTTAGACTAAAACTTAGCTCCAACACCCTTAAGCAAAAAGAAAATAAAAATATAACTATGAAATTATTCAAACATTAGGTTGCATTCGAAGAGTTATGTTCAAAAGTATGGATCAGTTGTGATTGGCTTCGCATACTTCAAAATAGCAAATGCATATGAGGAAAAAATTGAAAATGATGCTGTAAGTTACAAGAAAATTTGGAAATAATTACATTGTATTATAAAAAATATTTTTAATTTCCAGAATTTATTAGCTTTGGATGAGGAGCTGCGAAACAGTTATTTACAAATTCTTTTAAGATTCTATCTAGCCTTTGAAAGCATTCACAAATATATTACTGAGTTGAATGCTTATGTGGACGAATTGGAGGATGGAATTTATATTCAGCAGTCAGTTGAATCCATTATGTTAAATGAGGAAGGAAAGCAGTTAATGGTACTTGATTTATTTATTATAATCCTTTAAAATCCCGAAAATCAATAAAAATCTTTTATCATTCTTTGAATTTTTTTTTAAATCCTGTAGTCTTTTTATCCCTTGAAATTCCTTAAAATAACTTGAAATCTCTTAAAATCTCGGACAAGGCTGGATAAATTTCTGCTGGTATATAAATATTTATTTTCAGTGTGAAGCCATTTATTTATATGGAATCATGTTACTCTTGACGGACTTTTACTTTGAGGGCCCCATCAGAGAGCGATTGCTGGTTTCTTATTACCGATATAACGCTCATAGTTCATCATCAACAAAAGTGGAAGACGTTTGTATGCTTCTTAGGTCGACAGGATTTGTAAAATCTTCAGGGAAAAGGCCTCCCAATTATCCTGAAGCTTTCTTCGAGTAAGTTTTCCGAACTTCTTTCAACTCCCTATTTTCAAATTTAAATTTCGATTTTTCTATTTTACTCAAAAAATATTTAAATTCTCTATCCTTTCGCTCTTTAGGTCAGTTCTTCTTCAAAGTGAAAGTATGCCTACAGAGCAAAGAAAATGTTACTTCCCATACTTTTGTCATAAAACGAAGAATTCGAAATCTATCTTAAAAATACAATTGTACAATTAATTTTACACAACAAGTATTAAAATTAGACTCTTTTTCGCTCTGTAGGCTTAATTCTAATCAAAAAATGAGTAGCGCTACAGAGCAAAAAAGTGTCTAGTTATAATATTTGTTGAGAAAAATGTGAAATTAAAATTTTATGGTTAGAATCTGGATCAAAGACCCTTAAGGATTGTCTAAAATGGTAAATATTCCGGTTTCAGGAGGGTGTCGATCAATTCTTCGTTCATCGATCTTGTTATTGCCCGCTTGAGATCTGACGAACTTTACAATCAAAGTGTTGCATTTCCTCATCCAGAACATCGGAGCGTTGCTCTTGCCAATCAGTCATCGATGCTCGTTGTGATATTGTCGTTCAAACCGTCTATATTACACAATCAAACGGCGATTATGAGGGAAATAGTAGACAGATTTTTTCCGGACACTTGGGTCATCAGTGTTTACATGGGAATCGTCATAGATCTTTGGGATTGGTGGCTTCCGTACAAAGCTGCACGTTCGGCTTTAAATAATACACTTGAAAGCAACAACATTAAAATTGTATCACAAAAATACGGTCAGGCAATGGAAGTAAGATGTCGTTACAGATAGTGTTTTAAAAAGCGAATATTTTTACAGATTTGGACTGACTATTATTTTTATTACAATTTGTTTTCAGAAACAAATGCGGAGAACGGAGGAAGTAAAAACGAAGATAACTCTCGATGAGAGTACATTAGGTTCTGTGATAAAGTTAGTTCGTGACTGTAATGTCACCTTGCACTGGATCCTTCTGCATACTGCCATTCCAACTTTTCTGATCGAAGACACCAAAAAGTCTCGAAGTCTTCGGCAAATGGTGATACAAGAGAGCAAGTATTCGGCAAGCAACGGTCTTCTCTTACTTCTGAGCACGGCGCAAATAGAACACGAAGTTAAACAATTATACAATCAAGTACTCATTCTTTAAATAATTTTATACTATATATCTAATCTAATATAATCTAGTCAAGAGTGATTAATCTCTCAATTATCTTAATTTTTGTTTAAAAAAATTTTTCACACAAAAATTGTTGCAGCTGTTAAACGACAAAGAAGCAAAGTGGCTGAAGAGTAAGGAAACATGTGTGGGTCGTATAAGAGGCCTTTCTGAAGTTTTTGGTGGGCAGAAAATATTCGATGGCGTAGAAAAAAATCCTTGCTTGGAAGCTTGGTTCAAGGAAATCAGCAAACACATCGACACCTTGCAAGAAGAAGATGGGAGGAAGATAGCGCAATTATTGCAAGCCTTGGAAGAAGTGCAAGGTCGGTTAAATTTTTTTATGCATTTCTCATACAAAATATTTTCAATGCTCAAAAACTGAAGTTTTTAAATTTTTTTTCAGAGTTTCATCAGCTGGAAAATAATCTACATATTTCTCAGCATTTAAATGACACTCGGGAGATTTTGCACAACATGTTGCACACGAGTAATGTTACTGAGGACACGATGATAGCTTTGAATATTGTGACGGATTGTTGTTATGCTTGGAATATTATGGAGTCCTTTATACCAATCATGCAGGAGAGTATCAAGGCAAATCCACCGACTGTGATTAAATTGAAGGCTCTCTTTTTAAAGGTGAAGATTTCTAATCTATATCTTTACGTTATGTTATAATATATCTAAGATAATTTCCTTGAATTCGTATAATTTTAAGGAATCTAAAAAGAGTTTTAAGAAATTTTTAAAAGAGTTTCTTTTTTAAATTCCTGCAAATTTTTTGGTATATCTTAAATCCTCTTAAAATCTCTCAATACATCTTGACAACTTTGAAATCTTTGAAATCTTTGAAAGAAAACTGTTTCGAAGATGTTAATCAGGAAAAGTTATTTTTATATTTCAGATGGCCTCAGCTTTGGAAATGCCGCTGCTAAGAGTGAATCAAGCTCGAAGTGCAGATTTGTCCTCTGTTTCTCAGTACTACAGTAGAGAATTAGAAAGTTACGCTAGACGAGTTCTGCAAATTATTCCCGAAACAGTTTTCGGTATTTTGGCGCAGATTGTACATTTGGAGACAAATTATTTTAGTGAAATACCTACCAAGCTTTACAAAGACAAAATCAAAGATTATGCACAATTAGATGAAAGACTGAAGGTAAATAAAATGCATTTGCTCATTTTTAATATTTATGAAAGAGCTCATCTACATTTTTTTTGACTTTTCTTTTTCCAGATGGCAGAGTTAACATATGCGGTCTCAGTATTCACGAAGGGAATGTTATCATTGCGAAGCGTATCCTTAGGTGTTTTAAGAGTCGACTCTCATCGTCTTTTGGAAGATGGAATTCGTCAAGAATTAGTAAAAAAAGTCACGCTGGCTTTACATAAGAGTTTGATCTTTGATGCAAAGTCAAAGGTAATTTCTAAATATAAATAGTTTATTTGAAATAATTACTCTTTTTAAGTATTTTCTTGAATTATATAAGAAAATTTCCCCACATTTTCAGAAATTTGATACATTTTTTATAAATTTAAAAAAATGTTGAACTTATGAGTTTCTAGAGATTTTTAGAGGATTTTGTTTAATTTTAAGGGTTTTGAAAAGTGTTTTAAAGAATTTTCATGGTGATCGTCCAATTTAAGGGATTTCAGAAGATTCTTCAATTTTTAAAAGAATTTGATGGAATTTTAAGGGATAATTGCTGTGTTACAGAATCAACTAATTGCCAAATTACAAAATTTGGCAACTGCAATGGATGGATACCGCAAATCGTTTCAATACATTCAAGACTATATAAACATCAACAGTTTGAAAATTTGGCACGAAGAAGTACGTATTGTGGATATCTGAAAAATAAATATCACTTTTTCTATATTTCACTTTTTTACTTTTTAAAATTCTCAGGTAACGTACATCATAAACAATGCCGTGGAAGAAGAATGCAGAGGTTCCACATGGACACCCGGAAAATCATGGACTTATTATCAGGATGAGAAACTGAGTTCTCACACACTTCCAAGTGATTCCAATTCCCTGACGTTTATGGGTAGACTAGCGCAGGAATTAATTCGAATAACAGATCCTAAGTAATTACACAAAAATTTTTAATATACTGTCCTGCAAAAAACGTCAACATTAAAAGTATTGCTTTAAATACTTTTTAATGCGATTGAACGCGAAAAAAGTTTAAAGCGAAATTAATATGGGAGCCTGGGGCTATTTGGGACAGTGAATAACATTTGGATAAATTAGATTTAGATCGGTTCAAGTTTTCAAGATGTTTGAATTTGTTTGTTTGGGTTTTCGGGATGTTTGAGTTGAGTCGGGATTCGGGTTGGTTCTGGTTTCCGCGTTTCTGGTCAAATTTTTCGAGACGGGTCAAAATTTAATACTTTTCAAAGTGACGTATTTTGTAGCGTAAATAGTAATAGTAATTAATAATACATAATACTGTATATATATCATGTTTTATTGTAGAACCTCAGTTTATATAGAACATACTCTCGCATGGTATGATCTAAAAAATCAGAACGAAATTATCAGTCACAAAGTATTTTCTATGATACTGCAAGCAGTGGGTACGCCAGGATTGACGGGATTAGACAAAATGATTTCTTTCTATATCGCAGTCGAAATAGAAAACACTGTTAAGTATATTAATCAAGGCATTAAAGGTAAATTGTGGACGGGAATGTTGAAGGAATGTGAAAGTATTTGTCAGAATACAGATTCGAAAAGTAAGTATAATATATATGAGATTTTAAAATTAAATATTTTTGCGCTGTAATAATTTTAATATTTTAAAAAGCTGAGTACACTGTAATTTTATAAACAGATTATTAATAGGAGTTTAAATTTTCAAGTAACAAAAATTATTATTATTAATTATTACTCAGGTTATCCAGGAAAATTACATGCAACTCTAAGCACGCATGTGAGCAAGGTGTGGTCTTCATTATTGGATTCCGTATTAAAGATTGGACATTTGCAGTTACTCAGACACAATATTTCCTTTGAGCTTAACACCGAGTGCAAATTTGAAGCTAAACATATGGAAGGTGCCCTTAAGACATTAAATGAGTAAGTAATGATTTATATTATGTATTTTAAGGAGATTTCACATAATATATGTATACAAATATTTATCAAAAAATTCAAAGCAATAATATTCAATATCGATAATTATCGATATATTTTTCTCTTACTAATATGCTAATATTATACTAATTTTTACTTCAACAGGGCAATCCTTGGAGAAATTCGTAAAGAAGAAAAGCAAACTGAACTGGATTCAATTCTTATGCAGAAACGTGATCTTTTATTGGAACTTAGCGTCCGATTGGACTGGGCTGGAATTACAGATCCTTTGAAAAAGGGTTACATTGAGCCGCCAGATATAAATAACATCTCGTTCATCATGTTCCTATTAACTGTGATACAAATTCATAAGTTATATATCTGCAAGAACACAGGTTCGTCAAAAAGTTCGATTTTTAAATTTTTCAAAAATTTCGTATAATATCACTTTAAATCTTTTAAAATTTAAAATCACTTCACAAATTGTTTTAAAATTCCTCTATATCAATGTGTTTTTAAAATTTGTCGTGAAATTTTAAAGGATTTCAAAATACTTCATAGAGTTCTTTATTAAACAAAACGTAATGAAAATTGCAGCAAGTCTCTTAAGTAAAAAGATTCAAGACCCGGTGGATTCCGTGATTTTGTCTGTTGGAATTCAATCTGTTCTCCAACAATTTGGCGATTCCCATTTGATGAGCTACGTTGGTCACTTTTGTGATTACATTGTCTCACACGCAACAGTTGATAGGTAAAGTATGAGCTGTCCCCCCTAGCAGGTTTTTACTTTTCCAATTTGCGAGAACTCTAGAGGTCGTAATTTTCCTTTGCAAGCAATAAAAAATGTTTCTGTATTATTAAGATGTTTTTTTTTAAGAATTTGAACCAACTTATGGCTAAAAAATTTCAAAATTGAATTTTTTGGGTGTTTTTAAGAAAACTTTTTACCATTTCGAACCGTGTAATGTGGTTTCCTCTCTTAAACTTTTGAATTTTAAACTCTACTTCCCGTATAATAAATTTAAAAAATGTATAATTACTTTACTTTTCAGTTCGAAACTGACGAGCGAATGGGAGATGGAGGCAATAATAGGGTTACATTTTCTGGAACTATTCTCGAAGTACTCAGGCATTCCAAAGTCAGTCATTTTGAACTGCATTCCCACCGTAGTATTGGACCAATATCATGTAAAAGGGATCAAGCAATAATAATCTTTGACATATAAAGATATATAATTATAAACATATATCAGTGTATTATTTATTACTGTTGATTAATGTTTGTTTCTGTTTTAATAAAATAAATGCCTTCAAACAAAAATGTTTTAGAGGCTAATTGTAAGCAGTTGATCTGCTTTCTCGTTGCCCTTGATCCCTGAGTGACCAGGGACCCATAGTAGGACCACCCTATTGTTTTCTGAAAGTTGGTTGAGAGCCTTTTTACACTCTCACACCAGAATCGATGTGATTTCCGGTTTCCCAACCGCCTTGATTGCCGCCTGGCTATCAGAGCAGATGCTAATGCATTCGCCCCTGTTATTTTCCTCTAACAGCATCTCCGTACATCGGAGAATGGCAAATACCTCCGCCTGGAATACCGTTGGGTATTGTCCCAACGGGATCGCCATCCCTCTCTTATGCGCGCTGTCATACAGTCCAGCTCCCGTCCAGCCTTCCGCCTTGGAGTCATCCGTAAACACGATGTGCCCTTGTAGGAAGGCCCTCCCACTGCTATTGAAATAAAAGTGGACAAATACCGGTTCCGTACAAACACATTTATTAATTATAATTTCAAGTTTTCTTCGATCAGTAATTGATACCGTTAATATTGTAATACAGTATATTTTGAAAATCGTAAAAATAATCTCATCGTTGAGGAAAAATGAATTAAACGATTCTTAAGGTAAATAAAAAAAGTGCCTAATTCTCCAAACGACACATTCGCATTAGAGAAATTCACGTATGAGATCTTTTTATAAATTGCGTTTGAGTTTTTCTATGCAGTAATAATAATATTATGAATAGGATTGAGATGAAAACGGCTTGAGCCGAAAATATCATCAAATTAAATATGTAACAACGCAGATATTTAAGAAGCGACATTAAAAAATTACTGTCAATAGTGTAGAACTAATTGACGCATTGAAGGTGAATCTTAAAAAAAAGCGTAAAAATACTAAAATTATTATCAGACGACGATTATGCCGACGAGTCCACATCTTACTGATTCACTATAATGACCCGTTAGTAAAATCATAATGTTCTAAACTTCAAGCACATTTTATAGACCTTGGTGAAAGTTCCACCAGGTTCATCTCTCACAAGAGACTCTGTACGCATCTCTTTTTTTTTTTTCTTTTTTTTTACATAGTGAGTAAAGAATGAATTTACATACTGTTTCGGTAAATTATTTGCCTAGTAAGTGTTCATTCCTTAGAACATGTGAATTAAGAATATGATCTAGGCAAATCAATCTAGGTACTCGTCGTTCAAGTGCAAATTCATCAAGTGGAATGCCAATTGAACGTTGACTTATTAGGTCTTTTGCACTCTTCATTATGATAATGCTATTAATTTAATTCTAACTCTGACTCCGATGAGTCGTCATCGGACTTGAGAGCATACGAAACTGGCTTTCGAGCACGTCTCGCGGTTGTGCGCGGTGGTGGCGAATCCTCGGACATACTTCCATCTTCGGATTCTGACTTCTTCTTGCGCTTCTTGACCTGCAATTCATAGAGAAATTTAATTTATATTTTTCAATCAAAAAGTAAATTCAAACAATTATTAAGGATTTTATCAGAGAACAGGGTGGCCACATGTCAGGAAAGTCAGGGAAATGCAGTGAAGTCCTGTAAAAAATTACTTACAGGGCTTGATTTCACCTCGAAAATGTCGTCTGATTCAGAGCCAGAAGATTTAGAAACCTTCTTCTTCCTGGGTCTTTTAATAGGCGCCTTTCCACTTCCGTTTTCGGCTTTCTTTTTAGGACCTATAAAATAAAAACGTATTAAAATGTAATTTTTATTTCTGACCTTAAGGGCATGTGTTACTTACCATGTGTGCAAATTTAGATTACCCGGCTTTTTTCTCCACAATTTTTACTCTATCAAAAAAGGAATATTACACAGACGTCCGTTTTCACGTTCTTTACGTCTGTACACTATTTTTTTTCTGTTTCTTTTTTGTTTTTTGAAAAAGTAAATACTGGGGAAAAAACAAGGGTAATTTGGATTTTTTGTAGGTTTGCTTATATGGTAACAAAGCCTTAATAAAAACGTTGACATTCATCAAATAAATAAAGGAATCTTTATGAATTCCAATTTTTTTTAATTACCTCTTTTAGCTGCAGGTTTCACAGGTGAATCTTCTCCAGATGAAAGAATAACGGGCCTTACTGGTTTTTCATCTGGCGAGTTACTGACCAAAGAGTCGAATAGTTCTTCTGAACTTGCTGCAAGATAAATTTCAAGACACAAATATAATTATTTGTCTCTAATTTGAAAACAGCAATTGCTTTCTCTTGGTTTAACATTCACATGAATTAAAATTAAATATCTTACGTTTTGCTCGAGGTGGAGGTGAACTGTCGAAATCCATATCATCATCACTTTCATCACTGCTGTTGTCTTTTTTCTTATTTTTCTTGATTGGTTTGAACGGTAGCGTTGTTTGTTTTCCACCTAGAAGACCAACATTTAATTAGTATGATTAAATTAAACTTAGAACGAGCTTTTGAATACTTTTTCGGATTTAACACAATAATTCTCAAACATACCTCCTTTCTTGACTGTTTTCTTTTCTATTTTTTCGGGCGAATTTCCCAGTCTGTCATCCAGGCTTTTGGCATTGTTTTCAATCAACGCATCAAATTCGTCCTTATCATCCTTTTCTTTCTTCACCTTTCGCTCTTTCTTTATTCCGTCTTTCTTGTCCTTCGAAACGATGTCTGCTTTCTCTATCTTCTTCTTTAATTCCGTATCGATAACTGGAAGGACTCGACGGGTTTCATCAGAGTTGTAGAACTTCTGCGGTGGTTTTTTTATTCCTTTCTGCGACTTGTTTTCATCTTTCTTCTCCTTTTCTTCTATCTGTGAAATTGAAAATGTAATCATTTTAGAATTAAATATTCAAAACAAGAATATTTCAATTTTTTAAATCAATCATTAATCACTTTTGTAGAAAATCTACATACTTTGTTCAACTCGGCCAGTAAATTGTCTAAATCCTCTTTCCAGAGAGACATCGGTGTGCGTGCTTGTAATCTTTTAAGCTCCGCTATTTTCTCGTCTCTTTGACGCAGCAGCTCGTCCTTCTTTTCTTTTGTTAAATTCCACATACTCATTCCAAGAAGGTAATCGAAGTTTTCCTTCTCTACTGCCGCTGCTGTAACTTCTTCTTCGGCGTTCTCGGCTACCTCCTCCTATGTTATTAAAATTCAAAAGACATTTAGAAAGAGTCAAAATTTTAAAGATTTAAAGACATATTTAAAGACATAACTTAGGATTTCACTTCTCTGATAGATATTTTACCACTTGTATTAACAAATCATTTTTTATCTATACATAATTCAGTCATTACAGTACAGTACTGTACTGTATGTACAGTAAAATAGGTACTAGGTAATAGGTAAGGAAAATTATTAAAATACATTCTTACACTTCGAAATCCAAAGTTATTTGAAAAGAGGTCATGGAGATTGTATGCAGTTAACTTACATTATTGCACATGATATGCAGCGTAAAATACAGACACAGTTAGGAAAAGAATTCATATTGCCAAGAGAAAATTGTTTAAATATTATATTACTAACCAGAATTTCGTCTCTGTTTTGGGCCAACTTCCAGGCAACGACGGGGTCGGAATCGTACTTTCTACGTACAAGTTCCGCTATCATGTCCTTCTTCTTTTTGTTTTCGATGACTAAAGTACCGTCGCACTTCTCGAGAATAAATCTACTCTGATTGGAGAGTTTCGAAGCTTCAGCCTGCAGGATGCCTTCTAAGTAGTCTTTCCTTTTGTGGTACATTTCCAATCTCACTTTGTAGAAATTTCTGAGAAACTGGAGAGCGCTGTCGTATTTTTGCAGACACTGATTTTCATCAAAAGCACACTGAAAAAAAAATTCGTCTATATTCAACAACCATCCGAAAAATTTGCTTGTTTGAAATTATTAGGAATTTGACAGAGTTCGTCTTTCGGGATGTTCGGTTCGGGTTTTGAAAATATTCGTATTGAATCAGAATATGAGTCGGTTCAGGTTTTCGGATCGGGTCTGTGGGCGTTACAAAAAATATTTTATCAATATTGAGAAGCAAAAAAAATTACATACCATCGATGTAATTGTCATGGTAGATTGTAATTTAAAGGCTTTGTGAAGACCATCTCTTTCAAATTCATGTAACTTATCACGATTCATGGTTACAATAAATTGAACTGTCGTATCCGTGTTGTATTCCTTATAATCTCTGAAAAAATAAAAGATTGTTGATATTATTAAAAAATTATATTTTACAAGGAAAACTTTATAAATAAAACTTTCTCTCATATTAGATTAGATTAGATGTTCGGGCGAGGAGCCCCACCCCCGTGGGGCCCCTTAGGCGCTCAGGTTAAAAGCACATTGTGCCTAATCCCTTAACCCCAGACGCTGCCTAGCCCCTCATTCCAGTCCTCTTAACGAAGCCTAGAATGTCGCTGGTTGTTAGCGCTCTAATCTTCTCTGGTTCCAGCATAGCTGACCCGAAGGTTTGTTGTCGGAGCCCGGCAAGCGTCGGGCACCGACATAAGACATGAAGAGACGTTTCATCGTCCCTCCCACACTTGCGACAAGCGGGGCTGAGTGCCAGCCCCATTTTGTGTTTATGGTAATTCAAATGGTTGTGCCCTATGAGCATCTGTACCATAATCCTTACATCTCTCTTGGGCCAGTTAAGGATGGTACCGGCCAAATCCTTCCTACGGCGACCGCCCAGGATGGCTTTTGCCTGCCTACATCCATTACCTTACGCCCAGTGGTTGTTGTGCTGTCGCACCACCCATTTCTGGATCTCCAGCTTACTACAGCAGGATGCCAAGTCCAGAAAGGGTTCTAGGCCAATTGGCCTACCTGCTGCTCCTCTTTTAGCCAGTTGATCCGCTTTTTCGTTGCCCTTGATCTCTGTATGACCAGGGACCCATATTAGGACCACCCTGTTATTTTCCGAAAGTTGGTTGAGAGCCTTTTTACTCACAAACCAGAATCGATGTGATTTCTGGTTTCCCGACAGCTTTGATTGCCGCCTGGCTGTCCGAGCAGATGCTTATGCACCCGCCCTTCCTGTTTTCGCCTAGCAGAATTTCAACGCATCGGAGAATGGCAAATACTTCCGCCTGAAACACAGTAGGATTCTGCCCCAGTGGGATCGCCAAACCTCTTTTGCCTGCGCTGTCGTACAGGCCAGCTCCCGTTCAGCCCTCCCCAAGCCATCAGTATACACGATTACACCTTGCAGAAGGCCCCCTCCTCCTCCTTCTCTCACGCCTCCCATTCTGGGATGAATGTCCCGAAGAGTTTGTAGAAGCTGTACCTTTTTGTTATTCTATCCTGCCGCATCTTTAGAGTTAGTAGATTTGCGATGTCTTTAGGGAGCCTAGGTGTCTAGGCCCCTGCTACCATTTACCCGACGCAACAAGACGTCCAACCGTCCAAGCCGCCCCCGCATTTATCGCCACATGCAGGGGCTCCTCACAGAGAATAAGGCCCACTGCCGCTGTTGACGTTCTCTCATAAAGTATAGATAATTTTTAAAAGAATGAAAACTTGAATTTTACTATGATCAGAAATAAACTCCCTGTTTTTTAAATTTTTAATTGTGAAAATTTGATTTTTCAACTACAACTTTTCAAATTATCACATTTTAGAGCTGCTGTAAGGAAAATAAGGATTTCTTTTGTTGACACGGATCAGATGACCTTATATTAATAGATTCAGGAATCAAAGTGCTTATTGAACACAAAGGTTAATAAAACTTTACAGCTAGTTTTATATATATAATAAGATTAATACATACGTGATTACAGATGGGGTTTTATCGGATCCGTGCAACATTGGTTCCAGTACGGTTTCTTTGTAGGCCTGAGTCCAAGTTCCAATAGGCAATTCCGTTATCTCTACTTTGTCTGGTCCAATAATTGAGATTTCACCGCTGATTACGTATCGGTAATCTCCGCAACTCTCTATGGTACCTTTGAAATTTTTGTAATAAGGAATCTGCAAAAAAAAATCAATATTTTCTTTAGTGAAAATTACTTTTGAGTCAGATCAAGTTAATTTAACATCAAAATTTAATATTTTCTATACCATGGGTTTGGGATCTCCGCCATCCATCATTCTGTAGAGATTCTCTATGATTTCTCGTGGATTGTAGTTTGGAATTTTTGTCATCCAACCAGTTCCAATACCATCAGCACCGTTAACTAGCACCATTGGTATAATTGGCACGTAAAAGACGGGTTCAATCTTCTGATTATCGTCATACTCGGGTTTCAGGAGAGGATCGTCATGTTTGTGGAAGATGAAACGCGCTAGAGGACTGCAATTATAAAATTAAATCAGATGTTTTCTTTCCAATGATCGATCAGTCTTAATACAATATACTATTATATCTTACCTGAGCATCGTGAAGATGTATCTCGGACTTGCAGAATCTTTTCCACCCGCCAGTCTAGTTCCAAATTGACCTATGGGCTGCAGCAAGTTGATGTTGTTGCTGCCGACAAAGTTCTGCGCCAAGTTAACAATAGTCGCCATAAGTGACATTTCACCGTGGTGATAAGCAGATTGTTCAGCTACGGAAGCTCCCAACTGAGCGACCTTGACTTCTTTCTTGTCGTTACGTTTCAGACAAGTGTACAAAACTTTTCTCTGACCGGGTTTTAGACCGTCTATCATGTTTGGTATCGACCTCACGTTATCATAGTTACTGAAGAGAACCAATTCAACGTTCACGAAGTCGGAGAAGGACACAGCACGCGTCTCCTTTTGGTACAAATACCTCTCGCTAAGTCCAATCTCTTTTCTCCTCTTAGTCTCTTCCATGTGATTCGTCAACCAATCCTTTCGCTGATCAGCACACTTCTTGCTGAAAGCCATGATGATGTTCTGATCATCTTGATCACCTTCGTACTTAAACTTAATCCTATGTCTGGTCATGTTTTCGAAGTACTCCTTTGCTTCAGCAGCAGTGGAAGTACCCAAACCTGTGGAGAAAGAAATTCATTACAGAATGTTGAAAAATAAAATCAGAGTTTTACGTTTAGTAAACACCTTGTAAAATACATAGGAGAGCAAAACAAATCAAGAGACCAAAAAATCGAACCTTTGTAGTATTTTATTTTGTACGTGTGATAGTTTTCCGTTTCCTTCTTCCAGATCTCGAATTCCGGTAACGAAAAGAAGGAAAGAGATTGATTTCCCTTCCTCGCTTTCACGATCGGTGTGATAAATTCTTCGATGAAGTTGTGCTTTAATAGCGAAGGCCAGTTGTGGTGAATGAAGTTGATCAGAAGACCTTTGATGTGCGAGCCGTCCTAAAAGTACCGGAAAAATTAATCGTATTAAATTACTGCTCAAAGAGAATTCAAGAACATTTATACTGAAAAGGAAGCCAAGATGATTAAATAATAACCTGATCCTGATCTGTCATGATCATCATTTTTCCGTAACGTAAAGTCTTGAGGTCATCTCTAGTTTCGTATTTCTTTTTATATTGCAAGCCGAGAATTTTGATCAGATTGTTGATCTCGGCATTTTCCAGAATCTGCTTGTGGGTGGCTTCTCTAACGTTCAAAATTTTACCTAAACATTTTAAAAATTGTTTTAAAAAATAGCTTTTTCTAAGAAAAAAAAGTAGAAAAGTTTCCTTAAAACCGATTACTAACCTTTTAAAGGAAAGATGCCGAATTTGTCACGACCAATGGAGGAAATTCCTGACACAGCCATCGTTTTGGCTGAGTCTCCCTCTGTTAATATTAAGGTGCATTCCATTGATCTTCCAGTACCTGCGTCGTTAGCATCTTCCAATTTTGGTATTCCTAAACAGAATAATCATGTAATAGACACATAACAAATAAAATATTTAATAGCAGGCTTCACAGCATAGAATATTCTCAACAAAAAAAAAGGAAAATAGAGTGATTTTTTCACGTAAATAGAGGAATAAATTCCTTGAAATATTTTTAATTTTTTTTATTGACTTAATCCGAAAAAGAGGTAAAATAGAGAAAAGGTTACAAAGCCTGTAATAATTCTTTAGTTATTTACAATTACTTGTAATTATTACCTTGCAGTTTTCGCTGTTTCGATTTTGGACCCAATTTCTGGAGTTGACTGTCTGCTTTAAACTTAGCCCAAGAGAGCACAGATTCTACAATTCCTATTTTCGTTACCTGAAATGAAATTTCGTGAATTTATTTTATTCTCAACCGGTGGGAACAAAAAAACTCTGTGTATCAAAATATTAGACTTACCGTCGTGATAAATTTTTCACTAAGCACACACTTAGAGCCAAAGCTCTTAGCCTGAAGAGTCATATTTTCTTTAGTTTGAGAATCAAACGTAGGATTGTTAACGAGGCAGTTGACGAAAATCCACATGTGATTTTTAATCTGGAACGGCTTGATGGCGATACCTCCTTTGTTTTTCTTCTTCAACGTCTCGGTAAGTTGTTTCACGATCATATCTGTGACATGGTCCACGTGTCGACCGCCCTGAAAATTATTAAAATTATTGACGATTATTATTAAGTACTTTCAAATTTAAATCGTAGTCATCAAATGACAATCTGTGATGACTGAAATCGTTCAAAAGTTTTAAACTAAAAAAAAATTACTTTTGTTGTTGCGATGCTGTTTACGAAAGACATTTGTTGAAACCCTTTGTCCGACAACGTCATGGCGACTTCCCAACGGGCTCCGCAATGCTCGTAGGCAATTTTCAGAGGGTTTCCGACGTCATCTTCTTTTCCTTTGATGTACAGATCTACGTAGTCTTTGAAATTTTTGACAGGAACACGAGAACCATTCAGGAAAACTTTGACGCCGCCAGTAGAAGCAGCTACATCAAATGCTCGACGAGACATGAGAGATACGATGTCATCATCCAAGGCCTGCATTTTGAATTTTGTTAAATCAGGCGAGAAAGTAACTTTCGTGAAATCTTCTCCTGCAAATTCTTTAACTCGTGGCTCGCTTGCTTTGCCCATATTGTTACCCCAAGTCTGTAAAGAAGAAAGACATTTTTAATTTAAAGAAATGTAAATTCAAAAAAGCTTATTCGATATAATAATCGCAACCTCTTTTTGTGATAGGTACATACAATAAAGTAGAAGATTAAATCTTGAAAAGGAAAATATATCAAAATATACCTGTTTAAGACTTTTCTTGTATTCTTTGCAAGCTGTTTCAACAGTGAATCGGTGACTGAAAATATTACACAACTTGGCTCCGTAACCATTTCTGCCTCCAGTTACTTTTTCCTCTTCGTCGTCGTAGTTTGAAGATGTTAACAAGTGTCCAAAAATCATAGTTGGCACGTACATGTTCTCTTCTTTGTGTATAACAACTGGTATTCCTTTACCGTTATTCCACACGGATATTGTGTTGTTTTCTCTGAAAAGATATTTTATAATTACTCAGAGTATTAATAATTTAATATATTAATAATAATAATTTATAATAACTTAGAATTTAAAACACTCAGTACTGGAAATTTCGTTTTATTTCAAGGATAACATTTAAAATTCTAAAACCTTATTGCTTTCTCATAGAGAAAGCTTTGTATCGATGAAAATTATCGATTTCGGACCTATTCAAGTTTTCGGGATGTTGCAAAGAAATAAAAAATAAAAATAAAATACTTACGCATCTATATCTATTTTGATTGCATCCATTTTTGGATCACGTTGCTTATTATCAGCTGCGTTTACGAGAATTTCGTCAAATATCTTGTAAAGTCCAGGAACGTATTTTATTTCCTTCTGGACCATCATCTCCTTTTCTTTGTCGTAGACCCACATCATCTCAGTGACAAACTCAACTGATCCGATGTACGTGTCGGGTCGGAGCAAAATATGCTCCAACTGCGACTTCTTCTGGTAAATACCCTCGATGGTCTTCTTTTTCGAGCCTCCATCTCCGGCTCCATTCTCTACAGCTGAACTCATCTTGAGAATACGGTTTTTAAGACACCTGAAAGGAAATAATTAAAAAGCTCTTTCAAAATCTGTTAAAGATAGTAGAATTTATTATCGACTAATTGCACAGTTATTAGTTCAATTATTTTTTATTAATATGGGTGTTGGGTATAAGTTTTGATCTCAAAATTCTATCTCTTCATTTTACTCAAAAAATATTAAAATTGTGTATATTTTTACTTTGTAGCCATAACGTTTCCAAAAATATAAGGGTGACTAGACAGCGAAAAATTGAATAATTTTAATATTGATTTAGTAAAATGAAGAAATTGAATTTTGAATAACTTGAATCCAACATCCTTAATGTGCTTCTAAGCTTTTTTCTTAAGATTTAATCACTCACGATAAATGAAAGGGAGCTCCACAAATAAAAACTTTATTAATTGTTCTACTCCACATTTAAAGATAAACCAAAAAGCATGCGTCCTTTTAACATTATCTTCACAAGGAAAAGGCACCTAATAAAAAAAATCAATAAATAAAATAATTTTTCGGCGTCGAGAGGTAAAGGGTGAACTTTCAAACTTTCAAGATTATAAAAAAATAGGCTGGAGAATTAATATTTGATCTAATTTTGAATGCTTAGAGTCTCAAATTTGGATTTATTCCGTTTTGATGGCTGCTATTTCAAATAGGAAATTTTAAGGATGTTGGACTCAAGTCCTAAATTCAAAATTCGATTTCTTAATTTTACTAGACGAATAGTATAATTTCCAAGCTAATATCATTTTGGTCAATTAAATATATCATTATTATAATATAATAAATTAAACCTTTTGTAAAAAATTGAATTAGAGAAGAGTTGAAGAAAATATTTCTATTTTTTCTTATAAGTATTAAATTAAAAATAATAGTTTAAGGATAAAAAATATGTTTGAAACAATTTTTAAAATTTTTTCGAAAAAAGTCTGCTTTCTCTAAACTGCGCGCATGCGCGAAGACGCTGACCAAGCTAAAAATGCTAAAAATGTATTTCTATACGTATTTAGATTGTAGGAAAAAAGTTTGAAAAGTGTGCATTAAGATTAATTTTGGAACTTTTTTTTTTGATAAAATGACAGGTTGAAATTTCAACAGATGTTCAATAGTGTCTCCCCTTAAAATTTGTTCTCGCTTTAAAATTTTTTAAAGATGGCGATCGTGTTTCGCGCCAAATAATAGTGTAAACCTATTGTTTAAGATTAAAAATCAATTTGATAAATTGTATTATTATTCTTATTCCAATGATATTACATTATTAACAACAATACGCTTTAAAAAATAAGTTGTTCACAAGAAAATTACCATTACATTGTTTTTTTTATTCTTTTTTCAATTTAAAATGGATCGAGATTAAAGATGGCGGCTAGAAACGGACGAATGACAATGGTGTATCAATAATGGTGGCTAAATGTGAGCACCATTGCTTAGATCGTTTGGCAAGCGTCATGAAAGACTATGAGTTGGAGGATCAAGAAATATGTGGAAAATATGCAAAATAAATTCGCTCATTTCAATATTTAAAAAAATATGCACCTAAATCCAAATATAATATGCAGTAAACCTTTGCATCATAAAATTTCGTGTATTTTTCGTAAATTGCAAAACTTGCTCCAAAAATTTTGCTAGTAAATCTAACCTTAAAGCTGGTCAATTGAGACAAGAAAACAAATTATTTTGCTTCAGTTATCAAGAGCAAACGTGTCTAGACACGTTTTGTAAATTTTCAATAGAGATTTTGATCAATTTAGCAAAAATTCCGTTAATGTTTGAAATTAATTTAAATTGGCTGAAAAGAGTAAAAAAAAAAGCGATAAAAATAATTTAGTCTCTGATGCTAATTAGGCAAAATAGAATTGGAATAAAAGCTAAAGAAGTTAAAGGGAAATATCAATAAAGGGTAAGAAAAAGTGAGCGTTAAAAATTTACCTGCTACCCCTTCAATCCTTTCGAAAATGAATTCACTATTCATATATTCACTTCATCGGGTGGGACATCCGTCGCCCATCGTCATTCATAAAATATTAAATGTACTCATAGAATGCGTTTTGGAATCAGAAAGGAGACAAAATTATTGGCAAATCTGCAAGCAATCATAAACAACTGTAGCACTTTGGTAAACGACGATGACTTCGGATCCCGCGCGAAGTGACAACTACGAAGACCATAGAGTGTATAATTAATAATAGTCAAGTAGTGTGATATCGACGCTTGAGTCAGGGTTGGGTAGTTCAGTCATAGATACGTAAAAAATCCTCAAGTCACAGCGCGTAAATTACCAACCCTGTAATGCTTACCAACCTGTCATGTTTACAATTGTTTACAATAAAAAACTGTTATGCAAATTCTAAAACTCATAATTCACAACGTTGCTTCCTTTTTTTTGTAAATAATAAAAATATTAAGCAATTCACTATTACTAACAAAAAAGTTAGTTAAAATTATAATTTATTTAGAATTGTGTAAAAAATAACATTTTAAAGTTCCCACTAATGAGAAACTTTTATAATACATTTTCCGACTTGAAAAAATGAGGAATGAGGTGGGAATGGATATTTCTTAGCGTTATTCGATCGACGACCGAAATACCAAAGAGCCAAAGTGCTAGCAAAAATGTAAAAATCGATAAAAAAAAAAACTCTCCCGTAATACTTCGGGAAACATCTACACTAAAAAACGCATTTCGATTTTTTTGTTTCAGGAGATCCAGAAGTTGTGATATTCACCGCAAAACAGTTTTTTTTTTTCGAGATGCCTGTGGAGATTTGCTGTCAACGGCTAATTTACCAATATTTTTCAATAAAAAATTTAAATCATTTAAAATCATTTTGAAAGTTTTGAAATTGTTTGAAACATTTTGAAATCCCTTAAAATCTCTTGAAACATCATAAAATCACTTACAATCCCTTAAAATCCCTTAAAATTCTTTAAAATCCTTTAAATCTTCCGTACATCTCTTAAGATATCTCTTATAAAATCTTAAAATCACTTAAAATATCTTTAAAACATTTAAAATCATTCTGAAAATCTTGAAATTGTTTAAAATATTTTTAAATTCCTTAAAATGTCTTGGAGTTCTTTAAAATCTCTTTAAATATCATAAAATAACTTCAAATGCATTAAAATTCTTAAAGTCACTTCAAGTCATTTAAAATGTCTTGAAAATCTTTAAGGGCGTTGTATCCAAGTGTTAAGCTCAAAATACCATACTCCATTTTACTCAACAAAAAGTACAGATAAATATTTTTTCGCTCTGTAGCGCTAATCTTTTTTCAAATATAAGACTGCATACAGAGCGAAAAAATATTTAATATCGATACTTTTTGCAAAAAACGAAGAATTCAAAATCTTAAATTCAAAATTGAATATTTCAATTTTACTTAAGAAATATTTGAATTCTAGTTAAAAATTGATTAATTCTACAGAGGGAAAAAATTATAAATATTTGTTCAGTAAAATGAAGAAATCGAATTTTTAGATTAGAACTTGGCTCCAACACCTTTAAACTCTCTTGAAATCACATACGATCTCTTAAAATTCATTAAAATCTTCTTGAAATAGTTAAAAATAATTTGAAATCTCTTAATATCCTTTAAAATTCTGTATTTCACAGTTCCACTGAAAAAAAATTCAAAAAATATTTGTTTTCCTCTAGAGTAGCCTAATCCATTCAAATGTAATTTCCGTAGAAATATGCTGCCTGGGTGGAAATTCCTCCACTTCCTTGCCACGTCATGTCACAGCCTGGATTCGTGCTGGGCACTGCAGAGAAATTTTATACGCATCGGCGGCTAGCGTGCGTAAAGCACTTGAAGCACAGAGAGTTGCTCCTGCGGTAGGCGGCTAGCGGCGGCAAATGCGGCGGCGGCAAATGCGGCGGCGGCAAATGCGGCGGCGGCGGCGATAGCCGGATCTTCCTACAAAAGGGCCACAGATCGAATCGGTTGCTCAGTACTTCGTTTCGCAGCACTGCATAAAGCAACGAAAACCAAGTTTTCATTTTATTAACTATTTTCGTGTTATTAAAAAAAATCAATCAATAATTTTCCTTCCGCGAATAAACTACTAAGAAATACTAAAAAAAAAGAGACAAAAATCGGATACAGAGAAGCAAAAATGAAAAAACAACCATTGGTGAACTGCATAAGTTTTTAGCGAAAAAAATCTGTTTTCGATTTTTTAAAAATAATTAGAATAGTGCCCCTTATTAATTCCAAAGAACTAGATAAAACATTATTATTCTGAAGAATTAATGACAATTTAATAGTGTAAATTTGAGAGAAAAAAATATTTTATTTTTGAAATATTGTCCTCTGTTCGATTTTTTGTCCTCTGCTTTTTTAATAAACCCGGTAGTATTTTTTGGTAGGGGTTACACAAGTTACGTCCATTTTGGAGAATTATTCTGCTATGCATTTGACGCAACAAGTCACAAGTGAGGAATTTTCCGGAACAAATGCAAGAGCTTTCAAAATTTTCTCTAGCCAAAAATTAAAAGTGTGTTATAGACTTGAAAAGTGCTATGTGCAGTGCCGTGTTACAAGTCATTTAATTTTTTAAAATATATTGTTCCAAATATTTTTTTGTGCACTATTTTTTGTAAATTTTAATTTGAACACAAACCAGGTTTCTATTAATTTTCGCCCACCAAATTTCCCAGTTTTTCCCGGTTGCGAATTTGAAATCTTCTTTTAATACAAGCACAATTAAAATAAATTTAATTTTTTTAAATTTTAAATACGACTCCTGATTCGACTTTGTTTCTCGGTTTTCCTGGTTTTTCTCGGTTTCATTTCAATTTCCGTTTATTATCCGCTTTCCCGGTTAGTAGGCACGCTGAAAAAAATTTTTTTCTTTCATTTCCAATTGAGTATTAATCTTTAAAAAAAAACTGTAAATTTTGTTTAAACCTGAAAATTTTAATTAAAAATCAAAATTAGAGAAACGATAACAATTTGAAGTGCCCCTTTCATACTAAATATTAAAATTCGATAAAAGGATTTTCATCCTTTTTTCAATTACTATTAAACTTAAAACTATCATATTTTTTTTTATTGGCAAACGAGCTGTACTCAAAAAGTTTAATAGAGGAAATGAAATATAAATTTTCAAGTATATCGTGACCCATTTATACTAAAATTAACGATGACTCGAAAGATACACACAAATTTAACGATGGTTTAGTCTAATCGATAATTCTGTCTCGACATTAGACTGCATCCAATTTGCACAACTACCATAGCCTTACTATTTAATTCTAAGGACAACATTATTACCTTCTTTCAATTTCAAAATTAATATTTTATTTTTATTACATTCTCATCAAATGAGAAGGTATTGGTTTTGTGTGAAAAATGATTTTCGTTTATTTTTGTTACTACCGTCATTATAATATTGCACATTTTTTTTTTTTTTTCTCTCCATCGGGATTCCCCCTATCTATAATTCGACTCCCCTTATCCCATGGGACTCCAAATAACCAACAAAACTTCCCCTACCCGTTGGGATTCCCTCTATCCCATGTGACTTTACCTATTCCTCCAGACCCCCTAGTTTCATATTCCTCCTAATCCCATGGAACCCCATCTCACCTTGAGACTCTGCCCCTGGAGATCCCCTCCACCTCAGCTCGGGACTCTCCTTATTCTTAAATCCACCTCCTACCCTTCGAGACCTCCCCTATTCCTAGGAACCTAGTCTCACCTTGGACCTCTCTCCATATCGGTGCCACCCCATCCCATGAACTTCCCTTATCCTATGGAACTTTAGTAGAAGTCCTTGATACTTCCCCTATTCTACAAAATCCTTTTATCCCTTGAAACCTCCCTTATTCCAGGGAACCCAATCTCACCTCGAGATTCCTCCTATTCTTCCGGCTTCCTGTGTCTTTTAAGATGACAACTATCTTTCGGAACCCCATCTCATCTTGAACTTTTTTACCCCTCTGGATTCCACCTATCTCACTTATCAGAACCCCTCCTCTAACATCAGGATTTCTTTACTTTAGGACCACCCTGCTACTCGTTACTCTCTCTAGCTCATGAAACGTCCCATCCGATGGAAGCCCACATCTTCCTAAGACCTGACTTCTCCATTGGGACTTATCCTGCCACTCGGGTCATCCTTATCTTTCGGAGTTCCACTCAGTGGCGGATTTACATAAGGGCACATGAGGCACGTGCCCAGGGGCCCCCACAAAATGAATATCCTCTTTTTTCATTCTTACCGCCATTATCGAATTAGATCGTATATTTTCAGACACTCAAAAAATTCAATTACTATGATATAATTTGTAATTTTAAATCCCTTATAAGGGGGCCCCACACTATTAGTGCCCAGGGCCCCGCTAAACTTAAATCCGGCGGTGGTCCCTCTTCCCTTCGAGTCACTCCGTATTCTTCAGAACTGCCCCTATTCCATTCCAAGAGACTCATACTCTCTCAAAACAGTCTCTACTATTTGACTCTCTGTAAACCACGCAACCCAATATCATCTAGGGACTCTCCCTATTCGTCGGGACTTCCCCTATCAGTCTACGAGAAGAAGTTGCGCTTTCTCACCTTCACATAACCCAAATCTCCCTTGGGACCTCCTCAGCCCTTCGGGCCTCTGTTTTTCAGTGCAGAGAAACTTATATAATATTAATAACAATTATGAGAAAAACAATATTTGGTAAATTTATAACATTATTTTTATTTAAATATTAATATATATTCTTAAAATTGAAAAGATTGAATTGTGAATAAAATTTAATGCAACTAATAAGTGTTCATTGGTCAATTTTTGTCTAAAATTATTTTTAAATTCTTCAGAAATGGGTTTTTTTTACCATAAATCTCTTTTTCGAAATATATGTATATGCTATAAAAATATATTTTAAATATTAAAAGTCAATAGACATTTCTTTATCAAGACTAGTTCCATAAAAATAAATATGTGTGTTTTTTACTTTAGGATATCATGCGATTGGGGGTAATCATTACAATAGCCCTTGCAGGACTTCTCTTGTCGGAAGCAAATGGGTCTGTTCACAGCTGTGTTCAGTATGAAAAGCCTCGTACAAAGCCAAGAGAAATCCGAGGCTTCAAGCCTGAATATATTTCCACAGCAATCGGGTTCGGAAAACGAGAGATTTCAAAACAGAATGGTTACGAGAAGATTATGCTCTTGCTATTGCAAAACTCCCCTGAAAGGTTCGTAGAAATCTTTGAAAGACTTTTTTCTCAATTTTAATTGAAAAAAATATAATATAACTTAATAATATTAATGCAATGCAAACTTGATCGGTAATTGACTACATTTCCAGCCGTAGGTAACTGTTACCGACCGAAGGTAACTAGTACGACTGCAGGTAACCAGTTACTGGCCGTTGATAAACAGTTATCGACAGAGCTTGTCACGTTTTACAACAATATTGTAATTAAACATTTTTCTTTTTCTTACAGTATTCCAGTAAACTGGTTCCTTCAAGAGATTAGAAAAAATCCAGAGTTGGCGAGAAGAATAGCAAGAAAAATCGTGGAGAGCGAGGACAATGGCAATAAATTATCAGCAGCTGAACTCTTCAAATCAGAGCGGACAATTTCGTTTTTTTAATTCCAGGCGAGATGTGCGAAGGAAATTTAGTTAAATGATTTAATCACTAAAACTCAAATCCGCTAAAGTTGATTTTATATTTATTAACACAGACTAAGTAGTTACTGTATATGTTTATAATTTATGTAACTTTCAAAGTTTTTATTCTCCTACCAACCTATCTAATAAGCATTATTGTTCTGAAGTAAAACATTATAAAAATAAAAATTATAGAGATCAATATCCACATTCGTTTTTATTACCTACGTAATAGGTAGTTACTGTAGTCAGAAAAGCTATTACTGTACGGAAAATATATTCAAAAATAAGTATATTTACCAAATCAACATCGTTACTTTGATGAGTTTGGATTTAAAATCGAAGATTAGGTTTATTTTTACTCATATGTCTGAAAAGAACTGATCCCATTTCTACATCATTATTCTCTTTTACAATGGCTCTCTTTTTCGCTAACCGCTTCGCCTTGATAGCAGCAATTTTCTCTGCGGACATAGCCTCTGACAAAGACTTAATATTATCTGCTCTGACTTTTGATGCTTCCTTTGGAACGTCCAACCTGGCTGAAAGTTGTTCCTTAACCTTCTGTACGTGTGCTTCTTCAAAACGAGGCTTTTTCGACGACCCGCTCTCGCAAACATCCTCTGCAGTACGTTTCACCTGGTGTGGGATCTCCAGAGGAGCTAAATTGTCTATGGCGATAGAAGTGGCTATTTCGCCATTGAGGTATGACAGAAGGTCTTTCCTATCCGGCCTACGCACGACCTGGATGTTTGCTGCTTCTGCTTGTCGTACATATACCGGATGTGTAACCTTCACTTGTTTTTTTAAAAGAAACAAAAGGCACTCTAGTGTGTAATACTCCTTCGGCGTACCTTCCTTCCTTGAGCTGTACAAAAAGAAGAAAAAAATATAATTAATAAGACTTCGAAAACAGGGTGGCGATTCAGCCGACGATTTCAAATTCTCGGTCATTTCGCAGTTAAATTTTTCAATTTTCACAGTCAATTAAAAGTAACATACATATTTATACACACGACTCCCTCAATATTAACGAAATCCAGACCAGACCTCTGCAATGTTAACGAAATTCCTTTTCTCAAATGTCACATCAATTACTGCTAGTTAATGTTGTGGGAGGAATGCAGTTAATATTGCGGTGGTTAATATTGAGGGAGTCGAGAGTATTTAACATAATAGTGCAAAAAATTGCAGATATATTTGAAAATTCTCATATATTCTCCGGAAGGAGAATATTCTCGAGAATATTACCCAATTTTATATGATCCAGAATTTTACATACATAGATTTCAAGAAAGATAAAGGTTTTTAAAACAATATGTTTAAAAACATATATTTAAACAATAAATTGGTAGAGTGTAATATCGAAAAATGTGAAATGAATGTGTAAATGGTTGTCAATGTTTAGGGGCTGAAGCATGTATGAAATCCATGAAATCTGATTTAGTTGAAAGTGTGATTTTTGACTTACGGAAGTAGATAAAGGTGACTTACCGGAAAGTCATGTAATTGGTTTTGACATTTTTTGGAAAGGAGAATTCTCCGAAAATTATATTCTTGTCCCGTTCTATAATTTCTTTTTTGTTGACATTATACTCTCGAAGCAAGCTCAGCGGGTCCGCCATGATACTAACAATCACTGTTGCCAAACTTGCCAGATGAAATTTTCTGTCTGTGGATTTCAGTGATTTGGTCTGATTACTAGAAATCACTAGACGTACTAAATTGTCGTATGTACTAGTTGGTACTACATATTTTTTTTTTCGTCGCGAAATATGAGCAGAAGTTCATTTGACAGAGATGGATCCGGAATGAATTACGTTTTTGCGTAAAACCATGAGAGTGAAAGAGATACAATAATATTACTATCCCTCTCACTCTCATGGTTTTGCGCAAAAACGCAACGCATTCCGGATCCATGGGACGCCACCCTAAGAAATAAGAGCATTTAAGTTTCCTCAACTTTACGCTCTGAATAATAAATGTTTTTTTGCTAAAATTAGGTCATTTACCTCCGGAGTGGGTCAATATTTTATGATTTATAAAAAAGTATACTTAAAAAAATCATAAAGCGAAGTAATTTGAGCACTGATTTATTTCTCAAGAATACTGGTACTTTTCAAGAAGCATTTGTTTAATCTTTTAAATACCAAAGGAGGCATAACGTCGATAAGTAGAGCTATACACTCAGCGTTTAAGTAAATTAAACTTAATAAACATTCAGGTACCCTGTCAGCGAATGCACAAAAAGCTTTCCGTATTTTATAACTCCTTCAACAATGTCTAAATTGTATAATTATAACTTTTAAGGGTGCTGAACATAATTTCAAATCTCAAAATTCATTTTTCTCATTGTGCAGTAATGTTCAACGATGCCTTCCTCTGTATTGTATTTTGAACTAAACGCCCCAACCCTGTTTTGCATTAGAATCTTATGGAAATAAGGGTTGGGTTGTCATGTTTAAAATACAAAACAGAGGAACGCATCGTTGAATATTACTGTAATAATCAAATATTATTAGAATTAAGTAACTTTTCGCTCTGTATATCTATTCTTTTTTTAAATTAAAATTTGCCTATAAAGCGAGTAAATAAATATTTTGAATAATATGCGTAAACCGAGGAGTTCGAGATCTAATATCAAAATTAAAAAGATAGTTTCATTTTAAGGGAAAAGTATTAAAATTATACATTTTCTTACTGTTTACACATATTTCCATTTGAAAAACAAGCAACAATACAGAGCACAAAAATACCTGACAACAATATTAATTAAGTAAAACAAAGAAATCGAATTTTGAAGATAGAAGGTAGATCCAACACCCTTAAGGCCTGCATTTTGTATAAAACAAAACATTTTCTTCATTTCTGGCCGCTCTTTCTCAAAGTTTCAGTAAATCTTGCTTAAGAGAATGTATGCATTTTTATAGAAAATTATTATGTAGTTGGAAGAAATATTTTCTTCTGTTTCCATTTTTATCAAAAGTGAAGAAAAGCTGTGAATTAAAAAAAAGTCTTTATAAATATATTTTCAACACCTAGTTTAAAATACGTTCTTGTTACGTACAATACGTAAATTACGCATTATACGTAAAAATCAGGGGGGCGTCCCATGGATCCAAAATGCGTTGCGTTTTTGCGCAAAACCGTGAGAGTGAGAGAGATATTAGTATTAGCGTGTCTCTCTTACTCTCATGGTTTTGCGCAAAAACGCAACGCATTACGGAACCATGGAACGCCGCCCTTAAGGTGCCGTCCCTTGTCGGCAGAAAACGTCGGCGTAAAGCAGAAAATCATGAGAGTGAAAGATAGATAATAATAATAACCGAGATAGACAGATCTGTCTGTCTCTTTCACTCTCATGATTTTCTGCTTTACACCGACGTTTTCTGCCGTCATGGGATGGCACCTTTACGCGTAACTGTGCAACCCTGCCCTATGTTTGTTGAAAGACTAATACAAGTAGTTCCTCAATATACTACCATAGTCGAAAATATCGACTCATAAACTTCCTATGTTTCTGAAGAAGGTAATATAATATTTTAATAAATGTATTACCCTAATCAAAAACATTGAAAGGTAAATTTTACAAAAAGTTCCATAAAAGTCCTAAAATGTAGTAATTAGATATTAATATTAATAATATTTTATACGAAATTGGATTTAAGAGTATTTTAAAGTAGGTGTCGATGAGAGATTTGAATTTCTCGCCTTTTTGGAAATGAAAAGATCTTTTATAAATTGGATAATTTGAGTTCTGTTGAGGTGTAAGAAATTTTACATTTCTCGTACTTTTGAATAAAATATAAATAAGAATGGGCGGGAAATTTGAATCTCGAGTTTAACATAGAAATTTAAAACATTCAAAAGCAAAGTCTTTTTCATTGCCATTGATTGCCATCAAGTGACTGTCAGACTTTTACAAGAATAATTGTTTCCAACATAAAGCGATGTCGAAGAACCATCTTCTCTGAATCAGTGGAATGGCGTAAAAAGACACATGAATCAATCCGATTTGAAACTTTTGCTGGAGGCGTTAATATAGCGACGGATTGCATTTGTTTTGCTTCTTCATAGAAGCCACCACCTGGCCACTTATCGTAGTTTTTAAAGAGATGATACAATATTTATACCCTGCTGGAAGAAAAAAGGTAGTCTTTTTTAAATATAAATACTTTCACGTGGAATTCGCTTAACAATTCCACTCGTTTTTAAGTGAAATTCCTCATATTAAAAAAAATTACATAAATTAATAAAAAATAATTTTAAGATTAATAAAATAAATAAATATAAAAATTCTTTCAAGTAGAATTAAACTTAATTTCCACTGGATTTTACCAAATATTTCCACCAGATTTATTATTGTTTATAATAAAAAAGGAAAATAATATTTTTTAGCATTTTAAACTACGCGCGAATAGCAACCAATCAGATACCGAGTGCGACGCATACGCAGTAGAATACGGGACTCTCGAGTTGGGGGTTGGGGCCACTGCCAGGGTTGTGCAGTGACGCGTCACTCGAAGTTTTTTTTACATATTATACATATGATTATACATGGTTTTCTACTTATGTAAATTACGTATTACAGTTAGAAGCATTTACATAAATTTCTCTTCGCTAATTATATTTCCAGGTTCCAGCAGAGTATAATCATAATTATAATCTACATTGCACGCTTACGACTAAAATATCTTTTTGTACTAGTCAAATTCCTATGTTTTACTAAGAGCTTCTCAATAATTGAGGAGTATCACCGCATAACCATGTAAGTATCACTTTTTTCAAAAAAGTTATATTTTATTATTTTATTTTATATATTTTTATAATTTTTCATGTTTTATTGGCTTAAAAATTCTCTAAAATTCCATAACACACTTTGATGAATAAAATTAGAATTTTGAAATTGTTGAAACAATTTTTCACATAACACTTACAGAATTTTGCCGCAACACCCTTCAATTTACTTACAATATAAACAATGACAAAGAGGGCACAATAAGTTAACAATAGGCGGTGTGATAATCAAGTGAAGCAGGCGATTTTCCCTTCCTTAAGGCCATGTAAGACTTACCCGATTCCTACCTTACCGACATTTTTTTCTCTGCAACCTTACTTGTACATTTATTGAAATATAAAATTGAAAATTTGTAAAATTAAAGAAAATATGCTAATGTATGTTTATCTGGTCTTAAATTTTTGTAAAAATAAAAAAAAACTTTTTGACAAAATTTTTTTTTTTATGAATGTCAATATTTAGGACCAGATAAACGTACCTTATTGCTTTAGCTGCAATTTTAGAAATTTTCAATTTAATATCTCAATAAATGTAGACGTAGCATTGCAGAGAAAAAAGTGTCGGTCAGGTAGGGATCGGGTAAGTCCTACATGGCCTTAACCCCCTTAACAATATTTTGCTACTTATGCTTAAGAAATCCAGGTGGGATTAAACATTTTATTTAGGGAAATTTTTTTCATTTTTGTAAATTTCTACGATAAGTTCAATATCTTTTAAATCGAAAATTAATGAACTTCAAATAATATCCTTTAGATCAAAATCAGTTTATATGACAGAAACTCATGATGAACTCTGGCGAAAGTTTCGGATAAAAATCCTATCCGAATGAATCCGAGGCTAATCCAAACCAACTCTTCAATCCGAAAGAATCTGAGTTTATCCAAAGGAACATTTTTTATCCGAAAATTTTATTTAATCCGAATCGATCCGATCGATAAGAATTGTGCTTTTGACTTAGGTTTGGCTGGAATTGATTTGGATAGTAATCTTCATTTTGACTACGGATTAGCTCGAATTGGATCGGATTGATACGGATAGGAATATTTGTTTTGTCTTCGAATTAGCTCGGATTCATCCGCACAGGATTCCTCATTTATTACGGATTCGCTCAGAATAAAACGGTTTCAAACCAATTGAAATTTTTCTATTCGACAATTTCCATAGGAAAATTAATATGTAAAATTTGAAGTTAAACCCAATAATTCCCTAACGTAGGATCCTACGAAGATTCTTTCTTTAAGCTGTCTATTTATAAGACCCGATTTTCGCAATTAAATCCTCTAAAATGACATACTGGATTCAAGGCGCTTTGATAAAAACTAGTCGATCTCTTAAAACTACTAAAACCATAAGACACAGCCGTTCTAATGTAGATTATTAATATTTTATACAATGTGGATAATCGGTCGTTTTTGGTACGTTGCTGCGACCCTATCAACTTCGAACTAGAATTGGTATGTACTTTAAGATATGCTACGGTGGATCTCTAATTGTAAGAAGTTTGAAGTAGAATACTTTTACTTAAATGCCTTTCAAGATCGTCGTTCTTTTCAACTTCTTTACATATTCACAATTTCTTCGATGCAGAAAAGCAGCGACGTGAGGATACAGTAAAATATATCATAATGGAAACTGACGAAGTTGATTAGTCACTCAGAAAATTTGAAAATTTTAGGACGATAGACTGTGGGACAAAATTTGATTTATTCGGAAAAATTAGTCTAGATAATTTGTATTAATCGGTAATTTCGAAATTCTTGCTTTTATAAAAAAAAGTGAAAGATACTTGTATCATTAATCTGGTGACTTTTTCGGCTTTCCAGTTTCCATATATTTTTCTAGAATAATATGGAAAATATCGGAAATATCGATTTTATTTAACCGATATTGATATTTTCATGTGCGATATATCGATATTCTAAATATCAATATTTTATACCTGATATATATAGATATTCTAAATATCAATACTGTAAATATCGATATTTTTTTATCGATATTTTTTATTCCCTTAAACAATGACAGGACTACATCTATTCAACTTAGTTTAATGGAGGCAGTGGCGTAACAAGGGATTATAGCTACTATATTTTTGAAAATGTTAAGAGGCATAGTTTATCTCCTATTTTCAAATAATGACAATATCGTTGATTCAGCCTCCGTACGGACTTCAAAATACTTACGAATACTGTCTTAACAAATAGTAAGTTAAAAATAGTAAGTTTAAAAACAATTTTTATACACTTTAATCGTTAAAATAACAAAGTTTGTTGCCAAAACTACAAAAAATGGTTAAAATATAAATTTTCTTCTGTCTTGATTCGAGAATAAATTAAAGTTAAATAGTTTTGATTATCAGATGGTCTAGTCAAAAAAATAAAATACAGCAATGGGGTTTGTTCCACGAATTTCAGACAATATATTTTTTAAATACTAACGGTTTATTACCTTCCACCGGTAACCCTACCATATGTCGATAATGCAGACTTCTTCCATAGCCTGTCATATTGGTGCTTCAGTAATCTTCCATATCGACAATAATTAATAAGTTATAATTATTTAACAATTAATCGTAAAGGTGGGAAAGTTAAAAATGGGTCCATCTTATTGTCGATAAGGTAGATCACTGCAGTAACGACACTAGTGCAGGCTATGGTAAGAATCTGCATTAACAACGGAGGATAATGTTACCCTCCGTTAATAATACCGACAGTAATTGAACGGTTTGTAACTTTGATAAAATAAATATTTGAAAATATGCAACCCCATTCTGAACGTGCCAATGTAAAAACAACCTGCTTAGGTAGTAGACACCTTAATTTTTAATAATATACCGTAAAAATATGTACATGTATATGTAAAAATATTCATGTAAAGAACAAATGAAAGGTAGCACGTCATAACAGATTAATAACCCACATTTTTCCGATTTTACAGGAAAGATAAAAAATGTTCTGTAAAATCTAATTTCCAATTTTAAAAAAGTCGACCCATGAGATATTTTAGTGCTGAACAAAATTAAAAAAAAAATTTCCTTATGGCGTGTCACTCTTCACTTGAATTCGGATGACTGTTTTTCATTTTCAGTCCTTTGTAAAATTTCTAGATAATAATTTCAGCAGAATTCGATATCTACTGCATTCTGAGAGATTTTACAAGGTCACAGGTAATTTTTCAAGGACAACTCTTTTCATCTATGAATGTTGTGAATTTCGACTCCACCTCGTGTTACGAAAAGCGATAATCTTCGGGAAGACAATTGGAGTCGGAACTCTTGGTTGTAGAGCTGTGCAAGTTGGATTTGCTGGCTTGAGTATTTCGTTTCTCTTCACGATTTGACTTCCTCGCCATTTTGTATGGACGCGGAGTGCTCATCAGAACTGACTGATTGTCCTTTGCTCCTTCTGAAACGCGCCTCGGTTTCTGCGGCTGGTCCTCACCCTTATTTTTGTTCTCTGCGACCACCTCGTCTCGAATTTGCTTCTCCTCTAAAAAAAATTACATTAATCAGAGAGAATAATGCACTTACTAAGAAAAGTTCTCAGAAAAAAAGAACCGTTTGTACCTGCTGGAAGTAAAGAGATGGAAAGAGATAAAAATTTCCTTTTACCATTTTACCCTTTTCCTTTTATGATTCACTACAATTCAATAATGAAGAACGCAATCTGCATTATACAATTCATCGGACTTCATCAATCATCAATTGTATGATGCAGATTCGTTTCTGTTAAAGGGAATCTGTATTTTACCATTCAGTTAGACATCCTTCAAACTGACCAATTCAAAGAGTCAAAAAAAAACAATTGAAATGCAACTTTCTCAATCTGGAATTTTAAGCTACACATTTCAAGGCGCCCCAGTTCAATCGTTTCTTTTTTCCTGGATAAAGGGAAATTTATAAATATCGATGTGTGGGTTGTTTTTATTTGTTTAGCTTGTTATTGAATGTTGTTTTGTGTTCGGTTCGTTTCGGTTGTTTCGTGTCTGTCGTTTTATAGTGTTTTATGTTGGCTAGTGTTTTTTGTTTGTGGGACGTTTTTATGTACTTTATGTATTGTTTTTGGATGGTTTGTAAATTGATTGATTGCGTGTTTGAATTGCTATTGAGTCTTGTTTGAATACATTGTTAGTCTGTTGAGATGTCATCATATATTGTTTGTATTCTTTTTGTGTTCCATGCTTGTGTTTTTTGTTTCATGTTCGGGCCTGTTGATCCACAATCCACAAAATTACGCGTAATACCTGTGGATGAAAGCTTGCTATTATCTATTTACATGAATGAAGAGATAATAATAATACCTTCGTGGGCGTCATCGAACAGTGATTTAGGTAGCTTGGATAGGCAGTTTTTTTCTTCACTCGGATCTGTTGCATAACGTTTTCTGGCATTATTATTAGTTCGAAATATCGACTCAAGAACTTGTCTAGACAATAGCGGCGATACAGGATGTTCCAATCGCGTACCATAGACGTTCCGGAAGGTGTCGCTGCTAATTGCTTCGTTGTCACACACGGTCGTCACGGAGGTATTGTCGGTAATGAGCTTCTCGGTGTCGGAATCACCAGCATTGCTGTAATAGTTATTACTGCTTTCGGACTTCTTTAGAATAGATTTTGATTTGCGCTGCCGTTCTATGAATGGCGTTGCCTCGCTGTCTATCGAATCGGCAGACAGTGACAGCTTACTTCCGGCTGTAGTTCCTGAAATTTTCACGCTTCAATACTTTTGCAATTTTCACAAAATTCCACTACGTGATTTTCAGAATGCGGTCAGCTGGCGACTGTGATCTACCTCCCTCAAACTCTTAAGGACAGTAAATTGATATTGTGCTTTTAATGAAATTTCATATCATTTTCCAGTGTCCCGGGATTAGTAAGAGGATAGAAAAAGATAGAAACTTTTGTCCGTTTATCGGGGGCGCATGAATCTTCTCCAAATTCAGTTTTACTTAAATTTAATGTTACCGAAATGTGTATCCTTGAATTTTGGGAAGATACATGCGCCCCATCGTTTATCGACTTCAGTTTGGTATTATTAATTTAAATTTGACTTGATTAATATAGAATTGAATTTTAAATCAATTTACAGTCATTAAAGTCACTTTCGCAGGGTTCGTGGAGGTGCAAAGCCTGAAGAAGCGTGAAGATGATGTTGAGGCGTCAAAACAGAGTTTGGTCGGACGCCTAAATTGAGAAAATATTTCATTTAAATCTATATTCAATGTGATAGCAAACAACATTTGTTGAGTGGCATATTAGTTCATTTTCTAACGATGTTAACAAATTAAAATTTGAGAAAGTTTGGTGTAGATAAATAAATTGTCTCTTTAATCATTAATTTTAATAAATAAACAGAAAAAGTGTAAGCTTTCTTGCTTCCATGCGTATTCCTATTATCAGTTTTAAAAGTCGAACATTCTTCAAATTAAAATCTGTAAATCTATGTGTAAAGTTTCTTCATTTGATTAAAGGAAAATGGTAAACTATGACGTCACTATTTGCTGACCATACCATAGTTTATACTTCATTTGAATACTGCAATTTTAATCAATTTTAAAATTTGTAATGTAAGTGAGAATAGGGTTTTAATACCCTCGTTTCGTTATTAGCCAGGGCATTAAAACCCTGTTCTCACTTACATTACAAATTTTAAAATTAATTAAAATTGCATTATACAAACGAAATACAAACTTTAATGAGAAGGCATTGATATATTTTTTGTCATTCCCCAAAATTTCAACCAGATATCTTCTTTAGTTTAAAAGTAAGAAGCCGGAAAAGTGATTTAAAATCTAAAAATCTTTTACATTTGCAAAGACACTCTTATAATTATATTTTTTTTTTGTATCTTGTCAAAGATATCCCGCTGAAGAGATATTTGAGAGAAAAAATTTTACCGAAGATTTAAATGATATAATAATTTACGTCTTTAAAAACATAAATTTCTCAGATTTTCTTTGGGTTTCTTTTATGTTTGCTAAAAAAGGAACAGTCGTCAGTATAAATATTTTGGCTGGCTTTTCTAGAACTTCTCGCTATCGGAAAGTAAATCTTTATTATCCAAGTATTCTTGAAGGAAGAAGATTCTAAAGATTAAACTCACATCTGGGATGCCTTCCAAAAGCTTACGTCAGAGTTGGAGTTAGTTGAATTATTATTATTCTCTCAAATGCAATCAATACTTTTAAAGAAAGAAGAAAAATTGAGTGTCTCTTGACTGATTAAAGAAATAAAAATATCGAAGTAACTAAACTTGTAAGTGTAACGTTTTTTGCCGAAAATAATTTATTTATTTTTTTTGCAGAATGTTATTATATTTTTTGAGTAAAACGAAGAAATCGGATTTTTGAAGTTGGAATTTGGATTTAAAAGGCCTTTAATTACTTCGCAAATATCTCTTTAACGTGAAATTCAAACAAATACACAGGCACACAAAGAAAAAGAGTTATGTGCGGTAAAATAAAATATGTCTTATATAAATTTTGTACATTTTTCCCGAAAAACCATTATTTTTCAAAAAAAAAAAAAAAAAAAGAAAGAAAACGAGGATAAAACTTGATGGCGGCAATAATATATTATAAAGATAGTAGGGTGTGCCTTAACGCACCGCTGTAATTGATCACAGTATAAAAAAATAAAACAATAACAAAAAATAATAAAATTAAATTAGAAAACAATTTATTTAAAAAATAAAGCCGTAATCTGATGTTTCTCGAAAAGTAATGACTGGAGGAGAAATATATAAGACATAAAAGATGTATTTTATCAAAATCTACAACTTTTGTTTGAAACTTTTTTTCCTCAGACTGTTTTCAAAATAATATCAAAAAATTTTTTTGTTAAAAACGGTTTTTTGGATTTGTACCTTGAAAATAACATTTTTGCCAATTGTCATAATAATAATCATAATCACTGTAAAAAAAATATGTAGTTAAATTTTTCCTCAACAAAATTGGAGGTATGGGATTCCCGGAAGTTCACCCACATGTAGATATATTGATCTAGTTCACCGCACATGGCATGTTTTTTTGTGCGCCTGTGATATTCTTGGGAGTTATTAGACATGATAAAACGTGAAAAAAAAAAAAGAACAAATAAGGGTAATGGGGGCTGAGAAGATGAAGACTCTATGATTGTTTTCTCTGCTTAAAACGCAGAACTTTATTGCTATTCTTAATTATTGCTATGTCTTTGTACTATGTGGAACATAGGGTTTTTGCAAAAGAAAAGTATTTCTCCCTGGATTTACCCCACCAGTGTGTACACAGTACATATAAATATAATCAATAGTATAATATGAAAAATCGTGAAGACAGCGTGTGCGGCTTACTTGGTAACGTGCCAGTCAATTACCAGTATTATGCTTGGAACTACTGATCGTTCCGAATAGATGATGATTAATAATTCTTGTTGCCGAAGCAAGATTATTCACTGGCGCAGGAGGCCTTCCACCTCGCAAGCTGTTATAATGATTATTGTTGTCCTCCTTTGCGTCTTCCCTTATCGGTGTACTCACACAACCTGATTGGTCCTGTTTGCTAGAGAATTGAGCACGCGGCTTCACACTCTGAAATACAAATCAGAGCGAATTAGAAACAAGGAATTGCTATTATTTATACGACTAGGGATGAGACTGTAACTTACAATCTTTCAATCAAGAGTGTTGGATTCAAGTTCTAACTTAAAAATTTGCAGGAAATGAAACGAGACCGTGAACAAATGAAACGTTCGGTTCAACTAACAAAAAATAAGATCGAATTATCAGACCGATTGCATTTCATTTGTAGTCATGAAAAAATATTTGTTACTCCTGTAAGGCAATAGATCAAGCAAAATATTTTCAAACTTATTTATTTATGCATGTATCACTCGTTCAATGAAAAAAACGAAACTGAACCGCTTGTTTCGTTTCATTCCCTGAAAATTTGATTTTCTCCTATTACTCAACAAATACATATTTATGTAAATATTGAATAATACATACCTGTTGAGTGCGTGTCTTCCTGTGTTTCGGAATTGCCTCGTTAATGTTAACTTTACTACCTTTGTTCGACGAATTTATTTCCTTGAGCGATTCCGTACTTGGAGATACATCCAGAGTGAAATGTCCTACTTCCCCTGACATGGATTTTTTTACGCACATACCACTGCATTTCTCTGCACCCTCGAGTGGATTTACATACAAATTACTATCTGCCTCCTCAGTGAGGTCACTTTGTGAGTAAAACGGATGCGTCTGACAGCTTGCATAAGTGTCTGAACTGTCCACACTTCCCCGTTCGTTGTAATTATTTTTATTACTGTATACACTCGGTTCAATAATTTGCACAGGGGACATTTGTAATTCCCCAAAACCAGTATTTTCTAGGCTACTTCCTCGAAAAGATCTCAATTCTTGACAAATGGGTGCCTTGAAATCACTCGTTGAAAGAGGCATGATATCTTCCGCATCTCGGTAGTCTTTATATTCCTACAAAAATAATATCATCTTTCACATTCAAATTAACCATTTTTTATAAACAAATTTTTTATTAAAATTTAGGAGTGGTTTTTTTTCTAATCTACACTAATCTTTATCTACCTTGCAGCTTTATTAAAAATTTAAAAGTCTAAAGTAATTAAAGTTAAAGAAATTCAGAGCCTGAAATTTTTTTTATTTCGCACTATTCACTTTTTGTAAACCCCCCCCCCCTTCCCTCCCCGCCGCTACTCCAAAGCAGAATGCATTAGTACGAAAAATAGAGTTTGCAAAAACTTGCAAGAAATTTGATATGGAATTCCAGTAAGTTTAAAAAAATTGAGAGGGATTAAAAAGATTTAGGTGTTAGATTTAAGGGTGTTTTCCGAAAATTTCAAGGGATTAAATATGGGATTTTAGTGAGTTTAAGTTTAGCTACTTAAAAAAAATTTATATTAAAAAAAAAATGGGCTAAATATTTCGTTAAATGTATAAATTCAGGGGCTAAATTTAAAAAAAAATTAATTTTTGGCCTTAAATGAAAATATTGGATTTCAAAATGTTATAAAACAATAAAAGTTGAACTTTCTGGACTGAAAGATATTTATTCGGTATTTACTGCTTTTTTTTTTTTTATTTGTAAAGAGCTTGCTTTTTATGTCCAATTTGTCGACAGAGTGGGCTGACCAAAGCTAGGCAAAACTACTGAAACGTCAGTCTGTCTCCTTTGTCAAGTGTTTTACTACTGTGAGTCAATAACCCGCTGCTCGAGGCCAGAAAACTGCTGTGCCTGCTGTGAATGTTTAGGTGTAATTGTATGTGTATAATAAAACAAACTAAATTCTAGATTCACAACTAAAATCTAAAATGCACTCTACTCCATAATTTTCTACCAGAAAGTTTTTGCTAACAATATCTCTTGCGATTTAAAAGTCTTGGATCCAAGTTCTAATCTCAAAATTCGTTTTCTTCATTTTGATATCGGTTCAGTAAAATGTGGAGACTGAATTTTGAAGGTGGACTTGAACCCACACCCTTAATTTTTTATATTGCAACGTACATTGTTCTAATTTTAAAGAAAAATTTATCTTTCGAAAAATTATGGCTTTACGAATAAAAGATATGAAAGATAAAAGTTGTAGTTTTTTAATATCTACAACTTTTATTTAAATCCTTTTTCGCTCAGACAAATATTTTTCAAGATAATATTGGAAAAATGTTTTAAAAAAGTGGAGATTTTCGAAAGTTAATTAAATGAACAAATTAATCATTTTAATTTCAGACCTTATCTATGAACATATATTGCAGAGTATTTAATATAACATTAAGCAAAATGCACCACAGAAATATAGCATTCAACAAAAAATATCAAAGGCTACACCTGAACAATGGGTTTTCTCGCCTTTATTAACAGACAAAAATGTTAAACAGATCATGCTTGGCAATATCAAATTTTAATTCATCCTCAGAAATTTAATATACATACGTGCCCTGCAAGCTTATCAATTGTTTAATCAATTGTTTGTTTTAATAATTTTCGAAAGTTTTGTTTCTGGATTTAATCTTGTTTAAATTAAATAAATGAATTTTTAACGTTTACCGGCCTCTAGTAAAATGAAATACTTTGCACCAGGAAAAAAAATTTTTGCTGAGGTAGAAAAAAATTGTTTCCGTACACAAAAAAAGTTTTTTACTTTTATATTGGTCTTCATCGAATTTTTAATAACTAAACATAAATCGGTGTCTCCTCCTAGGTGAAAAATCCACTTGACAGCCTATAGGAACAGCCACAAAAAATTTTTTTGATAATTTAAGATTGCTTTAATCTCAAAATTCAATTTTCTCATTTTACTTAAAAAATATTTAATATACCAATATTTTTTAAATAAAATGAGGAAATTGAATTTTGAGTTTGAAACACCCTTATAAATTGTTTCAAATTACTAAAAAAATTCTTGTGGCTATTCACGTAGATCACCTAGTGGATAAGTAATACATGGCCTTAAGTTGAATTTTTTCACTCAGGTAGTCATCAAAGTTAAAAATTTTTTTTTAATGTGGAAAATTCTGGTAAATCGAAAAAATAATCTTTAAAAATCTTTACAATTGAACGAATTTTTATGGTTACACCGAAAAAATTCTTCAAGGAGTCTACTTTTGACATTCTGTGCCCCGTATCTTTGGAGGAAAGAAATTTTAATTAAAGTAAATACCTTCGTCGTACAAAAGCAACACTCGAATTCACTAGGCAATTCATCGACTTTCTGCTCGATTTTTCTGCCGTCTTTTTTCTCTTCATCCTATAATGTTATACACAAATCGCATTTATTTACAGTGAATAAAATCATCTGATGTGAGTGAACCGTTTCACGAAAAATTACTAAATATAATTAATACTCTATGATTTTAAGTAGATTTTAGTTTTTCTCTACTGCTGCTTCGATTATTTTAATCGTGAAATGGTTCAAGTCCTACGAGAAAAACTACTCTAGGAAATTTTATTCGAACGAAATTTATTTCGAACATAAAAATCTAAAGTGCGAAAGCGTGATTAAGAATTTTTTGTTTCTATTTCTTCCTACTATGGTTCATTGTGTAATTATAAAAACAAAACTCTCTTTAAGGCCATGTGTCTGTTATTCGATCCCTACCTTACCGGCATTTTTTTCTGCAATGGCATTTCTACATTTATTGAGATATCGATTTGAAAATTTATAAAATCGTATCTAATACTTTTAGTTTAAATAAAAAATTTTCAACTCGATAGTTTAATAAGTGTAGAAATGGCATAGCATAGAAAAAATGCCAGTAAGGTAGGAATCTGACATTTTTTCTGCAACGTTACTTCTAAATTTATTGGGGTACCAAATTCAAAATTTCTAAAATTAAAAAAAATATGTTAAGATACGTTTATCTGATTCTAACTTTTTATTATAATAAAGAAATTCAAAATAAACTCTTTTATAACTGTAAATATTTAAGACCAGATAATCATACGTTAACATTTTTATTTTAATTATAGAAATTTTCAATTTAATATCTCAATAAATTTGTAAGTAGCTTTGCAAAAAAAAATCTTAGTAAGGTAGGGATTTGATAAGTTATACATGGCCTCGCAAGATCCTAACGATGAGGAAATTAATATTTCATTATAAAAAAATAATTTTTTAAGTCAGTATATTTAATGTGATGATGTGGACACTTTTATGGTTGTTTATATAATAGATGAACTGACAATGAGAACATTTCTATTTAAAGGGTAATATTGGTAATGTATAATTAATAAATAGTACCGGGACAACACCTAATTTTAGAAAATCGTTTTTTTAATATTATGGTAAGACGAATTGAACGAAACGTGCGTTCCTCTAGCGGCGCAAGGCAGGTTTTATTGAAGATTAACTTTTATATCAGTTAGAATTACTTAAGGCTATGTATCAGTTATCTGATCCCTACCTTACCGGCATTTTTTCCCATATAACGCCATTTCTACATTTATTGAGATATCAAGATGACAAGTCCCAAAATTAAAGGAAATATACTAAGACACGTTTATCTGATCCTAAATTTTTATTAAAACAAAAAAAAATTTAATTTGTTTACAAATGTAAAATTTAGGACTAAATAAATCATAATACTTTTACTATAATGTTAGGATTTTTCAACTCGATATCTCAAGAAATATAGAAATGGGGGGTAAATGCAGGGGGTTAATGTGCTTATAAGGTAGGGATTGGGTAACTAATGCATGACCTTAAGAATGTTGAACTCAAGTTCTGGCCTTAAAATTCAAGTTCCTCATTTTAATTGAAAAATATTGATAATAAATATTTAATTTAATACTTTCTTGAACTGCGATCCAACACCCTTAATCTCAAAATTAAGATTTTGCTTTTATATTCTGGAATTTATATAATTATAAATTAAGGGTGTAAGAGTATTCAATAAATCGTTTATTTTTGAGATACTTAAGTCTTAAACTTATGTTATTAACTAAGATTTAAATTTTTTATTATTTTCTATTAAAAAATTCAGACAAATTTTTTTGACAATTGTGCTTTTGTGAATCGTGTCTTATTTGGACGTTGATACGTACCGAAGTAAATTTGCAGATTTTTTCTTATCCTCGGTATGTCGCAAATTAAATAAATTCATTGTAAAATAAAAATAAAAATTCATAATAAAATAAAAAATAAAGTTCAATATAAAATTAAAATTCATTACAAAATATAAAATAAAATTCATTAAAAAATAGAAATATTGATAAAGGATACAAAATTAAGTAAAACGAATGAAAAATATGAGGAGTTAGAAGAAATGATTTTAGATTCAATTAATGAAGATAAATAGCAGTTATTTTAGTTTTTTCGGCTGTATTTCAATTCTCAACAAATTTTTACATTTTTTAATATCTTACTCGTAACAATAACAAAGCGAAGGTGACTAAAAATTTCGCATAACTTTGTTCGATGAATCAAAAGAGTGGGCAGTGCTTTTTCGTTACTTTCATTTGAATCGATTATTTTATTTTGTTTTCGATTAGCGTATCAAATTAACATTTCTATATTGAGTGGACGAAAAAGGGTGTAATCATAATATTATTATTACTACAACTCAGTGTAACACGTGTAAGAAATTATGGGAATACATAATCACAAAAAGCGTTTAGGGCTCTTTATGTTTGGTCATTGTCATCCATTATCGACAAGTTAAGTAACAAAATAAATTTCAATTAGCAATTTTACACCTTGATTCTATTAAAATATTTTACATTCCTTTTGCTACTTTTCATATTTTATTTGAGGTAAATTTCTATTATAATTGGCGAATATTTTTTACATCCTTTCGAAATATCAACATAATTTATTAAAATCTAAGTATATTTCGTTGTATGTTTAATATTATTTTAAAAGTTCTTCTCTCTAATATATAAATTACCAATATTAGACAATATATTATTTAATACGGAGAAAATTTATACTATACCATAAAAACTAACAAAGTTTTTATATTACATACATATTATATATATATACAAATGTTATTTTGAGCAAAAATTATTTTATAAAAGAAGGTTACAAAAAGTTTCTTTGTACAGGAAAGGAATATCTCTAATTTAATTTTTTGCATACTCATCTTATCGACATTGAATTCGAACTACATATAACTAGGAGTGAAAATCCATTATCGAGTTTAAAAAGAGACTTGTCATTATTCTCGTGTAATACAAACTAACTTCAAGCTAACCATACCCTCCCCGTTCTCTTCCCTCTTAAACCTAATTGCTCTACTTCACGCCCCTTTGCCCTCTCCACCATCCCTCACGACTTCTCTCTTCACACTGCCTGTTAACCACACATTGACATCTACTAGTAAGTCCCCCCCACCCTCTCACATATCCCCTTCACTATACACTAATTTTCATGCTCCCCTACTCACTAATCTCTAACAATCTTTATTGACACCTACTTACACAGAACCATATGTTGACCCCCCCACCCCTTCCTCACCTCTTATACATTTTCTTATCCCCCTCCCTTAACTTCTGATGGTTAACCATACATTGATATCTACTAGTAAGTCCCTCCCCAACTTCTCATGTATCCCCTCCCCTACACACTAATTCTCATTCTTCCCTACTCACTAATCTTTATCTCACCATGTATTGACGCTTGCTTTCACAGAAACATACATTTACCTGTATTACTAACCCCCCCTCCCCCAAACGCCTTCCTGAATTGTCCTCCCCTTTCCCATATCACTACTATTTTCTCCCTTCCTTATCTTATCTATCTCCACTGTCGGCTAACTATACATTAACATCTACTGCTAAGTCACTCCCCCTCCCATCCCGTACCCCACCCCTCTTATTAATCCTCCCCCGAAACACTAATACTACAGTATAAACTCACCTTATATTGACATATTTGCATACATAACCATGTATTGACCAGATTAACTTGTACTGTTAAATTCCTCTCAACTTTTTCAAACTTTTCTCCCTTTATTACCCCCTTTCTCCTCCCTCTCCCCCATTAAACTAAAAATACTTTATTACGCCCCTTCTCCCGCTCGGTCCTCCTCCCCGTTGCATACCTAAATTCATTTTCCTTTCTCCTATCCTATTTTCTGCTTCCCTTATCTCATTGACATTTACTAATAGTCCCCCTCCCGTTCTCTATTATTATCCCCTCCCCCAAATACATACATACCCCATATACTACAATATTACATAGTAGCTTAACACGTATTGACATCTACGTACACAGAACTATGTATTGACCTGTCCCACTAACCCCCCTCCCCATCACCAATACTCTTGTCCCTTTTCTTACTCTATTTCTTCCTCTTGCCCCATTTCAAGTTTCCCATTTAAAATTCCCTTCAGTACTCAGTATAGTTTCCAGTACCAAATTCCGTACTGCTTCCCGTACAGAATTCCATACAGTTTTCCGTATGTGGTTACATAGAGCTTCCGGAACAGTTTTTCGAATAGTTTCGCGAACAATTTCCAGTACATTATTCCGAGCAGTTTCCCGTACATTCTCCTATATGGGATTCTGTACAGCTTCCCGTAGAGGATTCCTAACAGTGTCCCGTATAAGATTCTCGTACAGGATTCTGTACAAATTCCCGTACCGTTTTCAATATAAAATTCCGTACTGTTTTCCTATACAATTTTCCGTACAGTTTCCTGTACAATTTCCTGTACAGAATTCCTTATAGTTTGTCGTAGAATAACAATTATAAACAGACGAAAAATAAAAAAAAAGAAGGGACAATGAAGAATGATTAATTAGATGTATACAACTTTAAGCTATTTTGTATTATAATAAAATTAAAAGCCGTTTAAATTACAAGAAAAGGAGTCGAATTGAGCGACGATAAGGCTTTTCGGAGCAACAGAATATATAATGCGGACTAAAATAACAATTAATATGTAACAATAAGCACGTAAAATAATGAAAATGGATTTTCCTCATTTTAATTATCGGTTTCCGTACAACAATTTGCTTTACCAGTGATTAGTTGTCAACTCCATATAATTGTTAACAAAGTTGTTAAAATAATTAACATGCGACGTCAACATAATTCGTGCTGTGAGCCAGTAAAGAAACGTTAATTAATAGTTACACTGTAATAGATTGAACGGTTAATAACTTGCAGGGTTTAGCACAATTTTCATTTTGCACGGAAAATAATAACGGTAACACGTGAAACATTGTACCCATGGCTTTTTTTTTCTGTTCTTATATTATTTCCAGCTGTTATAGCGTCGGAGTAAAACAGGCCATTTTGTTACGATTGAGGCCATTTTAGGTCGTTTACGATTAGTGAGTACAAGTAAAAGTCTCCATTGTGTTTCCGGTTCCCTGAGGTTAATTCTTCGAGTCGCTTGTCCATTTAAAAAGCGTTCCTGAATCTCTACAATAAAAGCTAAGAATTTTTTTCTTTAATGCTAATATTCCATTATTTTTAATTGAATGTTTCTATGATTTAGCAGACGTGCATTGAAAAAGAACTCTTACCCACAGGGTTCCAGAATGGGAATCGAAAATAATCTTTCCCGAAGTACAAGAATGTTTCTTCGTGTGAGTGTGTGAGTAACATACGATCCGCTATATCCGCTTTTTTCACTTTCATTTTGAGCCTTTCAATCCCGTTCAAAAGTCACCTTTAGAGTTTCCCGTCTTGTTTGGATTGCCTTCCCTGTAAGGTAAGAGATTCAAACTGTAGTTGAGAGATTCACGACGACATTCGCATTCCATTTCCAGTCTTGAGATTTTTCAATTTTCCGTATATTTTGTGAGCGTTACCTTGATATTCTAATTTTTAGTCGGGCTGGATATTTATTTTTAATATAGCTACTTTTGCCTTTACATGGTCAGGTTCATTTTCGGATAAACTTCCGAAAATGTAAATCCTCCGCTTCCCTTGAAAATGCGTACACCTATGTATTTTGATACGCCGTTTATGTCATGAAAAAAAATCTTTCTAAAAAAAAATCATTGTAAAGGGAAATAGTAAACGGAAATTATGGTAAAGGGAAATGGAAAACGGAAATGATAGAGGGAAATAGTAAAGGGATACGTAAGTATGCGGAGTTTAAACAAAATGGGAGAATTTACCTTTTCGGAAGAACACCTTCATTTTCTATTCGAAGACGTTATTATTATTTTTACTATTACTATTATTATTATTATTATATTACTCTAGATGTTCCTGTGTAATTTAAAAGCGAAACAGCAAACTTTTCCGTACAGAATTTCCCATAGTTTCCCATTCCATTTCCCGTACAGGATTTCGTACAGGTTCCCGTATCGGACCTGGTACAGTTTTCCGTACCGGTTCCGTACAGTTTCCATCAAAAGATTCTTTAAAATTTCCAGTTCAATATTCTGTGAATTTTCCTGTACAGGATTCCGTACATTTTCAAGTGAAGGATTTTCCCACACCATTTCGCGTACAGGATTTCTTACAGTTTCCTATACCGAATTCAGTAAACTTTCCTAAACATTTCCTCGTACAGGTTTCCATACAATTTCCAGTAAAGGATTCCGTAAATTTTCTCGTACAGTTTCCCATATAAGATCTCGTACAGTTTCCAGTAAAGGATTCCTTAAATTTTCCCGTACAGTATTCCGTACAGTTTCCAAAAAAATTTTTCTATCATTTCCTAAACAAAATTCCGTACAGCTTTCAGTATGCATTCCGTAAAGTCTTGAATATGGATTCCGTACATTTTACAATTGATCGATTTGCAATTTCGTGAAAATTATTCTTAAATTTTCCCCTTAATCTTTATCAAGTTTAATCATCAAATACTTGGGAACCTGCGATCTAGGACACGTAATTTTTCCCTTCCCTGGAACTTGCGATCGCCTTGAGCGAGTTTCGAAGGTCTCACCGTAATTTGCATCGTAATTTCATGAAAATTGGCCCAGACCGTTTGAGAAATATTCCTACGAGGCCAATTTAAGGAAGTTGTTACACAACACACATAATACATATTGTATACATGAATGGAACATACGAGAAAGAAATATAATATAGAGAAAAATGAAATAAGTAACTAAATATAATTAAACTTATAATGAACAATAATAGACAAGAAGTTCAAAGAAACGGAAAGATCAGAAAAATACGTGTAGTAAGAGAATAAAAAAAGCTTTCAAGCCCCGTTTTTAAAAGTAATTTAAGGCTATGTATTACTTACCGACATTTTTTCTCTGCTACGTTACTTCTAAATTTATTTATATATCAAATTGAAAATTTGTAAAATTAAATAAAATACGCTAAGGTATGTTTGTCTTGTCCTAAATTTTTATTAAAATAAAAAAACATTATTCTGAAATTTTTTTTTTGATAAATGTAAATATTTAAGACCAGATAAATATACCTTAATGGTTTAACTTTATTTACCGAAATTTTCAATTTGATATCTCAATACATAAGTTTAGAAGTAACGTTGCAGAGAAAAAAATGTCGGTAAGGTAGGGATCTGATAAGTAATACATAGCCTTAATTTGGTACTTTGTCCTGTCAACCGATTTCCCGTGTTAGGGCGTTTATAATTTTATTGATTGTTTTTAAAACAGTTATTTTTGAAAATAGGTTTTTAAAGAATTCTTTTTAAATTTAGAGTTTAGTTGTCAAATACGTCCTGTTTTGAACTTCTTGCCCTATTTGTGCCCTCCCTGATTTACGCCGTTCGAGAAACGCACTGCAATGTAAATTCAAGTCATTTAAAACGAATTATTAGATTTTAAATTTCCAAAATAAAGAAAAAATTTTTATTTTTAATTTTTAAAAATAAAAATCGGAGATTCGATTAATTACTTTTTTTATCAATTACTTCAAATATTGTCAATTATTTATGCTAAAGATTCATCTTGTTATTCTATAAGTTTTTATTCTATACATTTTTCACGTTGAATCCAAATTCTAACATCAAAATTCTCTTCATTTTACTGCACAAATATTATAATTCGACTTTTTTCACTCTGTAGATACATTTGTAGTTATGTCAAGAAAGAGTATATCTATAGAGTGAATGATTTTAAATTCTAATAATTGCTGAGCAACTTGGAATAATTTAAATTGGAGATTAGGATTTTGATCCAACACCCTTAATTCTACCAATTTAGAGTCTGGAATAATAAAAAGGAGGAAATTTAAATTATGGTTGAATTTATAAACAAAAAATCAGTCATGATTTAAGGCCATGTACTACTTATTCGATTCCTACCTTATCCACATATTTTTCTTTGAAACGTTACTTCTAAATTTATTGAAATATCAAATTGAAAATTTCTATAATTAAAGTTAAATCATTAAGGTACGTTTATCTGGTCTTAAACATTTACATTTGTAAATAGCTATTTGTGTTACAAGTGCGGAAAGTTGAACATTCCACACGAGTAGAATGTTCAACTTCCAGCACATGTCACACACAATATTTTTTGCAAAAAATGCATAAAAAGAGCCACATTCCTTGTCCATAAAGCGTAAGGAAAATTCCTCAGTTGAGTTGTCCGGCTACGCCGCGTGATAGCGCCACATGCCGTGTGAATATTAATTCCCGAATAACTCACAAGCGCTCGTAAATGATTCAGTACGGGAATGTTACATTCCCGCACGCTATTCTCAGAGTAGAGGAATCTGGAATTTTCCGCACGCTTTATGGACACGGAATGTGGCCATTTTCATGCATGTGTTGCAAAAAAAATATTAAACATTTTTTTTTATTTTAATAAAAATTGAGGATCAGATAAATGTACCTTAGCATTTTATTATTTTAAAATTTATCTTCTTTATTTTTAGAAATTTTCAATTTGATATCTCAATTTTAGAAGTAACATTGCAGAGAAAAAAATCTGCCCGCTTCGCGGGCACATTCTCATCGCGCGCTTCGCGCTCCGTGTTGCGCGCTTCGCGCGCTTGTGCCCTTAGTGAAGCTTGCGCTTTACAGGACACTTAAAGATATATGTTTTTTTTTAAATTTAATTAAATTACATAATTTATATTTTTATATTTTACTTTATTTTTATATATTTGTAATTTATATTTTTCAAAATTTAATTAAATTAAATTAAATTACAGCTTTGAATGCAAAATTTAACTAATTTACTTAAGGT
>CAJFCO010000064.1:462619-489105 GCA_904066015.1 Synergus gifuensis
GCTTACATACTTCTGAATTTTCATAATTACAACAAAAATTTTCAAAGGAGTTTTTTAAATTAAAAAAATCTTCCGCGAAGTTTTAACAATTAAAAAAAATTAAGATAAAAATTATTTAGCATACTAAATATGTACACGATGCCTCAAATTAAATTACTCATTTTTCATTTTTGTAATAAGTTATCAGTTTGATCTACAGATTGTGAGGAAGTTTTTTATATATCCAATTTTTTTTAATGTATTTTTTTTCAAAAATAATTTTTTTAATTTAAAAAACTACTTTGAAAATTTTTGTTGTAATTATGAAAATTCAGAAGTATGTAAGCGATTCTTTGTTCATACATACCTTCTTTTTATTTTTATTTTGTTTATTTTTTTTTTTTTATAATTCTTCAATCAATTTTTTTTTAATTTACGTACATTACATATATCTTGAAAACTGGCTTTTTCCCTCATAACGTTGGCAACAATTTGCAGAAATTTTTGGCTATCGATAGTATAAAAGTCAGGCAATGAAATAAATGCGTGGGTTTTTACGGGGAACTCAATTCGGACTGGTATTCCTGTGTAGCAGAACGTGAAGAATTTTATTGTTCCTCTCGTATCAATATAAAAAATAAAGTTTTACTTCAAGGAATTCAAAAAGTGTCAATGACCTCTGAACAAATATTATGAGTCAAATAAGAAAAAACAAATTATTTTTAAAAATAATACGAATTAGTTCTGTCATCTATTTTTACCCTATTTTCACTCCCATGCGAATTTTCGCAGCTGTTATCGAATGTATTGTTAATTGGTCGTTTTATTATTTTTACTTTCTTAAGATTTATTTATTTTATTTTTTATTATTTTATTTTTTTTTAATTTATTAAAGTTTTTTTATTTACTTGCATAATATCAAAATATATTTTTATTTGTAATTTCTATATTGCCATGATTCGTTTCCGTTCAGAAGGAAAAATTTTTATATCCCCTTCTACGATGCAACGGTTCAATTTTTTTTCTTCCATTTACTAATGCTCGTAAAAGAACTCTTTTACTACAAGAAATTCTGTAATGTTGTCGTTTGTAACTCTTTCCACCGTTTCCTCCACTCAGTTCTCGACCTCCACTTCTTTTTTCTTTTGTTGTATTATTAGCTACTCGTAAAACACCCACTCCACGTTTTGATACCTATTACCCCACTTTCTTCTACGTGTCCATCATATTCCATTGTTGTGCCAGCTTCATTCCCGAGGTTATATAACGTTTATTTCATACTCACAGGAAGTAAAATCTCGTAAAAGACAAGATTAATCTCCTCCCCCTCGATTTCAATTCAAATTAATTTGAACTCAATCCGAATAAACTTTTAAAGGTATACTGAATCCAAGTTTTAAAATTCGAATTCCCCATTTCACTAGACAAATATTATAAACAAGCATTTTTTGACTCCATTGTAATAGATTCTAGAGACCTACTTTACCTATCATTTATATAGTGAGTTTACCGTCTAGTAATATTCGTATAGTCTATGGTCTAGGTAATTTACGTCTAAACAACCACGTAAATTATTTCAGGTACATTACATTTGCAACCCTGGTTCCAAGTATTGAATGAAGACACATGACTTCGCATTCTGAGCCTGATGTATGAAAAGCAGCCCGAGGACGTCAACTTTAAAGGTTAGTTGTTTTATTTTAGGAAAAAAGTAATTTTTTATTTGTAAGAACCGATCATAATATCTTCAACAACAATGGTGGAAAATTAGGACATCATCTATACAAGTGCTCTTAAAAAGCTATTTCATTTAGACGGACCATAAACAGATCGTCTGACCATAAACGCTATTACTACTGACTCGTGGGAAAGACAGCTTCAAACACTGCAACTAATACTGAAAAAATGCTGTATGACAAATTATTTTCAACGTGAATTCTTACGAAACTAGTAAAGTTCTCGAAAACCGTAACAATCGTTACGTTTGAGAACTTTCAGTAGTCGTAATTTCTATATTGATATACCAACAAAATAACAATTCTGTAACTTCCTGTAAATATTCTAAAGATTCTCATTAATGTAGCATAACCAGTTTATTTACGTAAATACTACAAAAGAGATACATTGCAAGGTCCTAAGAGAAATTCAAACTGAAATAATAAGACTTTCTCAAGGGTTCTCCTACATTTGCAATGTACATAACCTTCTAAAGTCCCTAGGCGATTACGTCGCTCTAAATCTACATGCTGTGAATCTCCTGCAATCTAAATTTTGTACCCAATTTCAATACAATCAGGATGCTTCATTATTCGTATTTTCGAAAACATTAAGCTTCATTGGAAAGAGACTCGACAGATGAAAGTATGTTATTTCAAATTTTTATATCTCAATCAATTAATGTTAAGTATCGTATTTTAAAATTTATAAAGCGTATAAAAAAATGTCTCTAAACCCGATATTTTAAGTATCTAAACAATTTCAAAGAAAATTTTAACAATTGTTTAAAAGAGAGCGAAATATAGCAATTAATTTGAAATATTATATTTTTGAATGATTTTTTTTACGAAAACACCCTGTAAGTATTCTACACTTTAAATTACCTAGTCAAGAAATACCTTTGATCGAATGTCTTCCGCGTTCACTGTAAGCATGATTATTTGTAAATAGATTATAAATCACGGATTTACATATTATGGGAGTGCCCGATTTTTACGAAACTCGCAACAGAATTGATAAATAATTTTTAACCCCATTAAGTATTCAATCTTGTTTTAAAAATGCTGATCTAATCATTTATGTTATGGAAGGTAAATTAACCATATTCATTATCCCACAGGGCCTAAAAATTTTGAAATCCTATAAAGTCATTTGATGTAATTGGAAATAAGTAAATTTTTGCTGCACACATTTTGATTTTGGACTTTAAAATCTGAACTAGACAAAATGTGCCGTATTACACAACATTGTAGGCCCTGCATCTCAGTATTTGACCCAATTTTTATTTTTTATTATCACCAAATTACACAGTTGATTAAAAAGGTCAGCATTTATAAAACGGAACAATCCACAGATTTGGACGTGTCATATCAATCTAAATAAATTTTAAAAGCAGGGATCAGTTCCCAGTTAAAAGAGTTCCTTAAGGGCATGTGGTAATCACCATAAGAGCAAATTTAGTCTCCAAAATTTTATGCTCACAATAATAAATATTCTTTGCTAAACCTAGGCCTAGTTTTATTAAAAATTATTTATTATTGCGAGCGTAAAGTTGGGGAAACTAAATTACTCTTAAGTTAAAATATCACATGTCCTTAAGGATCCGAGTCCGGACAAAAACCTTTGTAATTCTTAATGGTCTAAGTCCGGACTGGGCCTTTTACAACTTAAAGATTTCAATCCCTGGTCAAAATAGTTTCTAAATCTCTAAAAGAAATCAACATCCCTTTAGAGAATCATGAATGCACCTCCTTACTCACTGCAGATTTGCATTCGTCAAAGTTGGATATCTAGTTCAGAAAGCCCTGCGATAGTTAAATCAATTGATGAAGTAAAATATGGGTTGAAATACTTGTTCATATTCTCCGAAGGTGATGAAGAATTCCTAAAAAAGGAGTCTCTCGAAGGGTTTACTGAACTTGATAAAATTGCATTATAATGTCACCGCATCATTAGAATGTCCCATTCCGTAGGAAAAGCTAGACAGGGTCTCCAGCGAGATTGTCTTAACTAATCAAACTGAAGCAACTCACCCTGGCGGCGATGGACGTGGTCGGTTTCTCGAGCAAGTCCCACAGCCACTTTTGATATTGGGCACACTTGCCCTCGCCAAACTCCTCCTCCTCCCGCTGCCTAAGCGATTCCGCTTCCTTCCTCATCTCCTCATGGACATGCTCCTTCCGCTGATGATACTTATGCTGACAGCAGCTTTCCAAGTACAGCTCATCAACGCCCCAATATTCCAGGTCATCGCTGAAGGCGAGGACGCACATCTCGTCGACCAGATGAAGCTTGCCGGTCCGGTAGAAGTTGAGGATGGAGCTGAAAGACTTGGGATGCCGGTCGAAGAAGTACTCGTTGTCGACAAGAGAGTAGTCGTCACAAAGCTCGGTGATGGCCTCGTGCGTGTTGCACTCGCGGAGGCGGCCAAGACGAGTGTGAGGTAGGCGTTCGAGGGTTCGCCAGAGGACTTCATGCTTGACGCCCCCGACGTTGATGGAAACCCTGCGGTTTAGGGCCTTGGACCGCATGATCATGAAGGGCTCAGGGGGCAGCGATGTCATGGATCGGGAGTAGGCGCGCTGCTGCATCTGCAGCGGCAGGAAAGGCGGTGGCGGCGGGGGCGGGGGCGGGGATGATGATGAAGGAGGTGGCGGGAGAGGAGGCGGGAGCGGATTCGGTAGGGGTGGAAGGATTTGGGAGAAAGGTGCGTAGCGGACCTCCTTACCCCCGACGACACCTGTTCCGGTGTAGCCAGCCGCGTTCGTCGACGACGCCGCCGCCGACGTCGTCGACATGAACGAGGCAGTGACGCCGGTATCGTAGCCGTACCCGTCCATGTGATAAGCGGCCGGACACATACCCCCGATCCCATTTCCATTGCGGTCTGATTCGACCTGGCCCGAATCAGGAGGTGGGTTCAGCATCAGCCTCGTAAACATCAGATGACTTGCAGCTGGCTAGGAGTGAGATTGCACAGAGGGCAACCTTCTCCGTTTATCTTCATCCACCAGCACAGCCTCTCTGCTCCGCTGTAGTTACGGTGACCCTGAGCCACGTCATAGTCTGAAAAAGAAAGATAGGGACTTATTGTTATTGTATTCCTCACTTTTTGCTTCTCCATAGAGGAAGCATTGTAGTGGTGACGAAATCCAGTTTCCCAAAAAAGTTTTTTTTTTCGATATGTTTCAAGGGAGGGTTTGGGAATTGGTTAAATAAGAAAGTGGGGTTTTGGTCTTAAGAGGAAGAGAAATTTTAGTTGAAGATAGGACGAAGAGTTTTAGTTTGAACAGGGAGAGAGGTTTGTAGTAGAAAATAGAAGGGGGTTTTGATTGGCAAAGGGAAAAGAGTTTTATTTGGAAGAGGCTATACGTTGAAAACACCAGGGTTTTGTTGAAAGGGGAGGGGATAGGGTTTGGTTGGATATTGGAGGGGGACTTAAACCGCTTTTAGATTTGTGTTGGTGCTGATTTCATAAACTAATACGATTAATTAAAAAAGCATTGTTTAAGGAATTTTTTTAAATTAATACAACAGATCTTCGAAAAAATTACGCCCTGCTTCATTTTTTATTTCACCAATTACAAAGCACATTTGTTGTGGCCACTGATTCATTAAGGCGCCCGCCTGTGCGGCAAACAGGATTCGTTTTACGCATTGTAGGTCTTCATTTCCTGCAATTTCATCGTGCGGAGAATTCGATTTGGTGAAAGCAATAATATCAACACAAGAGAGAATTTTTCTGGGATAAAAAAACATACTGAGGGAAATTGATTTCTTCGTTGGTTGTAAAAATCTAGAGAAAAGTTATTTTTAAAATAAGTCTCGGTAGTGTAAGTTAGAAAACTATAAACACTAAAAATGACAAGTTATAACTGATTATATACAAGACAAGGTTTGGGGTCACCCATCACTCTATAGATCTAGCAAATACCTAAGGACATAATTCACCTTACTTTGTTCTGTAATTTAGAGACGTTCCTTATTTTGCAACTACTCCTATCTATAATTGCGTATTGGCAATTGGCAAACTGCTATGAACATGCACACTTTCCTTCTGCAGATGATGCTTTTTATCGATTACTAAACTTTTCCATCACTACTTAAGCTCAAGAGACTAAAGACTAAAGCCACGAAAGTATTCTTAGATTCTAATTTATTCTTATGTAAATTCCAAGTATGAATGACTTATAGAAAACAGAAACGTAAATACAAAGTAGATTTTTTTCAATCCTCTTTGATGTGAGTATAGAGAATGAAACTTCAAGTCTGCGTAGTAAGGAGTCTGAATTGTGTGTTATATAGGCCTCAGGACCTTATTATTCCTGGAAAAATGATCAGGGAAAACCCCTTTGTGTATTTTTCTCTGAAAGAAAAATATGTAAAGATGTCGATTTTGCGCAATGGCTGAGATAAACGCGCAAAAAGCCATTATTTTTATGGGTTTTTTTAATGGAAATCGATGTATCACTAAGTTTTATTGGATAATATCACTTATAGAGAAAAAATATTATATATTTAACAAAAAGAGTGAATTTTGTTGAAGTTTACAACTTTTGTTAGAAACATTTTTCTAGAAATTAATTCGAATAAATCCGGTCAGTCCGAATGAATTCGAATTTATCCGCATTTTTTGGAATCATTGGGGTAAATTCGGATAGACCGAATTCAATAGAATTGATTGGATTCATTAGAATTAAAAGTTCAGATTAATTCTGAATAATTCGTATTGGCGGATTCATTCGGATTTAAGATTCGGATTGAAAAGTTCCTTCGGATTAGATCAGAATGAAATTGTTTGGTTCGGATACAAATTCCGGAATGATTCGGAATGAATTTCAATCCGAAGCTTTTGCTAGGGTTGTTAATCTCACAAGGAAAAATTCATGAATCAGGATTTATAGAGAAAGGTTTATTCCATTAATAGAGTTGTTTTCGTCCTTCTCGAGAGCTGGACTCATATAACTCAAAGAATTATACCAATTTATCGAGAGCTTGAAATAATCTAATTCGATTATTCTTTATCATCCAAAATGAAGTACTCTGTCTTGTAATAACATTATTCGTTGTAATTTCTCCATTAGAGGAAGCGTGACTCGACGTAATAACGTTAAATGGAACACGGAAGTGCATTTTATTTTTACACGGCGCGAGACCCGCACGCGACTCACTTTTTCAGTAGCGTGCTTTATTTCCGTTTCACAAACGAGAATTTTCCTAATTTAGGAAAATGATAAAAAATTCTGAATGCAATTCTACTTATATGCACTTCTACTTCTCTATATTTTCAGCGTGTTTCTTGCCATCCGGGAAAGATGCCAGGATTTAAAATTTCGATTGGCTTTGTCATCGGTATTTGCAGTCCATTATCGCTTATAATGCAATGCAACCGTTTTATCTGCGGGCATTTCTTCTCAAATACTCGAATATGTAGAAATACTAGTACAGAAAATACTACAGTGTTATTTTGTTACAGGGAAAATTCATCTCGTAATTAAATATTAATGATTATTAAACAATAAAGATCTTTTATAATTGGGCTATTGACAATGCGAATTTTACGTCACAGAGACAAAATAAACAAACCTGTCTTTTTACTTTTGGAAGACTCAACGCGAAAGACTTAACACTCAAGATACCACTCAAGAGTTAATATGCAAGACTTAACATTCAAAATACCACCCAAGAGTTACTATGCAAGACGACTCTCAAAACTTAACACCTAATACTTAACACTCAAGGTTCAACATTCAGGACTTAAAACTTAAAATTTAACGTAATGATTTTTCTAATTGTGTCATTGACAATGCAAATTTAAATTCAACCGAGTCAAAATAAACAAACCTGCCTGTTTACTTCTGTAAGTACTGCAGCGGTGTCGACATTTCTTTGGTATAATTATAGTTCAATGCCCAGATGTCGGGTCCGTGAAAGATATATATAATTTATGAATCAGAGTAGAAAAATTTAAGCTAAGAAAGTAAATACAGTATACACAAATTGAATACGCAATACTATAATAAATAATTTGTATTTCGTAAAGTAGTTTAGAACTGTTTAAGTGTTTGTGTTTGTTTTATGTCGTTGATCGCACAAAAATATATAACTATTGAGCAACTTAGGTTTTGTTTACGATGTCTACATGTTAACGTCACTGTGAAATTTATTTGCATATCATTAAGCATCATGAAACGCCTTCTATACAGTACCAAATATTTTTTCGGCTGGAGTTGTTAAAAAAAACTTTAAAACAAATATAATAAATTGAAAAATGAATGAAGATCATAATTTCGACGTTGTAAAAAGATTTCTAAGAAAATGTAAGTAAGTTCTTAGTCATATATAATAGACTTGACAGCAGTTGATAAATATCATAAATCAATCGAGACGTTTAGATTTGACCAAGGTCACGTAATTTGAACGAGTTTTTCTAATTTTAAAAGCTCTTGAGAAGGGATTAAGTCACGTGTTACAGTTTGATTTATATTTAAGTTTAAAGAAACTAACACGCGCTTAGCGCGCGCGTTTAAGGCACACGATTTTCCACAATATAGATTTAAAATTTTCTGCGTTACCTGAATTAACCAAAATGAAAAAAGTGTTACGATTTTCGATATATTTCTAATTCGACTCGTCTCATCTTTTCAGAGAATAAAATGTTGATTGACGGAACCAAATTCAAATGAGCGCGCGGAATTTTCGATCGGCAAGTAACGATTGTCGAAAATCACAATCGATACCTACACGACGAATCAGATGGTAGGTATGCAATCGAACAAAATCTCGATTGTACAAAATAGCATTTGGCCAGGGATGGCTTGTGACGCGTCACTCGAGGTTTTTGACGTATTATACGTAAAAAACATGTAAAAAATGTAATAAATGTAAATCAAGATGGCGGACATTAGAAAAAAACTGAAAGAACAAACATAACCTCAATTTTTGAATATTGCGCGCTAATATCAACCAATCAAATGCTATGGCGCCATCTTGAAAACGTATATTACGTTTTGTAAAAAACTGAGGACGTAATATACGTATGTAAATTACGTTAAAAACCTCATGTAATTTACCCAAGGTATATTACGTGGACAACCCTGCATTTGGCTAAAAAGTTGTATAGTTTGTGCTGGTGAGAAAAAGTGTTAAGAAGAGGGTCGTGCCTGAGTAAAATGTAACTGATTATGCGAGTTGTTCCCGTTTGGCGGCGTGATATAACTAACCTATAATTTATTTTTCGAATTGGAAAGAAAGTGAAAAGCGGTAAATCTAATAGTGTAAATAAATTCGAAAATCGTGCTTAGTAGAAAACAGTTATAGAATAAATTGTTTATTTATAAAATGGAAATGAACAGTGTTTTAGTGGGATGGATTAATAAATTGGTGACAGCTAGTTGAGTGATAAATAAGTTCTGAGGTGTTTATAAATAATAGGAAATCGATGATAAAGATATGTAAGTATTATATATAATTATTATTATTAAAAATTTGTTAATGTGTAAAGCTTGCGTGCTGAAAAAAAATTGTTGAGCAGAATTCTGTTTAACACTTTTTAATTATGAAAAAGTGACATTTTGTAATGCTCTTCGTTTTTAGGTTATATGTATATGTTATTTTGTATACAAAATAACATATACGTATTCACAAGAGTGAATACGCGATCCGAGAGTTCAAGGCATCATCGGATTTGATTAAATTTTTTTAGGGATGTTCTTCTTTTAAGGCCATGTAAGACTTAGCCGATCCCTACCTTACCGACATTTTTTTCTCTGCAACGCTACGTCTACATTTATTGAGATATCAAATTGAAAATTTCTAAAATTAAAGAAAATATGCTAAGATATGTTTATCTGGTCTTAAATTTTTGTAAATATAAAAAAATTTTTTTGAAAAAAATTTATTTTTTATAAATGTCAATATTTAGGACCAGATAAACGCACCTTAATACTTTAGCTTCAATTTTGGAAATTTTCAATTTGATATCTCAATAAATGTAGAAGTATCGTTGCAGAGAAAAAAATGTCGGTAAGGTAGGGATCGGGTAAGTCTTACATGGCCTTAAAGGAACAACAATTTTCAAGATGCAATGGTTTCTTTAATACTTAATCATTTTTGACACACCCTAGTGTAAATACACATATCCATGAAATTTCAAGAGCAGTTTTTTCTAGCTTGCGGTATGATTGACGACATTTAAATGTTATAAAAAAAACGGCAGTAAAACAGTGAGTTCAGCAGGCTGACACAGGGGTCGAGAACTATTGACCTAGATATGGGGGTAGAATCGTTGCCGCCCCTTCCTCTGCCTCCCAAACCCAATTGCTTCAGCTCTTCGCCCCTGTACGACTTTTACGCGTATAGTATATAGTCACTAGAAAATTAATAGGGGCGTAAGCCAAATTGCACACCTATTCATATCTATACGTACATAACTCACATGAAAGCAAATGTTTTAGAGGAAGTAAATGTAAACACATAAATAAATAAAGAATGTACTTTGTGGCCCATGGAGGCCATCAAATAATATACTAAAAAGGAGCAAAATTACAGATAATGGGAAAATGTGATGAAGAAAGCAAAATATTCCCATAAATTTACTTATTCAGTCATTGAAAGAGAAAAGAGGAAACGTAAACCCAGTGAAGGAGATTATTATTGAAGATAAAGATACAAAAACATTGAAGCGAGGGGCACTTATGCGTTATTTTTCGGTGCATTGAGTAGCAGGAAAATATACCACTCCCTTTTCTCATCCCCCTTGGTCTATGTTTATGGCAGTATGATGGCAGTATAATGGAGATTAAAATACGCAGAGTTGTGTGTGATAAATGTGTTCAATCAGTTTAAAACTTTTTTCTTTTATTTTCTTATTTTTTTACTGAATGAAGTTCTTTTTGCTATTAGTAAGTTTCGGGTATTCATTCCGAACCAATCCGACATTTTCCGAATCATTCCGACAATTTCTTAACTTTAGCGTTCTGATAAGCTAAAAACGCATATTTCTTTTTCTGTTTAATTTGATAAGTTTAATATTTACTCTTTTTTTTTTAAGACACCATCTTTAAATTTTATAGCAGTAGGTAAATTAATATCACTGAGCAAATAAAGCTACACTATAAAAGATACTCGAATTATTCCATTTGGTATAGTTTTATAATTTAGTGCTTGAAATGACAGGAAAAATATATTTGCATCTATTGATTCATTGTGGCATTTTGTGCCAAGGAATTTTCGCTACATTATCAGACGAGGATACCAGTAAGTAAAAAGATACACTGAGAAAAATGCATTATAAAATCTGGATGCTAAAACTATAGGATAGTATACGGTAACATAAAATATGTTAAAGTGTATGATGTATAATCTTTAAGTAATATACCTTTAAGTAATATATACATCTCTAGATGTTAGATTCTTATAATCTTCGGCAATTAATTCGTAACATCTTAAGATAATAAACGCCCGCTAAGTATCTAGGCGGAAATGGATGTTTCGCTATTTTCTCAAACATATGTGAACGCTTTGTAAGAATCTCGAACTTTCCGTTGGGTAATTGGGTAATTGGTTATCAACAAGTTTGTACATTATATGGTATCCGCTTTTAGGAGTAGAATTAAGTAGTTAAATTCTTATTCCTTTATCAGTAATAAAATTGAAAATTCACAGTTGAACCCGGTGTGAATTTATAACTTGTAACTTCAAAATCAAATTCCACAAGCCGCCATGTTGCAATCAGATTGCAGTCTATAATCTAAGATATTATCTGATACTATCTGTTATTTAACATCTAGAGATTATGGTTTTAATAATCTAGATCGCTATCTCACAGTTAATAGTCCAAGATTATACCTGGTAACATACTTTTTATTACTGTTTACAATCCATTTTTCTCTGTGTATCTGCTATGTAGACGTAACTGAAATGAAGTTAATGCTATCAGCTATTAGAAAACAGTAGTGAGAGATAAGTTTATTAAATACTTACAGGGGAATCATCGGATTTAGTTACACGTAAAAAACGTGTAATTAGTCACTTGCCACTAGATCGACGTGGAGTTAGGATTCAAGAAGCTAATTACATTTTAAATATTAAAGAATATAATCGATTGCATTGTGTAGGAGTGATACTGTCGCATCACACTGCCCTCACACCTGCTCCGTGTGTTCGCCATGATGAATCATCATACAAAGTTTACTCCGGTAAAATATATGTGCACAACATAATTTCTAAAATAGCATATTACGGCAATCCACCACATGAATCATTAGACGGTATTGCCATGATAAATGTCAACCCTCCTTTCGTGTTCAGTAGCAAAGTTGGAAAAATAGATTTATTCACAGGAGTTTTACCAGTAGGTACAATGGTTACTGTTTATGGTTGGGGAAACAATTATCCATTACAGTAAGTTATTAATAATATATATTAAATACATGGAACAGAACTGTTAATTTATTATAGAAACTTTCAATTTGTTCTCTCTCCGATTTCAGACCTTCACCGAACACGCGAACGTCACTACGTGCTATTGATTTACCAATAATGAATCACAGAGAGTGTCAAAATATCTACCAAAGTCATTTTGCTATTACGGAGAAATATCTTTGCACTTATGATGAACAAAAATACTGTGCCTATGGTGATATCGGTGCTCCTTTAGTTTTTGACAATAAGTTAACTGGAATACACATTTGGAAAGGAGAAATTTTTAATCAAAAAAATCCTGATGTTTTTCTCAACTTACATCGTCCCGAATACAGTGAATGGATCCGGGAACGTCTTTTACTGTGAATTAGCGAAAATTCTCTGATTCCCGCATAATAATCTACACTTATCACACAATTTACACTAGAAAAAAATATATATAGTGCCGTGTAATGTATTTGAAGCTATGAAATATGAAAAGAATTTTCATTTCTTTCCACTCTCACGCCTCTCTCTTTCAATCCCGACATCTATATTCCTTTCTATTTCTCGCCTATTCTAGTCTATCCCTTTCTATCTCCTTGTCAATCAAAATTCGCTTCTATCTCTTTAATCCCCACTTTTCTATCCCTTTATATCTCTCGGCTAAAGAGCCACCAGGGCATCCACTCCTTTATGGGGGCCATGATCTGAAGTTGCCATGAATTGCTTCCTAGAATTTTTATGACGTAAACATGCTGCGCTGCTAAGAAGCTTAGGGTGCCTAAAGGGCAGGTAGAAGCGATTCTCACTCTGCCCCTCGCACCCTTCATCATAGATTGCTATTCTAGGAACCCACAACAGAGTTTGTAGAATCAGAGAACTAATATCATTCTAATAGTATCCCTAGGGTATTCTCTTGAATAAGGGTATACTGACCTTTGATATACGAAAAGCATTACACCATAAAATTAAAAGTGCAGAGTACTCCATGTACATAAGTTCCTCCCATAACACCGTCTACGAATGAAGTACTGGGTGTGTACAAATCTACACACAAAGTACACTGCGCACATATGTGCTCACACAATTGAACATTAGCACAGCTGGCATCCCCCTTGACGCAGCATGTTCCACATAACGGCGAATCGATTTTTGTTGGTCACTCAGCCAGCGTGTCGTAGACTTTCGGGAGTCGGGAAACTACGGGGTATTGCGTGCGCCACTTTCGGAACGTACGCATCCGGCTTCTCTGAATGGAGGGTAGAAAAGCGTTTCTAAATGTGGGCCGCTTGGCCGCGACGCGATGTCGTGTCGCGGTCGTGGGAATGGGAGCGAGGAAAAGAATTTTCAAGTTCGAGATCTTCGATCCTCACCTTCATGCTATTTTCGATCGACGAGAGAGAAGCGAGAAAGGGTGTTCGTGCTTTTTTCATCCTACAATTTCCTCGGTCGCCCCTTTTCTCCAAATTGCGTTCCAAGAGCTTTTAGCATGCACAACCAGAAAACCTGTTGATCGATCGGTTAGAAATTCTCGATAGATGATCAACCTAGTTTCCGAACAAACAAGCCTTTTATTTATGAACTAGCAATATTATTATATATGCACGATATCGTGAGCGAAAAACATGGAATTGACAATTATTAATAATTTTCACCTTATCTAATTGTCCAATGATTCTTTTTCTATTGTGCAGTTTGATAGATCATTATATCAGTTATCACAGTACCTATTGTCATTAAAAAAAAAAGGTGAAAAGATGATTTTTACATATTTTCATTAGTGATGGGAAAAGTATCGATATGTCATTGTGTCGAAAAGTATTGATACCTCTATGTTATTATAAATATATATTAGAAAAAATATATTTTTATCTCCTTTTTGACGTATCTTTTCATGTGTTTTTGACATGGTTTTTACGTCAAGTTTGACAGTAGGGGTGACAATAAGGAACAGACAATAACCAAGCGGAAACGTAAAAGCTTCAATGTGGACAAACAAACTATCGGACTTTATTATCATCTTTATTATATATTACACCATTGGATTTTATTACGATATTATTAATATTCCCGATCGACGAGTGTTGCCTGATAATTGAACAACTTCTGAAAAGAGGGTGGAAGAATATAAAGGAAGAAAGGAAGAATTTAATTGAATTTTCCAAGATAAAGCGTCTTTGAAGGGTGAATTTGTTAAGGCTGATATCATTGATTTATGCGCTTGAATAAATCATCAGCTGGTGCGTTTGATAGGACTTTGGATCAATTTATGGTAGGTCATAACAACGAAGGAACTGTATGTAAATTACCGTGAGCTCAGAAAAAAGAGACCATTGATGACACATATAAAGCGAGAAAATCCTAACGCAAAAAGCGACTATGTATTCGAATATGTTCTTCAGTTTAAATGATATACTGTTTGCTATTCGGTCTAGTATAATTTACCATCTGGTACAAACCCTGATGGTTATCCTTACTAATAATGCCTGAAAAGTAGGTGAAGGATATAAACTTCATTGCAGTCCTTGTACAGGCGACTATTTGTTATAAAGTAGCATATTACCCTTTCCTTGTTTCGCTAAAACAGAGGCCTGAAAGTCCTATTAGTATTTTACAAATACGATTATGATTACTACAATATCGCACAATCTCTGAATCAATTTCCTACTTTCCTCACATCTAAATTTATACAATCCGTCTTGAAAGGAAATTGACACAAATCCATGACATAGTACTGCGTTGCATAGGACAAATAATACATGAAATCAATATTGGGTGATCCACTTTTTCTCACAATTTACATTGTATATTAAGTAAAATAATTCACTCCTCACAGTTAGTTAATATAGGTATCTAGAATAATTTTAAATATATTTCAAATAAAACAAGGTGTTATCACAGCAAGATCAATATTATAAAACGCACACCCTGAGGTTACTGGACCCGGACCAACAAACACAGTGGTTAAACAATGAATGTAAACAATATCAACCGTATATGTAAACATATCAACTGTTTTCATCCAGAAATACAATTTGCATTCCACAAAACCGATTCTTTTATTTTGAAATGCCTCTGGTGCATGCTTTAGAAATCATTTCAAGAGCGACCACTCCCCCTCATCCCCTCCTTAGACCCCTCCAAAAAATATATATATACCAAACCCTAATCTCATCTACCCCCTCCCATTATATCCATATTCCTTATTCTTTTCTCCACCTCCACGACCTTGAACTCTCTTCCATCATAATGCTCTACCTCTCCCTTCATCCTAACATATTTCAGACCATTACTCCTTTCCCTTTCTTCTGTACTCCCATATTGCGTATCCCCTCCCCTCACCCACTTTACTAAATCCCCTTTTAAAATCACATTCCACATTCTCCTCTGCCCCTCCTCACCCTCCTTGTTATGAATACAACCACCCTAATCTCTCTCCTCACGCGATGTCTACCTCCTCTCACTATATTTATATCCCCAACATTTTTCCCCTCCCAGAGTCTTTAATTTTCTTTCTATGACACCCTCTCCCCCCTCTTATAATCAAATCCTTTTTTATTGCGTTCTTTCCTTCTTTTTCTATACTTTTATATCACTAAGGGGACTTCCATAAACCACGTGACCCAATTTTAGTCACTTTTTGATCCCTCCCTCCCTCTATGTGGTCCACCGTGGCATTCTTGTCGACCCCCACCCCATCCCCTTAGGTACCATGTGGTTTTTTTAATTTCTTGTAAAACAATAATAAAACAAAAAATTAAGAGGTTCATTTATTTTTTTTTTAAGAAAAATTTGAGTCAACAAATGGCGACACTAGGTGTTTCAAAAAAGGAGTAAGCCATGCGTTTTATTTTTTTAACATCTAAATATAAAATTATGAGGCTCGTACTTGAAACTCTCCCTCCTTCAGGTTATCCAACATGGCCTTTTGTCGAACCCCCCCCCCCCCCAAAGAAACCACGTTATTACTATGACTACTTAGAACAAGTTTTCTTTCACCCTTTATATGTAAAATATATATGTAAAAAAAATAGTTTTTGTACATAAAATATGTATATGTATATAAACTACTTTTTCCTACATATGTATATTTTATATATAAATTATGTCTAATATTAATTTTAGAATAATTGTTCTAAGTAGTAAGAATAGTAGTAGTAAGACAGTTGCGGAGGAGTAAAATGAGCTGATGGTGGGGTACTGCAGACCGTCACCACAGGGGGTCCACTTGGGTTAGATCAAGAATACTCTAATCAAGGACACTTAACTCCGGTAGATAGGGTAAGGCAATCGTGAAGCCAAAAAGCGCCGAAAGGTTGGAAAAGAGTGTGGAAAAAGGGTATGTGGAAAGGTTAGGGAAAAGGGGTTTTATTCCAGTCATTACGTGCATAAAAAGGGTCTAGGTGGAAAGTTTAGGGAAAGTTTTTTTCCTAGGGTATTTTTATAGATTTTTGGGTTCTCTTTTCGAATTTTCACTTTGTGACCAAAAATTGTTCGTGGAAACGTCTCCATCTTAGAAAATGGAAAAAAAGGGTAGGAAAGGGGGAGAGGACTACTTTTATTGGAAAATGCATTTGTAATAAGGAGGTTGAAATTGACTGTGGTAAAAAAATGCCAGGAAAAGGGTGAAAAAGAGGGGTTGGAAAGGGGGTAGGAAAGGAAGATGGGGCAGGTTTTTGGAAAATGCATTTAGAATAAGGTGGTTGGAAAAGAGATTGGCAAAAGGCATTTAAAAAAAGAGATTGGGAAATCGAGTTGGGTAAAGGGGTTTGGAAAATAGGGCTGAAAATGAGATTGAAAAATAAGGTTCAAAAAGTGAAGAGGAGAGATGATTGAAAAGGGTATTTGGAAAAGAGGGGCCAAGGAGGGGTTGAAAAGGAGGTTGGAAAAATAATGCTGGTGGGAAATAAAAAACACGGATGTTATTGAATTTAGTAATGAGTTCAAAAATTTATGATATTCACTTAGATTTGTAGTGAGCGGATTCGAGTAGACTAAACTTGGCAGCTAGTAGTAGAAAAAACAAAGTTTTAGAGGGAGTAGGAGACTCTCTAGCCAAATTCATATTACTCTTCCCGGCTTCCTGCTGATTTGATAATTTATATGCTTCAGAAAAATGTAGTATCTATTCGAATGAAGAAAAATTCAATTATATAAACCGAGTGGGTCAGCCAACTATTTGACCTGGTTTCACTTTATTACTCAAACCAATTACTTGTTTTTATATGGTCCCTAAAATCAGTAAAAATTTCTGTAGCCACATGTCTGGTAGAATAAAAGAATCAATCGAATTCTCATTATTTTGTTCCAGTAGATTTAATCTCAAAAATTACTAAGTTCAGCTCTGTAAACTGCATTCAAAGAAATGTAAATCTTCAGAGCGCAAAAATATGTAACTATAATATTATATTTGTTAAGTATAATGAAGAAATCATGGTTTTTTGCGGTTATCTCAGTTAATATGCAAAATTAAAAAAAATGTTTCAAACAAAAAATATGTATTTCGCGATGAGATCTACAACTTTTGTTTGAAACATTTTTTTTAATGTTACATATTAACTGAGAGAACCTCAAAAAACCATGATTTTTATGGTGTTTTCATGATTTCACTATGAAAATCAAATTTGCAGCAATTTTCTCTATCATATTCATAACCAGCGCGTCAAAATACATAAGCATACGGAGCCCAAAGAAAATCGGATGTTTCTGGTTTTCGGAACTTTATCCATAATAATTTTTAATTAAAACTAAAGAATGTCATTTTTTCTACTACGCATAAATCTAAAAGTGCGACGAAGACTGATAAAATGCGGAATTATTTTTTCACGCCCTCTTCTTCCTCTCTCACTAGATTAAAAATATCCCTAATATGTGTAATTTAATTCTAAAACTGGGTTCGAATCCAAATTTTATGTCTTGAAAACATTTGATATTTTGCAAGATATTTTTGCCTATATATTTTTTTGTTTCACGAGAGGCACGTGTTTCGATGAAAAAAGCAAAGCATCGACGTATTTTCGAAAGCACAGTTCGGCATAATCTTGTATTAGTGAGAGAATTCGGCAAGGCGCCAGGGAATTCCCAGAGCAGGAATCTCCTTGAGGAATTTTCCTAAGATTAAAAAATTTCCTTAAGATTCTTCAGAGATTATTGAAATCTGAATGAAATCCTTTTAAGGGCGTGGTAAGCTCAAAATTCCTTTCTCCATTTTACTCAACAAAAATTATGGATAAATATTTTTCCGCTCTGTAGAACTAATCTTTTTTAAAATATAAGACTGCGTACAGAGCGAAAAAATATTTAATTTCGATAGTTTTTGCATAAAACAAAGAATTCAAAATTTGACTTCAAAATTGAATATTTTCATTTTACTTAAAAAATATTTGAATTAGATATTTTCTCGCTCTTTACGCATAATTAAATTAAATTTTTGTAATTTTGAATTTTGAGAATTGAAAAATTTCAATTTTCTATTTTGTATTTTGTATTTCAAAAATTTTGATCTGTTGCTAAATAGTTACCTCTAAACTAGATATATATGTAGTAGAAATAACTTTAGAGTTCGTCACCCTTCGAACAATGTTACGACTTCCTGTTTCTTTCCATACTGAGAAATTTCCTCGGTCGATAATACACAGAAAATGTTTTGAACGTGCAGGAAAAATTTTGAACTATTTTCAAAATTCCAAAAATATAATGTAATTCCTTGTAACAATCTTATTAATTAATTTTTGTCAAGTTCTTAATCGGCACCACATTATTATATTAATTTTTTAAAAATTCAGATTTATGAAAAATTGAAAATCTGACTATTTTCTCTTAATAATTATTGATATAACACAATATATATAATTTTTATAGAAGCTGTAAAAATTAAATAGCCCAAAGCCTATTTTAAGGCAATAATACAAATAAAGTCATAACTGTGTCCAATTTAAGTGTGCTAAATGCGTGCACGTGAATCTAAAAATAAATCCATGGTATAATTTTGAGACAAAGCACGAGAGCGATCATGTAAATTTACCGAAATTTAATATTTAACTTTTCAAACTTTATAATTTGGGGAATTTTAAATTTCGGTATTATTATTATTATTATTATCATTATTATATTTGAATAATTTTTAATTTTAGGAATTTTAAATTTCTGTAAAATCCCGTGATCCTGTAATTTTTTACTGTTGAAGGTACTTTATATGTGAATTTGAAATATGAGGAAAATTTTAATGTAGAATCGATAAACTACTCATCGTCTACTTTCAATAAACATGGGCTAATCAGTAGATTATTAACATTTCAAAAGTTTTTATGTAACTTATCAAATATATATATTTGGAAACTCAGCTAACAGAAAGATAAAAAATCGCATTTGTTGTGTTTTATGTGTTTTTTTTTTGTTCGTTTGAAGCGTTTAGGATATAAATTATTAAAAAAAATCAATAACTTCTCATTTATTGAGACATTTTTTTTTATTAATTATCGCAATATATATCTAAACTTTTTCTTTTCAAAATATTGATTAGTAACATTTTTTCTCTTTTAGAATCTTCTATTTCTTGAATGTTACATTTTGGTAATTTTAAATTTCGGAAATTTTTGTTTTCCTGACTTTTTTTTATATCGAGAATTTAATAATTTTGAGAATTTATATTTTGATAAATTTACGTCATCAAAAATTATAATTTTCAGTTATTTAATATCATTTTCTTACCAAAAATTCAACGACTATTAAACTTCAACCAACGTTTTTAATTTAATTTTTTTTTTTATTTCTCGGCTTCCTTTGGTTAAATCTAGTCAAAAATACAGGTTTTTAAAAGTCTAGGCACCAATCAAAAACCGTATTTTATGAAATTCTTCTACCCCAGAGAGTTACATTCAGTGTGATTCTTCTTCAGCATTCCAACTGAAGAATGTTAGAACCAAGCTGACGACCTTGCGTTGAGCCTACCCAAGAATATTTAGAGGACAACAATTGAAACGAACTTTCCTAAAACACTATTTATAGTCATCGTATAACAAACAAGAACAAGACATATTCCATGAAAGATGACAATAAGATTTAAAGATCCTCGCTCCTTTCCTCTCTTAACATTGAAGCTAACTATAACTTGATCCACTTTTCGAGTTCAGTTTTCAGACTTTTTTGTCGATCGACTTGATTGACCAAACTGATTCTTCTAAAAATGTATTAAATCGTCGCAGATCACTTTGATTATCAAATTGAGATCAAAACTATCCACTTTTACAGATCAAATCATTAAAGTGTGTACAACTTCATTTGCATCATCCTTCGGGTTGTTTCCACTGGAATCAATGTCCGTTGTTTCGGTATAATCTTCAAAATCAAATCATTTTGATCCCAATTATCTGATCCAACTTCGAGATGATATTAATGAATTAGGATTTATTGTGTAACTGATGATGATGATGATGATCATGGTGATAATGATGATAATGATGATGATGATCAAGCAAAAGCAGTTGCGGCTATTCTTATGATTCTGGACAAAAGTAAGATATAAATTACATGAAGATTGGAAGGGAGTGGATGTAGTATCAACCCTCATGTAAGCGGTGATTGCGTTTGGCGACAGCAACTCACCTTTTGAAGATAGGCAGCGTTAGGTAGCCAGCAAGTGTAACACGTCACACATCCCGCACATAATAAGAATTTGGTGCCAAGAACGCAGAGACACAGGGAATCTTGTATCGCAGCACGAAAAACGGCCCACCACTTGTTCCACGAGCGCTGCTAGCGACGATTCACTCATCTATCGATTCCCGCGAGTAAAGGGCAACAAAGGGAGAAAAAAAAGGTAGGCGCGACACACGCGAGGTTCCGAGGCGACTCCGTCGAGCCCGACGACCTCTGGGGAAAAAGTGTCAGTGGAGATCGTCGACGTCGCCGATGGGAAAACGACGACCCGGTTTTTCGAGGGTCGAAACTGACGTACGACGGAGTCGAACGAGTGCGATACTCGGTTGATGCTGCTACTGCTACTACTGCTGCTGGTGCTGCTGGTTTTTCGCGACGATGCTCGCGATGGTAAGGCGGTGCTTGGAATCAGGCCAGCCATGCGCCTACCTAGGTAGCCGATTAGCCCAACCACCACCCTATATCTTTACATGGGACGCATCGGCCACGCTTTCCGCGTTTCCAAAATCGAAATAATCGAAATGACTCGCGTCTACTCACCAGAAGAGCGCACACCCTACGCGGAAAAAATTTCTATGGTTGTGACAACCACAGAAATAGTAAAATATGATATAACTAATAATTTACGGTTGCCACAACCACAAATATTATGTGACAACAACCACAGCTATGTGTCAACTATTATTAAATAGTTGCCACAACTATTTCGCTGTTGTTGTCACGTCCATAATAGTATTTTCCGTTTAGTAAAATATGGTACAATAAAACTAAAATTTGTGGTTTCAACAACCATAACTATGTGACAACTACTATTAAATATTTGCCACAACCACATATAGTTCAGTTAATCAAAATCGTGGTTTTCCATCATTATCTTATTCGGTGTCACTATCCATTTTAATCCTTTTGTATCCATTTTTATATTTATCCGTTTCAATACTTCATTTTTTATCCGTGAATCAATACTTATACTTCAAAATTAAATATTCTCATTTTACTTAAAAAATATTTGAATTAGATTTTTTTCTCGTTCTGTACGTATAATTTTAGTTAAAAATTTATTAATTCTACAAAGGGAAAAAAATTCCAAATTTAATATTTGTTGAGTAAAATGAAGAAGTCGAATTTTTAGATTAAAACTTGACTCCAACACTCTTAAAAAATTTTTTTAACAGTTTTAGATGTAAATAATTACATATAAAAAATTTGAAGTGATTGCATTTTAATTTCTAAAAGTTATAAAAATTTGCCCATTTATGTTTTTATTTCTTTTAGTAGCTGAAATGTATAAATATTATAGACAATTATCATTTACCAATCACAGGCAAAAGTAACTGTCTATCCCAAGCTGCAGAGTTGAAGAAATAGTATCTTTGCTAAGCAGTGTACTTTCAAATGTTGAACAGAAAATCCTTGCAGATTTAGCGTCGACATCAGTAAATCCACAGACATCCTTAAGTGCGCCGACATCCGAAAGTACCTAAAATTTCTTTTTAATCTCTTGGAATCGTTATAAATCTCTTAGAATTCCTTAAAACACATTGAAATTATGTGACATATTCTCAGATTCTCTTTTTTTTAAACAAAAATTATTATTATTTGTGTAATTAGTATGATTTAGAATAAAAATTAAATTTTTAAAATAAATAATTATTGTTAAAAAATTTTAAATCAGTTGAAAAATACTTGACACGGGATTCGGTGTATCGAAAAATGAAAATCACACAAAGCAATTAAGTGAGAATTTATAGGATGAATTTATTGTAACAATCTAAAAACTTCTTCAGTTCTCATAATTTTCGAAATCTAACTATAATACATTTTCATAAATACAAATACAATACTTTATTACAACCTTATTTTTTGAGCCTGAAAGCTAATACATTATTTCTTATAAAGTATGTAATTATAAAAAATTGTTAAAAACAATCAGTCTTACATTTTAATTTTCTTCATTTTTAAATACAATCTTATAACTAATGAGAAGATTAAATCAATCTACCAATTTACAATTAGTATTGAAATTTTTCAACAAACTCTTCAGTTAAGAATACAGAAAAAAATGTCAAAATTATGGTTAAATATGGCCGTACTATTTTTTTCTCGTTAAAGGAGGCAGAATTCTGGTTATTTTAAATAGAATTTCTAGATGAAACAACTTCAATGTTGGTTAAATCAACCAGAAAAAAATAAGGGCATATTTAACCGTAATTCTGGTTAATGTAACCAGAATTTTTTTTGAGTGAAGCACTTACTCCGCAATTCTGTTTTTCTAATCTTACATCTCTATGTACTTAAAGATAAGATGCCAATAAGACAGGGTTAAAATGAAATGCCATTTTAACATTGCATTTATAATTATTTATAAATAATGTGACGGGAAAGATATTTCTCCCATAAATTACTTGGTAGGTCTTGTAAACACATCATATCAGTTTCTTTTCAAGTTTTTACTTGACAGACGTGATTGAGAGAGTTAAATAATTTTTTCAAATTTCTTATGTACAATTAAATTTATAAAATAATTTATTATTTTCTATTTCATTGAGAAGGTAAGAGATTTTTAATGTATATTGTTTACTCCATTCGCATAAACTATTCACAATAATAATAAACATAATAAACAAAGTAAATTATTTGATTGTTTTAGATTGTAAATAAATTGTTGTTTATTAATGTTTAGATTGTTTTTTATATAAGGTTTATTGACTATTACACTTATTTTTGTGTAAACATTTTTTTACATTAAAAAATTACACATAGATCTTACACAAAAACTTTAGACACATTTCGTCAAATATGCAAATTTATTTTTTGTACTGTGTACCTTGACTTATTAAAAAGTACTAATTATTTTTTTCAAAATATAGGTGCGCTTAATTAATTATTAAAATGCAATTATAAGCATTATAGGCATTAAAGTGTTTTGTAGAAAACTTACTTTTTTGATAAATGACGGTGCATAGGTATATTTAGATATACTTTATTTATATAAAATATTTTCAAAGCTCTGGTTACCATGAAATTTTAAATATTTTTATAGTATTCACGATGAGAGTCAATCCCTTAAATGTAATCAATTTATTGCTGACGTACTTTCAAATATTGGAATTGCCGATTAATAGTCCAACTACTTATCAAGAAAATCAGTTAGCAGAGAGAATAAAAAATATTTTATTGGATTCTATGTCGGAATTCAATGATGTGGAGATGATTTCCGAAGAATCTTTAGATTTTCAGGAAGAATATAATGATCCTGATGCACAAATTACAGAGGACGAAGTAATGCATCATTTTCCTCCTTCTGTAGAATTTCCAACGAACCAATGTAAAGAAGACAGAGAAGACTTATCTTTTGATTATAAAGAAAGAGCAGTAAATTATTGGAGAAGCGGGAAAACAAAACACTTAAGTCTTGATACTGTGAAAAGTAAATTCAGAAAGGTATCTTCTATCAGTCAGCTTCGACGTTGGGCAGACACAATCAACCAAGGCGGCACATATAGAGAAAAAATTGGTCGAATTTGTGAATATACATTGCAAAATTTTAAATCTGCTGTTGACGCCGGTCTCATCGTTCATGATCAAGATTTACGTCGTTGGGCATTACATGCCAAAAAAAGATGTAGGATTTGAAGATTTTAGATTTAAAGCTTCAAAACATTGGTTATCAAAATTTAAAAGCGCTCACAGAATTGTATCTAGAAAAATTGATAAATTTGTTACCAGAAAAACTTTTGAAAGTAGTACAGAACTAGAAAAACAGGCTGTTACATTTGTTACTAATGTCAAGAAAGCTATTAATGAAATTGGAATTCATCATACATATAATACAGACCAAAGTGGATTTCAACTGGAAATGCACTCCGGAAGGAGTGATTAGAAGAAAAGGTAAACCAAAAAAACTATTTTTGGGGGTAAGATTTAAGGGCGGTTTTCACCCCTTAAATATGTTTTACAATATTTTTACTACAATGACGTCTTACAAGTACTGAGAATTAAAAAATTTGTTTGAAAACCATTGAACAATACAGATGCTACTAATTTTTATTAATAGGGGTGGTGTTACCCTCTAAAAATATTTTTTATAAAAACTGCAGAAATACGTCAACTTTATTTTTCTATTTTTCTTCTAAATATAAATATTTGGTCATAATTGAATTATTTTTCATTTTTTTACTGCAGAAATTCATGGCAAGTTTTTACATTTTCGCCAATAAAAAAATAGGGGTTGCAACCTCCAAAAATCAAACGTAGTGTAACATGGCTGTTACGTTGGTTGCCTAGGTGCAGGCGAAGGGGCGGGGGCACGCCGGCGAGCAGCGGTGCTGCGAGTTGTCGGTCGGCTACCCCGCGCTCTTGCAATTCAGACAGCTCACAGAAAAGACGTTTCGACTCTCTCTCTGATCTCTAGTGAGCCTGGTTGGCTGTAATAGTTTTTGGTTGTGCTGCTAGATACTTATTAATTGTTCCTCAGGCTTTGAAACCCTTTTTTGTATCGTAAGTAGAATATAATTTTATTAATGTTTATCTGGTTGTTCTTATTTTCTCACTCCTAACTGGTAATTTCCCTAATTCCCCTTCCCAATTAGTAATAATCCATCCAGATTATAGTAGATTCCATTTTATACAGACGACGTGTGACGGGACGCGACGTTGTTCTCTCTTTATCATTATACCGGATTCGGGCAACAGGTAGGTGCATCCTTTTATTTCTGGACATCACGTACCTTATTAACAACCGACTAACGTCGGGTGAAGAACCTTGTCCAATTGTGGGCCTTAGACCCAATGAGATGAAGTGATTTTAAAGGAAGCGATTTAGCCTGACATTGAATGTCACGCTAAAGAGGATGAAGACACAGACGGACAAGAAGTGATGTCGCGTATGTTTCTACGTGTATTTCTTACCAGCCCTAGGGCTGCCACCTTGCAACGTATTCACGTATGTTCCATGTTAAGACCTTCTACATTGGGTCAGGGGTGTACTTATCCTTATGTGCGTCCCTAACAAATTTGACGATTCTGATCTCCATCAAGACTCATTAGCATTCTTCATCGACTTCTTGACCGAACAAGAAGTATTGCGCGTGAATAAAAGAGAAACTTAAATGTTTCCGCGCTCCGTTCGTATTTCCCTATGCGAGCGCGTCGCAGAGTAGCCCTAAAAGTTTTCCGGTAATAGGCGTACTATAGGGGGTTTGGGGACGTTAACAATATAATGTAACATGGCTGTTACATGGATTGCCTACGTGCAGGCGAAGGGGCGGGGGCACGCCGACGAGCAGCGGTGCTGCTATAATATATATAATGAGGATATAATGAGTCGTCGGTCGGCTACCCCGCGCTCTTATCGTTCAGACAGCTGACAGGGCAGTCATCCCGGTAGTCTCTCTCTCAATTCTCAATATTAGTGCTTGAGCCTTGCTGGCTACCGAGTAGTACCTTTTTTGTGAGATAGTTTGTTTGCCGGCTTTGCTATCGATTAATGTAAGTAGAATATAGTTTGTTTGTTGTTCCAATGGTGTCTTTGTTTTTTACTTCCCACCTGGTAATTTTCCTAATTCCCCTCCCTAATTAGTAATAATCGAACCAGATTATAATAAACATAGTGTAACATGGCCATAAAAGATGAATTTTATAACGAATAATAAGTGGATAATAAGGCATTCAGTGAAGATTACATCGTGTAGATGTACCTCCTCAGGTGTTATTTCTGAAGAGAA
>CAJFCO010000064.1:494105-572535 GCA_904066015.1 Synergus gifuensis
AGTTGACTTACAATTTGTCGATGGGGATAGTCAAATTGACATACAACCGATTGAAGATGAAGAACAACAAGAAAAAAACGATTATGGTGAAGTACCTAGTTGTTTATATGAAGAGGAGAGAGTCAATTTCGACTATTATTTTTTATTTCGGAGAAGATATATTGTAACTCGAAAGCCTTGAGCAATAAGGGTTGCGAAGGGGTATGTGTATGTATGTACAAATTTTAATGGAGATATGTATGTGCCGCAACCTAAATAAAAATTCTATAAACAGTTATGTTATATCTATCATTATTAAAATCACCTGCTAAAGAAAACATAAAAAGTTTTCGAGGGGTAGTTTTTACATAACAAGGATTTATTAATATAAGAACAAGTGCCATCATTAACAAAAAATTAGTTATATTATAATATTGATTGTCCAACCCAAATAAGTATATATTTTAATCCATTACTTACAGAAATGGTATATTAATAAATATATTTTTTATTTATTAACAATATTAAAGGGGTGTATGGCACATAATTTAGGGGTTATTTCGAATAACTCCGATGATCTATAATAGAATATAATATCAAAACAAGATATTTGCAGCAAAAAAGTCCAAAATCTTAAACTATATATGTCGTATGGCGAAGCATTCTAGGGGTAGATTTTCTGAATTATATTCTAGAGGGTAATTTTTTTGCAAATCAAGCTAGTATTGTAATAAAGAATCAATTAGAACAATTTTGTGTAAAAACAAGAAAACAATGATACCTTTTAAAACAGTAAAAGAGTCAAAAATATAGAAGGGGTGATTTCAACCCCTAAATATGAACGATTGCCCTAAAAATTATTTTTTTTTCTTTATAGTCTGGGATCCTCTTTTCACCTGTAAAGTTTCAAAAAAATCGGCGTCGGACACCATTTTTGTATTTTCGAGCTATTACAACCACCAATTTCACTTAAAAATGTCTAGAATATTGTTTTTAAAGTAAAATGGCCATTGTAAATTGTTGGTTGTAATAGCTTTATAACATATTTACAAAAAAAAAAAGATATCCTGTATCTTACCTTAAAGAACAACATTTTTATCACGCATATCTTTCAAGTTTATCATTTCTATTCTCTCCACGTCACGAGAACATCGTCAGTGCGAAATCTTTGCTCGCAACCTGTCTGTTCCCAGAGTGTGGCACCCGAGCTTTTATATTGCAGTAAACCTGCTACGGCGATCATTACACCATTGTCAATGCAAAATCGTTCATCCGTAGCATATAATACTGCATTCCTTTCTTCACACATGATGCTCATCATATCCTGCAATCTTTCATTGCATCCAACTCCTCCCACTATTAATACCTCTTTGGAGCCTAAGTAAGCCATTGCTCTTTCTGTAATCAAATAAACAAACTGCAACTAAAGTAAAAATTTTTCCTTGCAAATGTAATAATATATTATACACCAAGGAGGAGAAGAGGAACTTTTTTGACCAGCGCATGTTTTCTGCACGAGTCGTAGCAAGTGTGAAACACGAGTTGGTGATAAGTACTGAAAATATACACGAATCGAAAGTCTCTCTCCAATGGTATATATGATAGTTTATATAATAATATGCCTGGTCTCAACCATTCTTCATAAAAAAAATATTTTTGTAGAGGTAGTAGAATGAATTGATTATTTTTTGCAAATGAAACTTTTTTTAAAGACTAATTTTTTTTTAATTTTTGCACAATTTACCTGTAATCTCGATCAGCATTGCAAATAAAGTTTCTTGTAACGAGAAGCACAAGTCCTCTGCCGTATATTCTCCAGATCTTAACCAGTTGGGCAGGCGTTCTTGGACGTAGGTAAGAATTCCAGAAAAGGATATGTCCATGCCCTTTACTACATACGGCAACTTTACGAACTTTTGACCCCTGGAATAAAAAGTTGTCTAGAAATACACTCAACTTCCCATATACTATACCCCAGTTCAGTGGGTTTCTAGGATCTTCGTCAACTAACATTCGGTGATGAGAAAATCTAAAGGGCTATTCACTTAAATTCTAAGGTACTAAATTTTCCCATGTAGACTATTACAATTTTTACCTTTTGGCAAGCTGCTCGATGTTATATCCAGGACTCGGATCATTAGACAGCTTTAAAAGCCTAGCAAAGCGATCCAAACAATTTCCAATGGCGATGTCAATTGTTTCTCCAAAAATACAGTAGCGTCTCTCAGAGTAAGCGATGACTTGAGTGTTTCCACCAGATACATATAGGACTATAGGATTGTTACTTCCGGTTATCAATCTGCCCATTTCAATATGTCCGATGCAGTGATTAACTCCTACAATCGGTTTCTCGTACAATTTAGCAATTGTACGAGCTACTAACGCCACTGTTGTTAAGGGGGCACCCATTCCAGGTCCCTTTGTGTAGCAAATAACGTCCACATCTTTCAGGGTCAGCTTCGCATCAGTAAGGGCCTTTTGCAGAACACTGAGAACATGATCACGATGATGCTTAGCAGTTTCTCGTGGTAAGAATCCTTTTCAATGGAAATAAAAGTATGTCAATGAAAAAAAAAATAAAATAAAATAATAAGTAACTAAAAACCTAATCCACTTCAAATAAGACAGGTAGTCCAATTTCATGTTGCAAAAACGGTCTCCGATGAAATGTTATTTTTCAAGAGAAATAAGGTTGAAAGTTATAAAGGTTTAAAGAAAATCGTTTTTTTTTTTAAAAAAAAAAAAAAAAAACCTCACACATCATATTGCAATGATGACCGATTCTGCGACAAAAGTTGGACTACCTGCCTGATTTGAAATGAATTTGATTTAAATCAGTTTTCACATTCTAGAAAATAATAATTTATTATTATAAAGTAAAGTAGTTCTCCGAATTAATCTCAATTTTCAATCCGGATTCGGAGTAATTTTACCACAATATTACTATAAAAATAAATTTAGAATATTTGGGATAGGAATCTTGAATTACAACACACATAGTAAATGGGGCAACGAGTAAGTAACATTAATTATCTGATATGTATAGAAAAAAAATTTTTTCTTTGATCCTCAATTTTTTAAATTATTATTTTTTCAAGGTTTGAACCGCGGAATATTTCCATGGTTTCAAACCTTGATTTTTCTCTCTGTGTACGCATAATTTTAGTTAAAAATTGATTAGTTCCACATAGGGAAAAATTCCAAATTTAATATTTTTTGAGTAAAATGAAGAAATCGAATTTTTAGATTAAAGTTTGGCTCCAACACCCTTAACATCGATTTTTTCAAAAATCAGTTTTTCGGCTTTAATTTAAAAACTAAAAAAGCTACAACTTTTTTTTTCTATAAGAAAAACGGTGCGCAATACAATTTCACATATAGATATGACCTTCAAAAATTAAAATTCGAACACTTTTTTGATCCAGACTCTCAAATGCTCAAAAGTTCTTACGTAATACTTGAAAAGCTCCTTACACGACCCTTAGCCGCCATCTTAGGTACGTTCCGTTCCGAAGAAATTATATTGTACTATTTTAGGAAATGTTAGACAGGTCTGATAGGGGAGAGGATAAAAAATGGTTAAACGAAAAAAAAAATTGTATTTTCTTTAAGAATTCAACGACTTCGATACAATAGCAGGCTTGGAAAAAGATTAAAATTACCTTCGCCGGGCGGCGTAATGTACGTGTGCCTCACGTTGGACAGAATTTCTTTGTCTCGTATGATTCCGATGCCCAACTTATTAGCACTTCCCTCAAACCCTATAGCTATCATGATTTCCACAATATTTGCCTGATTTAAAAATTTACAAATTCTACCACTACTTTACGATTAAATAAGCAATTTAATTATTTAACTGTTAATATAAACTGTAGCACTACGTGGAACGACTACATCATGACGAGAATGAGTAATCAGAAATGAGAGTGAAAAACTAGGAACCAAAGTCCACATTCCACAATTCCACAGTCACAAAAAAGCAAGGTAATATCAGTAGACTTCAGGGTTGTGCTCCTATACACTCGAGTCTCCCAAATGTCAAGAAATTCTTTATCCACTATAGTCACATCAATTGCGCATGCGTATTGCGTATAATATAGTGTTAGGAAATAATAACTTGCAACAAAGCTACACAAAAAGAATTTCTGGTTATGCCCGATTTCACAAAAACAATTCGCACGTTTGACGCAGAAAAGGGCCCCCTGGAAGCCAAATTATGGTTACAACAAGTTGAATATGCCGAATCGGCCAATAAATGGCCTGACAGTTTCAAATTACAAACTGTTAAAAATCAATTAGAGGGACCTGCGAGAGACTGGTACCTAAGAAACCTGAGAGAACTGGAGGATTGGCAAACGTTTCTCCTTCGATTTAAAGAAATGTTTGTTCGCGAAATTAGCAAAGATGAGGCCTGGATGAAAATGAAAGCGCGAAAGCAAGAATCCACCGAAAGTGTCGCAGCTTATTTTCACAGCAAGACGCGTTTGTGTCAACCGTTGAATTTAACCTTTTGGGAGGTGAAAGAACAGGTGGTTCGCAGACTACGATCCCGGGAGATGATGCTCCACATTCTAGCAAAACCCCACACTTAGAATGTTAGGAAATAATAACTTGCAACTCAAATATAAAAACACATTAAGCACAAGCTCACTTTATTGCCTTTAAATCTCGCTATTCTCCCTGCGTCCATGCGCATCCCTCGAGTTTCGCGATATATCAGACCTCTTAACTCGCGTTCACACCTCGTATCCACCGCATCTCACACTCCTTCTCTCTCCTTCGCGCTCTCTCTCTCTTTCGCACTCATGTCTCGTAACTCGCACTACATTTTTCTCTAACACTAGTATTTTTTGGCATTTTAAATTGCACGCGAATAGCAACCAATCAGATGCCGAACGCAACGCGTGGGCAGTGGTTACAAGTGGGATTTGAGAAAAATGGACTTAACATTTGAGAGAAACTTGACTTGACATTTGGGAGAACTTGAGATTTGGGAAGTTGACATTTGAGAGACTCGAGTGTAATACTCCACGTATTATATATACGTGGTTTTCTACGCGTATATTACTTCTTTAGTTTTCTACGGTATATTACGTCCGAATGAAAACATTCAGTGCGCATGCGTAAATATCAAAATATAACAAACATAACCTATTTTTTATAAAGTGAGGTTATGTTTTGTAAGGCGGCCATCTTGGAAACGTCACTTCTAGGAGTTTTCTACATTTTATACGGTTTTCTACTGTTTTTGACGTATATTACATCAAAAACGTATTATACGTAGAAAACCTCGAGTGACGCGTCACTGCACAACCCTGGTAGACTTTTAGCCATGGTGAAAACAAGCAAGGTTTCTGTATTCAGTTTGGGTAATATCAGGGTTGTGAACGTAATACACCTTAGGTAAATTAAATTACATGAGGTTTTTGACGTAATTTACGTAAAGTAATGTACAACGATGTCTTCCTCTGTTTTGTAACGACCCAACCCTGATATCTTTAAGATTCTAATGTAAAACAGGATTGGATTGTTATAAAACAGCGGAAGGCATCATTGAACATTACTGTACAGTGCCCTGCATTAATGCCTTCCCTTGAAAACAAGTCAACCCAACTCTGGTTTTCATTAGAATCTTATGGAAACCAGGGTTGGGTTGACACGCCCACGAAGGAAGGCATACATGAATCATTCTGTACATACGTATATTACGTATATTGTCCAATACAGGTGACGCGGGAAATTTTTAATTTGTATTATACAAAACCGTGCACATTAAACTCCTACGCGGAAGGGCGCGTCTGTTCCTTGTTTGTGAAATGTAAGGCAGAATATTAACGAAAAATAAAAGTACTTATTAATATATTACACTTTATTTTCATCGGAAAATCGTGCCGAGCGCTTATTCACAGAATAATTTGTTACAATTATAAATTATCTGTTTCTTTAAAAAGAAAAGTATCAACGAAAACAGCCAACGATTTATTTCTCACTCTCCTGCTAAAATTCAATACAAAAGGCAGATCGACGCAAATTCGTAAATGAATATCAACTATCAACCAAACAAAGCATTAGCAAAGTAGCTTCCCAAAGTCTATAAAAGTTCATCAGGTTCATTTTTATTCAACACTACCATATCAAGCAATTAAGCAATGATGATTACTTCTCTTTCAATCTTGTAGTTACATTCAGGTAAACTGTATGAAAGTACGACAAATGTTTGAGTCTTCATTCGACTTATGAACGAAAATATATATATATACAAACAATTTTTGAGACCTGTTTCGTCAATATTTGCATCTTAAATACACATCAGTAGAGATGAAAATGTGAAAAATTTTGTGAACTTGAAACATCCATGATCCATACATTTCTCTCAAAGCAATTTCGCGGAGTAGAAAATATGCTGCTTATAATAATAAGACGGAATGTTTGTTTTAATGTGCTGAAATATTTTCTTAAAAGATTACGTTTATTTTTTTTTTTAATTTGGATTATCGTAACATTGATCATTTACCAAAACTTTTTTTTTTTTTTTACTAATTATAAGAAAAAGTGGGAACCGCACCTTTTTCGTTATCTACAAAAAGATGTAATTTCAAAAAGTGTATTAATGAAATAGGATTCAAAGAACTTCGTAGTAATACTGAAAAATGTGCATTAAAATTTTTTGACCTCTGAGAGAGAAAATTCCGATTTTAGTTTATAAGAAAGTACAAAATTAGCAACAACTTACGCAAACTTAGAAGATTATTATTGCGGCTTACATAAATTTCTCTAATACCTTTCCTTAAAACGAAAATTTTAAAATACCACAAAGTGACATTTTCTGACGAGTTCTTGGAATGAAAGGAGGCGTTTCAGTCCAATAATATTAAGCTAGTGTTATGCGTTTCAGTGATGCATTATATTAGAAAATACCTAGATATAATTTACTACCTGACAGAAAGCTTCAAATACAATGACCTCAAGTAGAAAAAATGATGCATTCCAATTTTTCACATTCACAGCTCTAGTCAAACAAGCAATTTGATCATCGATCTTTACAGCCTTTTATCTTCGTCAGTCCCAGCTTTTTATCCGAGATTCGAGATCGAGGACAGACCAATTGGGCGAACTTTTCTCGCTCGAGAGCCAGTTAAAGTCATCGACGCAATTCCAGTTGTTAATCTTGGGATCGAGCCCCGCAAGATTGAAGTGACTTAACTGATCTTCATAGGACCAGTTATAGGGAGCTACGCGTATTTCGGAACAGTCTTCTATAATAGCTCTGCTCGTTACGTGCAGATATATCGTGCAAAGAGTCGACGAGTGGAGTCTAAGTTGCTGACAAGCGAAGGCGAAAGTGCATTCGCTGCAATCGTGAGCGAAAATGGATGAGGAAACGGGTCCGACTAGGATTGTACATTGTCTTAGGTTGACCATGTGGAGAGTACTAGGGGCACCGAATATTCGCACTGTGCAGCGCGTCAAATCGGAGAGGAGGACGTCGTTCTTGTTGACATTCTCGGCATCAAGAACTATACGCTCGTCCACTTTCCCCAACAACATACAAGCACTGTCTCCGTATTTGCTGGAGAGCTTCTTGTTCTGATTCCCCGAACCGTTTACTATACCCTCGGATATCTTCAGATCCTGAAAAAATCAACGAGTTTCGAATTAGATATTGCAGAACTCTCATTTCAAATGCAGGGTGGTCACAAGATTCAATTTTTTTTCATTTCCCTGACATTTTCCCTGATTTTCAGACAAATTTCCCTGACGAAAAAGTATTAAAAATGTACACAAATTATTAAGCAACATCACAGAAGTGTAATCAAAAGAAAACCGAGAAATGCAAGCTTCTTTGGGTTGAAGTTAATTTAGACTCTCATTGAGAAAGTTAAAGAATTTTTAATCACCTTCAATCCATCAGTAACGTCATGCGGATTATCGGAAGGTTTCTTTACAACCCTCCGGTTCTTAAATCCAAATTTCTTCTTAGGTAAAAGCTTCGTCTCTAATTCCAGCGCATCGCTTTCGAGCATTTGCAGATTTTCCTGAGCCTTTCTGATGTCATAGACCTTGAGAAACATCTTGGACTGATGCAGGTAATTCTTCAACATTAGAATTTCCTTGTTCGCCTTGTCAAAAATACTTGGCAGAGTGGAGACAGGGGCACTTGATACATTATCTAGCATCTCTTTGATTTTCGCACATGATGAATAAAAGGTGTCCTTAAAGTAGCTGGATTGTTCTGATTCTACAGCCAGTTGTTGCCTCTCCTCACGTCTCTTTTCAATCACATTCTTACGCTCCCGATCTCTCTTGTTAATTCGATCGGGTAAGCTTCCCTCCATCACTGCATGAGGATCCATACTCTTTATTGAATGTTATTTGGCCTTGTCACCTTTAGAATCTTCTTCTTCTTCTTCCAATTGACTATCTTCGTGCATAGGACTGTTGACTTCAATAATATTTTCTCCTTTGCGCTTTGCTTTGAATTCTAGATATGCTTGTCCTCCAGGGAAAAACTGCAAAGATGCAATCGTCATCAACTACTGATAGTCCTCCAGAGCGAAAAATTTTAAATTACAAAAGATAAGAATAAGAAACACTACTAAAAGGGCGATTTTCGATATAAAAGTAACTTCAGCGACCTCAAAACATTTCTTTAACAATCTGAAAAAAATACAAAGAAACTTTCTCCTCATGAGAAAATAATTTCCACTTCAAGGTATTAGAAAATCCAAAAATCGGGATTTGGCTGGGCATCGTAATACCTAATGTAATGAATTAGTTGCTCACCTTAGCTACATCAAAGTGACTGATATTAATAAGTTTTAAAAGTAGATATCCCAAACTTCCACCAGATATCAAGAGAATAAAGGACTTGACGAACGCCATCAAGTCCTAAGCATCGATCTTTTTTGCAGTTTGCCAGGCTACTTTATCCAGGTTTCTAATTTCCAGGGTTGGGTCGATTTTTTCACCAAGAGTGTAATACCAGTTAAGAACCCTAGGATATTTATTGTTCATATAAAGCCTGAAATCTGAAAAATAAAAATAATTATATATTACTATATTATATAGTAGATATACCAAATATTTGTGTGTGTCTAGAAAGTTCATTTTTTAAATACATTGCACTTAAGGCCTAGGAATTTTGTCACGATTATTTTATATAAAACTACTAAAAATGTTGATTTCAAATAAAAAGGGACTTCTCAGAACATGGTAAATAATATTATTTTAATTTGTTACTTTATTTCTATATGCAATAGGCATATGAAACATAATCCTTTCGTAAAAGGAAATATACACCATTACCTTCGTTGAGGTATTCTATTTTTAGAATCAGACGACATTCCAAAACGAGAAAAAAATGAAATGATTCTTAAAATAGAAATGTTTTGAATACATTTATTATTTTATGTAGAATGTTAAATTTAGCGAATTACACTTAATGAATTATTTAATTTTATTTTTTTATCATAATGTTTTTTTGACTCATTTTAAGGGTAAATTAGAGCAACTTAAGAGCATAATTATGTGATTTAGTGGAGAAAATATTTTTTTCTGAATGAAACTAATTAACTAATTGATTTTAGTCCGACTTTTATTTATTTTTTTAAATAAAAGTAAATTAAATTCTGAAGAGTTTCACGGACAGAACTTTTGTTTCATCTATTTGTTTGATAATAATTTTTTTTTACAGTTTAATAACTGCTTAGGTAAACTTTATATTATCTTAAATGAATATATGGAGACTCAAAAAACACAAATAGTTTGTTTATTATTCCATTTAATTGATATAAACAAATTTTATGAACAAATTGGAAAATAGAGAAAATTATTCAAAATTTCGAATTTGTTTATCTAATTTGTATATAAAAATATAATTGTTATATTTTATCAGAGTATTAAAGATTTATTATTTTAAGAAATATCTGAAGTCGTTCTGGTAATTGAAGGAAATTATAATTTGAAAAAACCTCAAATTTAAACATTTTGCCACAACTATAGTTTATAACCACCGCGATGGTTATAAACAATTGTAAAGGGGAATTTATAAAAATTGATGTATCACTGATTTTCACGGAAATTATCAGTCGTAGAAAAAAATTCTTGAAACTAAAGATGTGTATTTCGATGAGATCTACAACTATTGTTTGAAACATTTTTTTGAAATTTTGCATATTGACTAAAACTTCCTTTTCGGAAGTACATACACTCAAATTTTCATACAAAACTTGTAGAAATTACTTTTCTCAACAAAGCAAGAACAAGAGTACCTAAATCCGCTGATAAATTTTCAAAAAACTGAATTTCAAAAATTCTAAATAATAATTGTTGAGAACTTTGATCCAAAAGCCTTAAATAGTCATCGTCACCACTTCCAAAATTATCTAAAACCTAACCTGACCACTGAAGGCAGGAAAGACTAAAAATATCCGTTTTTCAGCGTCTCTTTAAATCCAAATTCCATTGCGAGCCTTTTCCTTAACCTCGAAATAGAAAATCAAATTTCTGAATCCGACGTTCACAAATTGAGTGTTAAAATCCTTGATATGAACGAAACTTGAAACCGAAATAGGAAAAAATAAATCAATTTTTATCACTCTGATTATTGCTCATCAATTCAGTGTTCCGATTTTCTAATTGATTCTAATTACAGAATTACAGAATTACAGTCGGTGATTATCTAGGCCTGCCCTCCGTACCGTTACCTTTTGCTAAAACACGAATGGAATTTGTTGATTTGTCCCCATTTTTATCGTGTACGAAATTACCAAATACGAAATCGGAAAGTGGGTTTTAGTTCGCAGAAATGATTTATAGGAACAGGAGGTATTAACCTAAAAGCTGGATTGTAAGAAAAGTGTAATTCATTCGCCGATTGTTACGATTGTTACTCACCCCGTGATACGTTCATGCGATGCCAAATTATATACGAGCCAGCAAACCCCGTTAATTCGAGGATAAAAAAGACTTTTGCAATGGTACTATAAGATCGATTTGGTTTCTTGGTTAACATGCTAGAAGCGGGTATAACGATTTCCTAAAATGGAAATCATCAATACACCGAGAAACCGTTACGACGAAATCACGTTCTTGATCCCACACCACACCACATACTGTCGATAATGATGTGTGGGTTCTGTGTACGTGTGTGCATGTGTGACCATGCGTAATGTATAACAGTATGACTCAGGCGTGGACTTACACATATGTAGTATGACGCATTCATACATATGTATGACTAATCACTAATGTTCAACGACAACGATACGACGATACCTTCCCCCCTCTCTCTCTCTATCTTTTGCATTTTAAATTAAACTACCCAACCCTGGTTTCGATTAGAACCTTGCGGAAACCACGGTTGGCTAAGTAAAATACCCTAGGTAAATTACATGGTTTTTTACAGTAATTTACTAGGTATTTTACGTTAAAAACACCAAATTCATATGAAGTGGGGGGTTTTCTACGTAAAATACGTAATTTACATAAGTAGAAAACCATGTACAGTAACATTCATATATACCTTTCCTTGAAAACAAGTCAACCCAACCCTGGTTTCCATAAGATTCTAATGAAAACCAGTTGGGTTGACATTGGGTAAACATATCAACCCATCCCTGATTTCCATAAGATTCTACAAGATTCTAATAAAAACCAGGGTTGGGAGGACATGTTTACAGAGGAAGGCATATATGAATGTTAGGCTGGCGTCCCATGATTGCGTTTTGCGTTGCGTCATAATGAGAGAAAAAGAGACAGGAGTATACTTTTATCTTTTTTTCTCTCATTATGACGCAACGCAAAACGTAATCATGGGACGTCGCCTTACTGTACAGTAACATTCATATATGCCTTGAGCTTCTGTAAACATGTCCGCCTAACCCTGGTTTCAATTAGCATCTTATGGAAATCAGGGATGGGTTGATATGTTTACAGAGGAAGGCATATACATATATGATTGTTACTGTACAGTAATGTTCACCGATGCCTTCCTCTGTTCTGTAACGACCCAACCCTGTTTTCCATAAGATTCTAATGAAACTCCGGTTTGGGTCGTTACAAAACAGAGGAAGGCATCGTTGAACATTACTGTACACTTGACTATCCCAATATTAACGAAATCCAGAACAGAGGCCCTCCCAATGTTAACGAAATTCCTTTTCTCAAATGTCACATCAATTGCGCATGCCTCACATTAATTGCGCATGCGTATTGAACATAAATAATATTTTTTAGCATTTTAAATTGTGTGCGAATAGCAACCAATCAGATGCCGAGCGCAACTCATGCGCACTGTATCCAGTGAGATTTGAGGTAACTGCTGGTTAATATTGAGAAAGGAATACGGTTAATATTGGGAGATTGTTAATATTGGGAGAGTCGAGTATATAATACATAAAAGTCTTCGAGTGATGCGTCACTGCACAACCCTAGTGGAAACCAGGGTTGATGGACTGATGGTGCAGTCCCAAAAGCAGGGTTGTGTAGTGATGCATCAATCGAAGTTTTTTTTACATATTATACATGGTTTTCTACTTATGTAAATTACGTATTTTACGTAGAAAACCCCCCACTTCATATGAATTTGGTATTTTCGATGTAAAATACTTAGTAAATTACTGTAAAAAACCATGTTTCGTAATTTAATTTATGTAATTTATTAATTAATTTGTAATTTACTTAAGGTATTTTACTTACCCAACCGTGCCCAATAGTCCCATGTTGGTCAGTAACGCGTCACTCAAGGTTTTCTACGTCTGTATACGTAATATACGTCGAAAACAATAAAATCAGATATTTTCTCACTCTGTACACATAATTATAGTTAAAAATTAATTAATTCTATAGAGGGAAAAAATTCAAAATTTAATATTTGTTGAGTAAAATGAAGAAATCAAATTTTTAGATCAGAACTTAGCTCCAACACCCTTAAAAAGATTTTAAAACATTATTACTAATAAGAATTTTAAAATATTGCAAGAAATTAAAAAAAATGTCTACAAGGTTTCAAAAGACTTCCATCATTTTATAAAAATTTGTCGGAATCAAAAGATTTTTAGGTTTCTGTAGATTTCAATGATTTTAATTATTACAGATTTTTAGTTCCTATTTAAATAAGTGGAACAAAAGATTATAAAGGACTACAATTAAGAGATTTCAAAATTTTCGAAGTAATTATTAAATATTCAAAAATATTTTTGAAAAATTCGAAAATATGTTCAGAGATTTTAAACAATTTCAAAAAGATTTAAAGAGGATTTGTACTATTAGTTGGAAAAATTCTTATAATATTTAGAATATTATAAGAATTATAATAAATTATAATATTTATATTTTTACATACCTTATTTTACTTTTGAAGCCGTTGAATCAAATCCACGTAAAATCGTACGTGCCTGGTTTTAAGTCAGCACAGCTGTAAGATCAGCAAATGGACCAGGAAGTCTTCTTCAGTTCTTTGCTCTCTTTTTATTTTCTTAACCGGTTTTGTACGTAATATTGAAGAGACTTATTTCTGCAATAATATAAGGCCATCAAATTGTTCCACTTTTTTTTTCCGAAAAACGTCAATTTTATAGAATTTTAGATCCAACAGTAGATAAAAAATTTGATCTCAATAATCTCAAAGAATATAAAACATTTTTTTTTTAATAAAATATTGATTCGATTTCTTCATTTTACTTAACAAATATTATAATTAGTTAGTTTTTCACTCAGTCGATACTAATTTTTCAAATATTGCTTTAACTTTTTTTTGAAATGCGCATAAGGCTATTGGAGTCATATTCTAATCTAAAAATTCGATTTCTTCATTTTACTCAACAAATAATAAATTTGAAATGTTTTCCCTCTGTAGAATTAATCAATTTTTAACTAGAATTATGCGTACAGAGCGAGAAAATATCTAATTCAAATATTTTTTAAGTAAAATGAAAATATTCAATTTTGAAGTTAGATTTTGAATTCTTCGTTTTATGCAAAAAATATTTATCTATAATTTTCGTTGAGTAAACTGGAAAATGGAATTTTGAGCTTAATACTATGAGAAAAATCGATTTTTACGGCAAAAAAAATAATGTCGAAAAATGAAAGAAAACAATTTTTTTCAGTTGAAAGAAAATAAGACAATATATTTGAGTATTTTTAAAATACAAAAATATGACCTGCGCAGAGCGGTTGTTTTGAAATGGAAAGGGCTTTTTGAGTAAAATGAAGAAATGGAATTTTGAGGGTGGAGCCTGAATCCGACGCCCTTAATACGGAACTCAAATTCCGTTTTATTTATGTAATTTTTTTATTGAAAAACAAGCTTTTCGCTACTTATCAATTAACGGTGTGAAAAAGGAAACATGAATGTTCGATTACTTCACTGTTATCCAAAGCGCTAAAAATAATGTACTAAGATACGATACATTTAAACATTAACTATTTTTATATTCTAGATTGTTATAACTTCAGTAACATTACGATTCGATTGCATTGCTAATGTACAAAGCATATTCTGACTCTAAAGTCACATTAGGTAAGCACAGTACAGCATAGAATATCAATTTTTCTTACCCTCTTATTTACAATATAATTATTGTTTCACTTTATAAAGGAATTCCAGAAAAAATATATTTATTATTGATCTGAATTATATATAACTATACGTATGAATTCCGCTACAAGAGTAATAATAATACTATTGCAAAGTATTCCAGAATCACAAAATCAACGAGTAGTTACAGTCTTTTGTCGTATTTCAATTTCTTTTTTCTTACTCTTCTTTTCAATATTTTGATACATAGGCGAATGAGCAATAATTTGCGAAATACGAGAAAATCGCGCTTTCAGAAAAGTAGAGTTTATGTACAGACGATAAAAAAGAGACTTTTCTCTATTTAATTATTTTTTGCTGCTATGGCGATTTTTATATAACTAGCATTTGATTTTCGACGTCGCGCGTCTCACGATTTATAAAACTTTTACAGTATCGAAGAATAACACATGTACAAGTCTAATAATTACCACAGACGACACAGTACCTTATGAATGCGATTATTTTGTCATTTGTGCAATGGACCCAGTACTGAGATACCTCATCACATATCTATTTTCATGGACAATTTTTTTTAGAAAAAATTAAAGTCGTTTTTTAGTAAATATTTTTTATTATTTGATTTCATTTTTAATTCAATAATATTTCCAGCCTTTGCATTCGATCCTTTGCAATAGTGATTCAATATCGATATCGAAATAACGGAAACATCTTCTTTAATCTTTCCTATTTAGATTGAATATCGAAGTACAATAATTTTTTTTTTAATCCAATGAAAGCTCTTAAAATGTTTATGAAATCCTTGAAATTTCTAAAAACTTTAAAATCTCATTTTAAGAAAATTCACGACATTATAAGGAACTTCTAGAAGTATTTTAAAAAATATTCAAGAGTTTAACATCTTTTGATATGCTTTTTAAAATAAAAAAAAAATAAGTTTGTAATCCCTTAAAAATCTTTGAACTCATGTAAAATATTTAGAAATCATATTAGATTCCTGAACATTCTCTAAAATTCATTGAAATTTCATGATCTTTTTTCAAATCCTAGGAAATTCCTAAAATATTTGATATTCCTTAAAATTCTTAACAAAAATCTTTTAAATTTACTACAAATTAGTAAAAATCTTAAAAACAATTAAACAAAAAAATGTATATCAATTCAAATTTTTCTTAAAATATTGCTTTTTAAAATCATTATGCGCTTATTTGCCAATTAATTAATTTAAAAAAAAGACAAGGATTATTCAATTTTACAAGTAGATCTCGAAAACAGACAATATTTATCAAAATCAAAGAGGACAAAGCCCAAATGCAAGGACTGTGCAACTATAAAAATAACCCCAAAACTTATCTATAAAAAAGTCTTAAGTACAAACCCCTCTTTTTTTTGTTTGTTTTTACTTCAAATAATTTTATTAGGAAACGCGACAAAAGAAAATTATTAATAATTACGTAGGTTATCTCATGAGTCCTTTTTTGGTGTTGATTTTTTAGATAGTGCACTATCGAGTAATTACAACATTCATCGTTAATTATACATTGCACGCTTTCTGCTGATAAATACATCTACGTTATGTTTTCAAAACTTCATGAATCATATTATATTGGTCCTAATTTATCCAAATATTATTCTTCACAGCTTTCCGCTGTCAACTAATCACGAACGTAATTTAAAAGTATTTCTGGCAGAGGCGTAGATATTTAAAAAGTCTTCTTTTTTTTAATGTTATGAGTACATTAAAAATGTGCTTAGCGAAGAAAAATTTCTCTGAATTAAACTTACAAAAATCAACCCTTAACGTTTAAGGCTTACAGTTGGAGGTTCGAATCCCACTGCCCTCACTTTTTTTTCGAAATTATTTCCAATTCTTTTATTTCCTTAAATGATATTTATTTTATTTCCTTATAAAACTGAAGAAAATTAGGAAAATTAATCAATATTTAATCATTATTTTTGTTAAATAAATTTGTTAAATAGTAAAAGTTTCAACGTTTTTAAAAGGAAATTAAATAAAAAGATTTTTAAATAATAAAATAATAAAATGGTGACGGCAGCCGGATTTGATTATAAATTATTTCAGCATGACTATTTTATGTACAATCATTTTTGCATAATACGCATACATTAATATTTTAGAATATTTTCACTTGGTTAGACAATCTCGAAAATAAAAAAAAATGATCAATTGATCAATGATCAAAAATCATTCAGAGAAATAATTCACCAACCTGAGTGCGATTATTATATTTACTTGTTTTTAATTTGTATTAGCTTTTACATACCTAAGCAATTTATTAATTTCTGTAAAACTTGTAGACATTTTAATTATTTCATCTTTGTCGACACTATTTTCAGGGCTCCACTTAAAATTGCAATGAAGATCTTCGTTCAAACCAACAATTTCGATATCACAAAACGTAAAATTTAAAATTAAATCTTCAATACATGTTTCTTTTTCTTTTTCATTTTTGGTTTGGAGCTTAAAAGTGCTAAGGCACCGAGGTATGTGCGAATTATGAACGATCGATGGTACTTTATGGTCAAACGATACGTTTTCTTCTAAATCAGAAACATCTACACTTTTACATGCAACTGTAAGTATTTTTAATATCGTTTATTGAAAAGTCTTCTGTACATATATTTCATTGCTCTTAGCGCATTACAAGCCTTTTACCTAAAAGTTTATTCTGAGAATATTTTTCGTCCCATTAACTGCCATTCTGTAGAGAAAGGCTTTTTACTCTACAAATAGCTTCGAATAAATTCTACAAAATTGATCAAAAGCTAGGAAATAGAAATGAAGCTTTTTCAATTCAAGAGTCTTGAACTTCCGGTACTTGTAATAAAAACGCTTCTCAAATTTATCATTTCCAATTATTTTTATATCATTACTTAAGGTTCAAATTCTTAAGATTTCAATTTTTACGGCTTCATATTCGACTTTTTCAAAATTATTTGAATTTTGATGAAATTATATGAAGTTGAAGACGTAAAACAAACTTAACAGGTAATTTAAATAATGGTTAAAGATTAAAAAAGGGAAAAGTTGGCAGTTAATAAGACAAAACTAACATTTTTACAGCTTGTCCAATGTTAAGTTCTCTACGCTAAAAATCACTCGATTATTTAAATATAAATAAAATCTATTTTTAGAGTCTTCGTGTTACCTTTCCTTGATCTAGGAATCATTAAGTGTGACCCGTTAACTTAATATCTCTCGATGCGCTACCCTTTTGGTGACTATCACGAAAGCTGAATTTTACAACCAGGAAAACGTAGACGAAAACTGCCTCTGTAAATCTTAACTCGTTTTCTTTTGCAGTTTGTGAGCAAATAAATTAAGCGATTGACGATCCCTAGTGGAGAATCGGTCAAATCTGAGTTCAGCTAAATTTAATTATGCCCGAAATTAAATTATCCTAAACGATAGCTGCCTTTATACAACATTATTTTATAATTATCTTGCAGAAGTTGATAATTAGATAAAAAAAAAAAAAATAATTACAAAATTGCTTGTAAAAAGTTGCCAAAGGTTCTAGAGAAATTTAATTTTGGGGAACTGAAATTTGGGTAAACTGAAATTAGACCAAAAATCGATTCTAATTCTTGACTTTCGATTTAATTGCGAAAAGATACGTTTAGAGTCGATTATACCCTCATTGGACAAATTGCACGAAAATCGAGTAATTCGTGATTACTGGTAAATATTTTTTTTTTTATTCATTTCATTTTCTTTTTTGTATAGTTAAAGGTATAATTACTTCGCGATATCTACGACGATATTTGTCGCTTTCCAAGAACTTTGTGAATTGATACCGACTCTAAAAGCGAGGCTTAGATTCTATGATGTTTTAAATTGTTTACTGCATTTACTTCTTTCGCTCTCATGAAACAATGTACTTACGTAATACAAATAGTTTCAGAATCGCTGATGCGAAAATCTTCGCAATTATCCTTCGTCCTGGTTGTCTTCTTCATCCTCTTCTTCCTTCTTCCGTCTTAAACATTTCTTCGTACTCTTTCAACTAATTCACAAATTGGTCTACGGAAAAGATTCACGCGGATACTCTTATTACACAGTTCCCGCTGATGATGTATCCGTTGAAAAACGAACATTGCCACAGGGTAGTCGACAATTCGAACCTGGTGACTCACGACATTGTGAGATGATCCTTGAAGAAGGCAGGAGAGTCAGCGCGATAGTCAACACGACAGTCTTTTGAACACCGTGGAGTTATGGTTGGATTGATTGGCAGAAGTTTGCTACGATACCATCTCATGCCATCCACTTCCGTTTGATGAATTGCTCTCTGGTACGGTTGCTGAAAAAAGTTATTACATCATTGTCATTTATGTTTTTTGCAAATACTGCACAATGGGATGAAATACCGACTTAAAGGAAAAAAAAAAAATTTGAAATTGTATTATTAAATTACGGTAGCCAGTAAAATTTCAAGAAAAAAATTCTCGATTTCCCCGGTAAAAATTGTAATTTTCTCTGGTGAATTTCAAACTTTTTTTTAATATTCACTATTCAGTCAACACAGTACCTATTGTCATTGAAAAAGGTTATGTTGAAAGATATGTAAGCTTACTGTGTGAAATTGTTTATCTGCCTATTTCAACCGACACTTACCGCTGCAGCCATCAATCGAAAAACAACGGAAGCAAAGTTGTATACCTAGTATATTGGAATTCTAAGTGTATTTTCCAACTCATTTTTCTATCGAGGGATTTTGAAGAGTTTTTTAAAAGTCAACAAAAAAAAAATAATATTCTTACTATTATCTGCCCTATCTGGTGAAGAGGATCGAGGACCCCATATTCGAACCGTACAGTCGTCCGAAACAGATGCCATCATTTGATGATACACTGGATTCCAAGAAACACAGTTTACAGTCCTGCTGTGCCCTGTTAATGTTGCGATTGGCGATTCTCTTCTTATGTGCCAAACGTATACTTTATTGTCTGAAAAATGATATTTATAATAAAAATAATAATAACAACCTCCTAATATTAAAAAATTAAAATTATCTTTGATCAATTATAAATTATCGAAACAAACCTTCACTTCCCGAGGCGATAAAGTCCTGATTAACACCTCCAAAGCAACTGTGTATAGTGAAGTGTCCTTGTGTAACTCCTCGGAAACGCCTAATTAAGCATCTATCCTGTAAGTCCCAAAGATGCACGCCCTGGTTGGCTACATTAAGGAGGGCTTGCCGATCAGCCTTATTCACACTAAAAGACATTACAGGGTGGTCCTCTTGCAATCTGAAAATTTTAAAAAAATTATTTCAACAATGCTGATGGGGTTGTCAAAATGTCCATATATATTACGTAACGCTTTTAAGGGGAGAGATGTTTCAAAAGGTCCTGTTACGGCTCTGTTACAATAGGGAAGGGGATTTCTAAAAATGTTAAGTAACATTTATAGTTTATTTATTTGCTACAATCGGTAATTGTTGTTGATTTTCCTGAAAAAAACAGAACTATAACCAATACTTGATATACATAAAATTCAAGATACTTACATCGTATAATCGCACAATTCGTCGAAGTTATAGGCTCGAATGCGATGATGCGAATCGGCAGCTAAAACCGTTTTGCCGTCGCTCCTGCACCACAAACTTTTTACGCGGACTCCTTCCCAAGAGTCAAGGACATTTCCATCCATGTCCTGAATAAAGAATAATTAATTAGAATTAAGAATATTATAACTATTTTTTGGGTATTATATGTTGTTATCTTATGGTATGATATTAAGGTCATGTGATGCTACACCATAAGAGCAATTTAGTTGGACGCGCACCATAACGCAAACGCGTCTCTGTTTCTTTCTTTCGGTTGAGGAAAGAGAGAGACAGATTCGCGTTTGCTACGCGGTGTACGTTCGACTTGTATGCATTTACCCGAGGGGCTATTCACTCGTGAATTCCGTGAAACGTTATTCTAAGATTCAATTCATTAGAAAGTCTTGCAATGTGATGTGTCTTCTTAAAATCGGTTGATTACGATTATCATAGCTTAAAAATGTATTTTTACTTTAGTCATTTAACTAACCATTATGCTTCTTAATATCTCTTGCGTGTAGGGACTCGCGTCTTATTCTCGTTTATTTATCCTTACTCTCGCTTATTTATTTGGCCTTATCTTACCTACCGACCTTCGATTCTTCGGAATTAATTCAACGCATCTTTCGGAATCGATTCTCACCGAGTGAATCATAGCGGTCATATGCTCAGCGAAAGGAGGAGGGAGCGAGGGCTATCGCTTGTTCCTCCTTGCCCACACTTTCATATTTTACCAATGCTTAATTCGTGTTAAACTGGTTTATTTGGGCTTAAATTAGCTTAGATTAAGTGTTCGGGCGAGGAGCCTCACCCCCGTGGGGCCCCTCAGGCTAAAAGCCCATTGTGCCTAATCCCTTAACCCAAGACGCTGCCTAGCCCCCCATTTCAGTCTTCTTAACGAAACCTAGAATGTCGCTGGCTGTTAGCGCTCTAATCTCCTCTGGTTCCAGCATAGCTGACCCGAGGGTTTGTTATGTCGGTGCCCAGCGCTTGCTGGGCACCGACATAAGACATGAAGGGACGTTTCATCGTCCCTTCTACACTTGTGACAAGAGGGGCTAGGTACCAGCCCCATTTTGTGCCTATAGTAATTCAAATGGTTGTATCCTGTGAGCATCTGTACCATTATCCTTACATCTCTCTTGGGCCAGTTAAGGATGGTACCGGCCAAATCCTTCCTACGGCGATCGCCCAGGATGGCTTTTGCCTGCCTACATCCGTTAACTTGCGCCCAGTAACTGTTGTACCACCCATTTCTAGATCTTCAGCTTGGTACAACAGGATATCAAGCCAAGAATGGGTTCTGGGCCAATCGGCCTACCTGCTGCTCCTTTTTTAGCCAGTTGATCCGCTTTTTCGTTGCCCTTGATCCTTGTATGACCAGGGACCCATATTAGGGCCACCCTGTTATTTTCCGAAAGTTGGTTGAGAGCCTTTTTACACTCACAAACCAGAATCGATGTGATTTCTGGTTTCCCGACCGCTTTGATTGCCGTCTGGCTGTCCGAGCAGATGCTTATGCACCCGCCCTTCCTGTTTTCGCCTAGCAGAATTTCAGCGCATCGGAGAATGGTAAATACTTCCGCCTGAAACACAGTAGGATTCTGCCCCAGTGGGATCGCCAAACCTCTTTTGCCTGCGCTGTCGTACAGGTCAGCTCCCGTCCAGCCCTCCCCCTTGGAGCCATCGGTATACACGATGACACCTTGCAGTAGGGCTTATTCTATGAAGATTCGCTTGGATTCACCTTTTAAATAAGCATAATCGTGTTTCCACATCACAATTTTCATGGATTCATCGATAAATTGTCTTATTCTTTGTAATGTGCTGTTAATCTAGATTACGATTTAAGTGGAAATAAATTACATTCCTTTATTTCATGTTATTTGCCCCGTTATCTATCGCTAAAATCGAAAGATTCGAGAGTGCTTAGCCCCTCGCATTTATCTGCTTTGCAGCGGTTTAGGTTTGTTTATAGAGTCACCTTAATGCTCTCTGAAACATGGAACTCACGCAGTGATAAAATTGACTTCGCATTCCTCCAGCAACGAATTTGTTGGAATCGCGATGCCAGGCACAGGCTGTGAGAGAGTCTTCTGTGCTTTGTGTTAATTTCACACGAAGGTCGCAATCTGGGGTGTCGATACTCCAGAGCCAGAGCTCTGGACAGTCTTCGGGTCCACAAGCTATGAGGTGACTACTATCCGGACTCCAAGCAATCAACGCTACGCCGTATGTGTGTCCCTCTAATGTCTTTCTGTGCGTCACTTTCAACGTTTCCTGAAAAAATACGTTAATTCTGAAAATTAATTAGAGTCTCGAAGAGTATTAGCGAAAATTTTGACTTATTATCTTTCTTAAATTCAATGAATGGTAAACTTTTTTTTAAATGAAGTTTTAAAATTTCTTTAAATTACGTAACATAAAGGGATAAAGGGAGGGGGGGGGTCTGAAAAATTGTTATAAGATATTATATGGAGGGAAAAAAATTATTACGTAATTTATGGATGGCTCTTTAATGCCCTTATTAACATTTACTTACCGGGTCAACGTCCCAGATAATAACGGTCATGTCTTTAGAACCTGTCGCCAGTTTGAGACCGTCGGGTGAAAACTTACAGTACCACACTTCATCACAGTGATCATTAAGAATCTGTGTGGTATGGCAAGGAAACTGTTCTTTGCTACAGCTATGATCTACAAGCAAAGATACACTTTCCAAACCCGTCTGTAATAAAAAAAGGTAAACATTATTGAAGATGTTATGCTCAGATAGCATTCAACACTACGTATGAACGACTGAAAGTAAAAAGTGGATAAAAATTTTCATTTTTAAAAGTGGGGTAAAAATTCTTCGGAGTGAAAATGGGACAAAATTAACTCTCACAGAGAAAAAATGGAATAAGGAGAATCAATCAGCGGTCGTGTTAGCCTTCCCAAATTATATTTGAGAAATTGCTTTTTTCCACCAAATGGTAAAGTGGAGGAGTAAATTTAATCCACGATCTATCGATTTTGAGAATTCTACTTTCATATTAGTTCTGATAATTCACTTTGTCTCATTTTTGCTCTGAAGAATTTTTATTCCAATTTTGTAAAAGAAATATTTTTATCCACTTTTCAATTTAAGCTGTTCATATTTTATTAGTGATGGAACTTCGACATCGATAACATCGAAGCTTTACATTCTATGTCGATGTTCGATCACTAGCTCATATTCAAAGGTAATCATGTGTCTACACGGAAAGAAATTTTGTACAGCTGCTTTCCGTTCACACCAACTGGGACAGTAGAGTTCCCTGATTGGGAGAACAGTCGTTAGAAAGAGAGAATGCATAATCTTACAGTTTGGCGTAACCTACAAGTGCCGCAGTTGCACAAAATTTCTTTCCGCGTACATAATCTTGAGTTTTGCTCTTTGTACCTGACAACTCGTGACGTGGTATGTACACTGTTGATTTTGCATTTCAACCGCTTGACAAAGAAGAGAATGAAGGCGGCGAGGAGGTAGCATAATGGAGGGAGGAAGATACCTTTGCAGCCTGTCCATCAATGCAGTCCTGGAAGCTGAACCTTTGCCGTCCCATCCTGCTCGTGTCTATTAATAAAAAGAAGTTGACAATTAACAATAATAATAATAATAAAGTTTCAATTTTGTCTTTTTTGACTCTCTTTACTCATTATCTCTTAAATTTCTATTGATTTTTTTCAAACTTGTAAAACATGCTTTGTTACATAAAGTATCATGTGAACCATGCAGTGAAGGTCTTTATACGCCTCGTAAGTTTGCGTTACTCGTCTCGGCGTATAAAGACCGAGTTTCACTACTTGGTGAACAATGTACTATTTCAACGATTCGTCGGCTCAGTTGTGCTTACAAACATTAAAAAAAAATTGTTTATGAAAAATTTTATATAAACTGCCTTACCTGTAGTTCATCACGACCACTGCACATCATGAATGCGGACAGCTGATGAACGCGACCTGTATTATGTCCTAAGGGTGTGAGTTCGTTTCTAAGAACTTGTAACGCCTCCATCACGAGGCCTTCTTCGAGATATTCAAGGTACTTTTGTTCTAACAATAAGAACTTCATTTCCTGTATAAAACAGAGGGAAATGCATCTTCTTATGAAATGTACAAATTTAGGAGGTATAAATAAATGTTTTGTTTTTGAAGTAACACCCCATTCTTCTTTTAGTTAATAAAAATGATACATACCACTAGACTTTGGCTAGCTCCATTAAGGAAGGACTTGAGTTCGTTGAGATCATGATCCGCCTTATTCCAGTCGCCGTCCATGACGTGCTGTCTGAATTTTGCGGCTGACGGATGATCCAGACGACATCCCGATTCTAGCATAAGTAAATCAGCAGTACGACTGAAATAAAAAAAAAAAAAACATTACCTATAACAAAATTATGGTACAATTGATTTTTTTTATTTTGCGATTTAAGACGTTGGAGGTGCTAGCTTAATGTAAGTTGACTTTTGTATAATTTAATTTCTGAATTATTAAAAAAAAGCCTAATGAAAGAAGAAACAATTTTGGTCGAATCTTCATTCTAGAGCGCAAAAGAAATTTTTTCGTTTATTTACTAAAAATATTTTACTACGACGAGCCGCAAATATAAACGCAGATACGAGTAACTATATTCAAAGACTAATTTTAACTCTCTCCCACCAGAAGACTTTCAATCCAGTCATGTTGCGATACAATGCACTCGATAAGGAAGGGGAAACGATGAGATTGGAAAATGCAAGTAAAATTTGAAGTTTGGGAATTTAGAGAAACTGGTGGATGGAAAGTACGTACTCTAGACCAACTGTTTTCAAATGCTGTCCGATGAGACGCACGATGTCTTGATTTGTTTTGTCCATAATTTTAGGTGGCCCTATTGATGGACTCGCTTCACCATTGATTCCATTCACATCGTTGTCCGTCTCTGTCAAAATATTTCCATTTGTTTGAGGTCCACCGGGATCCGATGTCGCTCCGTTCTGCTGATGACCGGAAGAAACAGCTCCACCATTTGAGGTTTGCTGCATAACTCTGTTGAAAGAAACAAGGGATTGAAAATTTTTCGTTGATATCAAATAAAAAATAAGACTTTTTAATATCTTAATGACATCGTTTGCTGTGAAATGTTACTTTGTTGATAATTTAGATCCCATAAAAAGTTTATTGGCCTTCAGATAACATGTGCGTTGTAGTCCTTTAAATGACTGTCAGTTTTTAGTTTTTCTGGACAGAAATTTTATTTTTCAATTTTTGCAATGATATGAATGGATTTTAAAGAATTTTCTTAGTATTTCAAAGAAACTTCTAGTTCAAAAGAGAAAAGTGCCAAAGAGCGAAAAAATTTCTAATTATAAAATTTGTTGAATAAATTCAGGAAATTGAGCTTTCAAATAGAATTTGGATATAACGCCTGGATAAGGTTCTGAATAGCGCTTACCTCCGACTTCATAGTCTACTTATACTTACGCATTCCGACTCACTGATTACGAAAATGACCATGAAATTGGCGCAAATAACATCTTCAGTCAAAATTAAAAAAAAAAAACAAACTTTATTTTTACACTTTTTTCTACATTCCTCTGATAAATATTAGTTTTAAAGAATATGTAAGTAGTTATTTTTGTGGCAAGAGCGCATAAATAGGGACTGTATAACGAGTTTGAAGTTTGCCGCAAGAGCAAAGCGAGGGCGAAAAATTAAACGAGTTAAAACATCCATGATTAAAAACCATGATTTTTCCATGATTTCACCATGAAAATAAAATTTGCGGCAATTTTCACTATCATATTCGTAATCAACGCGTCAACATACATAAGTATACGGAGTTTAAACAAAATCAGAGGATTGACCTTTTCGGAATTCCACCTCAAGTTTTTGACTAAAGACAGAGGAAAATTTTCCAAAATAGAGGAAATAGAGGACCGGCTGTGATTCCTTAAACTATTGAATCTTAGCCTTTAAAGTTGATCTGCAATTTTTGTTATTTCTCACGGAATTTTCTCGTGCACTTTCTCCACAATATCGAAAAAATCCGTATGAATTTTCCGATATCTCAAATACTTGAAAAAATAAGTTCTACATATCTCAAAAACTTTTCTAAAATTTTTCAACCAACCGATGTCATTCTCCGTTGAAAATAATGCTATAAAAAAAATCAACACCCTCAAGCCATTTAAATTTAAACAGATTAAAATTCCAATGGTGTCCCCTCAAAAAAGAAGCATTGTCAACAAAGGCGCTTTAAAAACAGCACAACACAACAAAAAAAAAAAAAAATAAATAAACAGAAACCTGTTTAAAGTCCCTTTCCAAAACGAAAAAAAAACGTTAATTATAGAAACCACTAAAAAGTGTTTTTCCAGCACAAACTCGTTACAATTGCACACTCCCACAATTGACTGAAACTGGAAACACATTGGGAAATTTCGTTCGAGTGCTCCGAGGTCTGATCTTGGAATACAAAGAAAAGTTGAGACAGTTGAGAAAACCGAGGTGGAAATAGAGAGAGCAAGAGAGAAAGAAATATAGAGTGAGAGAGCAAGAGAGAGAGAGAGAGAGATGCGCAATCACTGAACAGCATCATCAAACTCTCGTTTCTCAATTGCTTGATTTTTGTTTAAATTCGAATTTTAAGGAGATTTTTCCGCTCTCTCCTCGTGGTTGGATAATTGGAAATAATGGTCGAAGGTGGAGGGAGGCGTGTTGTCTAAATAGAATCTTGCAGAAACTTGTAAACTTTTGTAAACTTCGACTTGTAAACTGAAATGCTGAAATAGGAATGCAGTGAGTGTGTTAGTATAAATGTTTGGGAATGTGAGTAGTATGATTACCGATAGTTCTCCATGTCTGCGTTGGTGTGGAGCTCGTCCGCTGGCCGTGGAGTAGTCGAGACAGAACTACGGGACCTTTTGCGCGGTGGCGGAGCGAGTCCACCGTCGTCCGACTCGCCGCTCGAGGCCAGGCTTATGCGCGTACCGCCCCGTTTTTCACACGATTATTATCCCGAGGATGGCTGGTGGGACTGGGGCTGAAACGTGAACGTAGCCACGATCGAAGCAGCGAGGAGAATCTGTCGGAAGTCTTGGGACTTGGGCCAATTTGGGCTTGCCCTTGTTTGAGCCCGTTTTCCCGTTTAGAGATATCCTGCCACGAAGGACGCAGCGTGCGTCGAGAAGCACGTGAGAGAGGCGCTTTCGAGGAGGAGAATCGCCAAAACGAGAAAAAGGGAGGAATTTGGATTTTTGTGCGACTGCCAAAATGAACACGAACAATGACTGCCACACAGCTGATACTTGTTTAGATCGTCGTTTACGTCACATCACTGTCCTCACAACGACAGCACTCGGGGTTCAACGAGGAAGGTTTGCTGACTGCTTCGGAAGCATTCGGTTGTTTTCGTCAAATCGAGATTCTAGCTGTGCTTTCTTTGTCGCGTTTGTTTGGATTTTGCGCTGGTTACATCATTCTCCGCTTGGTGCGCGCGGAGATGTGGCAGGGATGGGAAGAGTTAGAGTTTTAGGTCGGGTAAGTTAGGGTGGCGTCCCATGGATCCGGAATGCGTTGCGTTTTTGCGCAAAACCATGAGAGTGAGAGAGATAGTAATATTAGTAGTCATAGAGATATAAGAATAGAGGTGAAAAGGCATGCACTGAAAGAGTCTCCCTAATAGAAAGAGGAAGGAAATGAAAGGAGCGCTACCTATCTCTCTCTAGTGAGGCGATTAGAGAGAGGCAGTCACAGGTAGGGTTCCTTTCATCTCTTTTCTCATTATATTATTGAGACACTTCCTCTCATAGGAGAGCCTATACCTTTTCACCTCTATTCTTATATCTCTATGAGTACAGTGCCCTGCATTAATGCCTTCCCTCGTAAACTTGTCAACCCAACCCTGGTTTCCATTAGAATATTTGGAAACCAGGGGTGGGTTGACTTGTTTTCAAGGGAAGGCATATATGAATGTTATGCTGTGTTTATACCTCTGTCCGCCTACCAGGTCGGACAGAAAGTACATGAGAGTAAAAGAGATAGAAAGTTCTTTTTGTCCAATTTGTCATTCTCTATCTCTTTTACTCTCATGTACTTTCTGCATAGAGATATTATAAATAGAGTAGTATGCCATAGGGGCGTTTGTAAGTGGAAATGTCTATAGGCTGAAGAGAGAGAAAAGATGACGTTGGTAGAGGTGCCATTGTCTACTGGAGCATGCGCATTGACATACACATTAACATATTCATTGACATACACAGTATGTACACCAGGGTTGTGCAGTGACGCGTCACTCGAGGTTTTTTACGTAATTTACCTAAGTGAGGTATTTTACGTAAAAAACAGGTAAAATACCTAATAAATTACGTGCCAAGATGACGGTTTATAGAACTATATATAACCTCACTTTTTTGAAGCTCCGTTCCATTTTTCAACAAAGTTAATATTGTTAATTAATTAATTAACTATGCATGTCTTCCAAAACTAAGCAAGGGAAAATAAAATCATACTCTGGACCATATATCGCGTGGAATAAATTAAATTTTCAGCGCTTACAAGAGAATAGTAAGGTTGTAGCGAAATGTTTATTTTGCAATAAAATACAAAAAAATGTTGGATATAAGCGCCTTTTGGGACACAGGTATGTATAGATAATTGTAGAATAGTATTTTGGTTTATTTAAATATTTGAAATTGATTAGGTATAATATTAATATCTTGTTCTAACCTCAAATCCGTAAACTTTTATAGTTTTTTTTTTTGCGTTTGGTCCACGTTTGGTCTATTTTCGTTTCATCTACGGTTAATAAATATTTCTCGCAATTTCGCAATAAAAGCTAACTCATGATACTTATCATGCTTTGGTCTGCCGCCTCTTGTCATTTTAATTTTGAACCTTTTGAACACATTCAAATTCCCTGAAAGCACGAAAGGTTTTCATTTCAACGGTTCTGAAGAGATTATGTTTGTTAGTGGGATGGAGATGGAGGACTGCAAAAACGTAGTCCCGTATACGCGTAATTTACTCGGTGTAGAAAACTAGCTACGTAAAATACCTAGTAATTTACTGTAAAAAACTATGTAAATTACCTAGAGTATTTTACTTACCCATCCCTGATGTACACAGTCGTTGTATCACAGTCACGCCTGTCACGTGTCACGCATGCGCACCGCACAGTGAAAGAGAGACACCATTACCTCCTCGATTTTCTTTCTCTCTTCAGCCAGTGGACACTCCCACTTATTGGCATGCCTAGTAGACATTGCCTACTCTATTCTTATATCTCTATGACTTTCTGTCCAACCTGGTAGGGCCAGGGATGGCTTGTGACGCGTCACTCGAGGTTTTTGACGTATTATACGTAAAAAAATGTAATATACGTAAAAAACATGTAAAAGATGTAATAAATGTAAATAAAGATGGCGGACATTAGAAAAAAACTGAAAGAACAAACATAACCTCAATTTTTGAATATTGCGCGCTAATATCAACCAATCAGATGCTATGGCGCCATCTTGAAAACGTATATTACGTTTTGTAAAAAACTGCGGACGTAATATACGTACGTAAATCACGTAAAAAACCTCATGTAATTTACCTAAGGTATATTACGTGGACAACCCTGGGTAGGGCGGACAGAGGTGTATACAGCCCATTACTGTACAGTATGATTCATGTATGCCTTCCTCCTGGGCGTTTCAACCCAACCCTGGTTTCCATTTGATTCTTGTGGAAACCAGGGTTGGGTTGACATGTTTGGGGGGAAGACAAACATGAATCTTACTGTATGTCGACACCATCTTGAAAACGTATATTACGTTTTGTAAAAAACTCAGGACGTAATATACTACGTAAATTACGTTAGAAACTTCATGTAATTTACCTAAAGTATATTACGTTCACAACCCTGCTGCTGGTTAATATTGGGAAAGGAATACAGTTAATATTGGGAGAGTCGAGTGTATAGGATTGTTAGTTGCGCTCTTTACTATCGGGATATTTACTATTGGGAACTTTGAGTATAATAGTTCCATAAAAGCTTCAGAGAATAAAATTTTGGTAAAATAATATTGGATAATATGTAAAATTTTTTGTAAACTGTCTTGTATTTTTACTATTTATATTTTTAATATTTCATTATTATACTAATAGAAATATCATATAACATATATTAGAATTCCGACTAAAGTCAACAATATTTTTCACATAGATAAAATGCCTTTCCAGAAGTTCATTCGATTAGTAAAGTAATTATTCTCAAGTGTTACAAGTGGATCAAAATTATCGACCATATCAGCGATTTGAAGAAAGCTGTTTTTTTCTGATGTGTACGGCAACCATATATTAGGATTTTCCAAATAAATTGACGTCGGTTTACTAAAGAATAAGAATACAGAGTAATTATTTACAAATAACTGATCTGGAAAACCACTCAACTTTAAAAATAAAGTTTTTGTAAAATATGATATATACCCATTGATCGCAAATGATGTCCACAAATCTACCATGATGTCAATAACACGCTCATCTTCCTTGGATATAGAGTTTGGATCACTCTTTGGAAAAAGATAAAAAAGTTCTGCTGCATGCGGAACATTTGGCTGCGTCATATTACCGTGATACAGAAATGAATAAAGATAAAGTGGACTTTTTGTAACTTTCGCCCTCTTCTCCAATAGCAGTAATTCCGGGTAAAAAAAGCCACTATCACTTACGAATTTCGTGTAATTTTCCAAAAGCTATATTAAAAAGTTATAAATTTTCATTAAAACATCAGTAAAAAATAATCATTACAATTGATTATATTGGAACTGTGTGGTGAAAGTTTCAGAATGAAATTTATTCCAACAAATCCGAAATTTTCCGAATCATTCCGGAATTTGTATCCAAACCAAATAGTTTTTCATTCTGACTTAATTCGAAGTAAGTTTTCAATAAGGAAATAATTTTCTTTACGAAAAATATTGCGAGGAAGACTTCAAAGAAAAGATCGCTGTGATGAGGTTTAGTTTATGCGACTCAAAATCTTGAGTACAGTTTTGAGTAATATCTGATTTAATTTCTTAATTCAGCAACTTGAAATCCATAAAAATTCATGTTTTCCCAAAATACATAGGAATACACATGTGTCTCGTTAAAAGTTCCTTTTTTTGCGGTTGTATTATTACTCAGTGGGCAAACGATATTACAAACGTTTTTGGAACGTCCCGAAAACGTTTGAGGAACGGTCCCTATGTCGGATGTCCGAAAGACGTTTCAAAAAAGTCCTCAGAACGTTTTAAAAACGTCCTTATAATGTTCTTTCTGCCCTCCGGCCAGAAAGCGTCAACTTCCCGGCCGCTGCGCTAAACGAAGTTGCCGCTTTCTGGCGTCGTCGAGCAGAAAAATAGTATACACACCTTGGCCAGTAAAAAAGAAAGCCTCAGATTCGACATTTCTTATTTTACTGGCCTAGGTATGTAATATACTATTAGGACATCAGAAATGGGGAACGTTTTTGGAATTAATTCGGGAAAGGTTCCAAATTACCATAAAAGCTTTGTACGGAATTTTATTCACGTACCTCACTTTTATTGGCTGAAGTAATTGATTTACTGAAATAATAATCATTGATTAATGTTTTGAACTTCGCCAGGTTCCCAGCTGGCAGATAATATTTGGAAATATTATCAATGCATTCATCCAAATAATCTCTAATCATCTCAAACGTAAATGAAGATTGATATAATTCTGAAACAAGAAATAATCATTACCAAAGCTGTAGACATCAAATTAAGGACAATATCATATCAATATTTAGATCGCCAATCTTGTCAATAGCTATCGATCAAACTTGAGACGGATACAATTGTGAAAAAAATTTTATCAGCAAATATTGAGTATATATTGTTTGGAATTGAAACCATTTTTTTTAAATTTTATTATTTGCAGTTAAGAAGAATAAAAACTGACTGCTCGTAACTACTAATCCTTCATCAAGGACAGTGCCACTCATGAAAGGATAATTCTTCATTTCATTTCGGATCAAGAGATTCTGCGGGCTGTCTGTTAAAAATGCATTTTTTGATTCTAATTCGTCCGTTGGAGTCCACGGTAGTACAGGAAATTTTTCAGGCTTATGTATTGCTGATTTCAGTAACTTATTGACACTTATTTCTCGCAAACATTTGATCAAAACTGTGGAATTGTTGGTTGAACATCCCAAGTTTTTCGCAACATCATTTATGAAAGGTTTATAGTCATTCCTATTTCGAAAAGCCCAAGGACTAACTGCAATTCCACTTTGAAGAATATATTGATGGAATAGCCCTGGAAACACATGATAAAGTTATTAAATTATTATTATATTGTAAGAAATTAGAAATGTATGAATTACAAAACAATCTAAAACTTCTAAGCTGCCCTTCGGTGTTTACCATTAGTTGCATTTGATAATGTAAGATAATGGACTGAAGCGCCGCCAGAACTTTCTCCAAATATGGTAACCATTCTTGGATCTCCTCCAAATGATTTTATATTTTTCTGAACCCATTTTAATGCAAGAACTTGATCCTTCAAAGCAAAGTTTCCTGGGGCCACCGAATCTCCCGTCGTAAGAAAGCCAAAAATTCCTAAACGGTAATGGAGGGTTACCAAAATAACATCATTATCCAGAAGGTAATTTGGACCATTGAAACTAGTATTTCCATGCACAAAAGCGCCACCATGAATCCATACCATTACTGGTAACAAACTGCCGTTGGTCTAGGATTTACATATGTTCTATTAAAAATAAAATCGAATGCATACCAAAAATTTTATAAAAAAAAATACCAGTAAAGAAGAAAATGTAATTAAAAGTGGATTATTATAGAAACTTATACCTTTGACTTAAAGTTCAAGAGTGGTGAAAACACATTTAAGTATAAACAATCTTCTTCGCCTATAATTTCATTGTTTGTAAGTAATATTTGAGGACAGCTGTTTGCACTTTTATTAGCCAAGTAGATCCCATCCCATGCTTTTGCTGGTATAGGACTGCTGAATCTAATAATATTAAATAATTTATAATAATAAATAAGAAAATGTTAAAATTCCTGTCTGGTGTTTTTTTGAAGCATTTAATTTTTTTTAAAAACCATTGATTTCTTTCAAAAAACATTTAAAATTTCTAGAATTTGGATTACCTTAGTTCTTTTATAGGAGGCTGACCGTACGGAATTCCCTTAAAGGCTGAAATATTTCTTCCATTTTTTGTTAAAAGAATGGTTCCTTGTAGAATTCCTTGAGATATCTTCACCAGAGGTTTTTTTTGTGATGAGAAGCCAAATACTGAACAAATTGATGATATAATTAATAATATTTGAATATTCATTTTAGAAATACTTGAAGAAAACTATTAGTACATGAAAGAAAATTTTCAAGTTCTAGCAAAGATTTCCCGAATGCAACTGACTACACTTAATGCTTTTACCAAAGATTATATCAATTTAAAAATCATGAGTTTATCTTTGACGTTTTTTTAAAGATATGATCCAAATGACATTCATATATTATTATGAAAGGTGATAATGACTGAATGGCGTAGCTAAAATAGCGCTATCAACGTTATGCAATTAGGTTCGGTTAGAAGTAAAAGAAAAATAAATGGAAAGTCTATTTGAATCTTTTTCAATCTTCAGAATTGAAATAGAAAGGAAAAATTTATCCAAATGTATCCTTCCCAATTTATGCCAATCCAGCCAAGTTTCAATCTAAAAACTCGATTTCTTCATTTTACTTAACAAATATTAAAATTGGAATTTTTTCCCTCTATAGAATTAATAAATTTTTAATTAGAATTACGCGCACAGAGCGAGAAAATACCTAATTCAAATCTTTTTAAAGTAAAATTAAAATATTGAATTTTGAAGTCATATTTTTAATTCTTCGTTTTACGCAAAAAGTATCGAAACTAAATATTTTCTCGCTCTGTTCGCAGTCTTATATTTGAAAAAAGATTAGTGCTACATACGGCAAATCTATGGTCTTTTCTAGGAATTTTAAGTGTAAGAAGTTTATAGTGAATGTGAAAACCGTCAGGATACTAGCACTGTTAAAACATATGCCGGCCGGCGGCATATTTTTTTGTGAATATAACGTTTTCATTAAAAGAATATTTACTGATACAAATTGGTGAGTACATCATTTGACCTATTGAAATATGATTTTATACACATATAGAACATTACTGGATACCGAAAATATTTCATATAAAACCGAATAAAAAAGCGGATAGAAACAATTATATACACCGAACAAGTTCTGCGTAGAACCAGATTTAAAACCAGACACAAATACCATATAAGTATCCGGAATATAGAATTCGATGAAAATCGTATAGGGTTTCACTAGACACCGAAAATATTTCGCATATAACCGGATAAAAAACCAGACAGAAAAAATTGTATACATCGACAGAGTTCTGTATAGAACCGTATTAAAAGTCGAACACAAAAACATAACTACCTTATAACATAAATACCTTATAAAATTCTGGATAGATGCGAAGAAATTCCGAATAATATCCGTCTTTATCGGATCCTATCTAATAATAAATAATAAGTAAGTAAATAATAAATAATTAAAGTTTGAGTTTACACAGGGTGTCTACTGTTTCTTCAAAAAAAATTCCAGGTTTACAAGGACAAAAAATAGAATTTTCTAGGTACTTGTTTGATTATTACAATTAACTTTATTTAAAAAATTAATACATATAATTCGCAACTTATATAATTGTTTATATGATAAATTTAAATTATGAAATTTAAATTATAAATCGTTTATTATGATAAATTCAAAGATCATTATACATGTCGGTAAAGCAAAGGACAAGTCAAAAAACTTCTTTTCTTTAAGGTCATTTGACTCTTATTATCTAAAAACATTTATTATTATGAATGTATAATTGGTTTAACTAATTTTCTCTTATGGTAAAGTATCACATGCCCTTAAGGGAATAAAAATTCCAGGTTTTAAGGATTTCCAGGACGGTACCCAGTGGGCAAAAAATTTAAAGAAGTTTTTAGAACGTCCTAAAAACGTCCTATGTCAGACCAAAAAACGTCTAATGTTCCAAATACGTCCTAAAAACGTCTTTGGAACATTGGACGTTTTTTGGCCTGACATGGGACGTTTTTAGAACGTTTTTAGGACGTTCTAAAAACTTCTTTACATTTTTTGCCCACTGGGTAGACACCCTGGTTTACAAAGTAAATAAGTCTTTAAATAAACTGCTTTGCTAAATTTTTAATCGGAAACTTCCTATTATTTAAGAAAGCGGATTCACAAAAGCCTGAAACTGATTTAAATTTTCTAATCAGTTCCTTATTCCTGTGCGGATACAAATTCCGGAATGATTTTGAATGAATTTCAATTCGAAGCTTTCGCTATAGGGAGGGCAGGGTTACTATAATGTAGTTTCAGCTTTTCATCCTGGAGTATCACTAGTACCAGTTTGGTACCAGTCAACTCACCTGTAAGGGCTCCACAGGTTGTTACGTTTTGATCTATCCAGGTGCATCCAGGTAAGGCAGGTAAAGGCAGGTAAGGCAGGTACGATTGAATATTGGAGCGCGGTCTCCCGGTCAGTTCTTGAGCCGGCGTGTGGCGCGCGCCGCCAGTCACTCGCCGGTCGCTGGCGGCGAATGTTCTTGTGTTTGGCATAAGTTGATTTTTCACGGCCGCGTTAATTTGAATCGCGTCAAGTGCTGGTGTTTTTCTCGGGAATGCGACAGTTTTTCAAACAGGTTTTTCGCGCGTGCTGTGTCAGGAAAGATTATCGTGAAGGAAAACACGTAATGCAAGTTCTCGTTCCTACAAACGCAGTACAAGTGGACCGCGTGAGTTCGAGATTGAGAAAATTCTCAGGTAGACGCGGTGCGGCCGCGGCGTTCTACACGTTGTACAAGTTTTACACCGTGCGGTTTGTGTAGTGAGTGTTAATCTGTATTTTGCGTTTTTTATATGTATGTACAACCGTACAACCCTTCCCCCCCCCCCTCAGTGTTTGTAGTTGTTTTCTACGATCACCTGTTGCTGCTTATGAGATTTACGAAATTGTGTCACGTTGGATTACTAAAGTTTATTCAGTGTAGCTACATCCATCGGATGTAGTAAAGACTCGAGCTGAATCTTCACTTCTCGTTATCCCGACTACGAAAGGTAAACAAGGATTCAGTTTTAAAAAAGAAGATTCTGCGGCTTTTTTGTATTTTTAAGTTTAATTTAATTTATTTATTTATTTTAGTTATTTAAAACATTTTTTTAATGCTATAAAAGGTGTATTTTATTTAAGTATCAAAAAGTAGTTTATAGTGTAACGCTCTGTGTATATTATTTACCACACTAGTTTACTCTAAGATAGTTCAATCTAACTATACGTATTTTTGATTATTATTGTTGTGAAATAAACTACTATTAAAAGTACCCGTGACAATAGAATATTAATTTTGGAGATTAAAGGTATAAAAATGATTTATTATTAGACATTGGGATTAAATTTGTTAGAAATGGGGCATGGTTAATTCTTGGAAATTTTTTTTATTTATACTTTTATGTGAAGGTAAATAGTGATTAGTATAGCCTGGATTTGAAGCGCAGAATTTAATGCGAGAGGTCAAGGAAAATAAACTTTTTGCCTTGCGAAATTAATTTTTATAAAGGAATGATTTTAAAAAATAGTCAATATTATAGATTGTTCGCTTTTTGTATCGTAGAAGTAATATTTAATGATGATAATTTGTCATTTGATATATATAATAATATAATAATAATATAATATAACAATAATATAATATAATAATAATATATAATAATATATAATTATTATATATTATAATATATTATTATATTATAAGCATATGCAACATTTCAAACTGCCCGCGAATTTGGAACTCACCCCATATCTCCCTTAGACTTAAAATATTCACTAAAAATTCCTTACTTTATGGGGTTAAAATTGTATTGCTGATAAGTCTTCTCAATGTTAAAAGATATCCAAAGAAGTTTTATCCCTCTTGTTCATATAGAACTCACCCCCATGTCATTTCTTAAACCAAAAAGTTGTTGGTGAATATTATGAGGTGAGTTCCAAATGAGTTGGAGGGATAAAACTTCTTTGGATATCTTTTAACATTGAGAAGACTTATCAGCAATACAATTTTAACCCCATAAAGTAAGGAATTTTTAGTGAATATTTTAAGTCTAAGGGAGATATGGGGTGAGTTCCAAATTAGCGGGACGGATAAAACTTTTTTGGATATCTTTTAACATTGAGAAGAGTTATTATCAACAATTAAATTTTGACCCCACGAATTAGTGAATTTTTGGTAAATTTTTTTAATTTTAAGGGATGAAGTTAGGTGAGTTTTAAATTCGCGGAACGTTAGAAATTTTAAGGGTGTTGGAGCAAAGTTCTAATCTAAAAATTCGATTTCTTCATTTTACTTAACAAATATTAAATTTGGAATTTTTTCCCTCTGTAGAATTAATCAATTTTTAACTAGAATTATGCGTACAGAGCGAGAAAATATCTAGTTCAAATATTTTTTAAGTAAAATGAAAATATTCAATTTTGAAGTCAGATTTCGAATTCCTTGTTTTATGCAAAAAGTATCGAAATTAAATATTTTTTCGTTCTGTATGCAGTCTTATATTTGAAAAAAGATTAGCGCTACAGAGAGAAAAAATGTTTATCTATAATTCTTGTTGATTGAAATGGAGAATAAAATTTTGAGCTTAACACTTGGGTCCAACGCCCTTAATGGGACATTTTTGGGTAAGGTCACGTATAATACGGTATAAGTCACGTGACTTGGCGTTTGTAACGATATTTCAGGTTTTCAGATATAACATTACAAAAATTAATAATTAAAATTGATTGCTCGTGGCAGATAAACGTAAAAAAAACGATAAGGAATGTTTATCTCTATTTGTTTTGTAAGTGAGGTACCTGAAAAAAGGGAAGCCGGTAAGGTAGGAATTGGATAAAATACATGGCCTTAATTTACATAATATAGTGCTAGCGGGGTAAGGGGGAGGTCTAAAGTCTAAACGATTTAGTTGCAACTTATTACATGGGGAGGGACAAAAAAGTTTATTAACGTAACTTTCGAAAGAATTGCCAGATTGGATTAGTATCAGTACACACTTTTAGTGTCCCAAAATGAAGGTCTTAGGTCAAGTTCATTAGCCAATTATTTTTGATAAAAATTCAAATAGTTAAAGCACTGAAAATTTTTGAGACTACATACTTTTTTTGCAAATTTACAAATTCTATGTAGGGACATTCGTAGTACTCGAAAAGACGAACAATTTATCTTTATAAGTTTTGTCGATAAAAGTAAAATTATCAGAGTTATAGCATTTACAAAATTCAAAAAAAGAAACGAAAATGAAAATTTTAAGCCAAACAACGCATGATATGAAAAAAAGTCAAGAGGGGAAAAACGTTGCTTTTCGAACGCTCTACAAGATTATCATATCAACTTTTTGAATTTCCTTAAAAAATCGAAAATTAAATTTTGAGCCAAATGACTCCCGTTTATCCGAATGATTTCTAAAAATTCGGATTAATTCTGATTGGCGAATTCATTCGGATTAATTTTGAATGGGCTTCGGATTAATTAGGATTGAAAACTTCCTTCGGATTAGATTGGAATGAAACTGTTTGTTTTAAATACAAATTCCGAAATGATTATTTGTTGATATAAAAAAAATTTTTTAAAAATAAAAATATATATCTTTTGTTTTTAAACTGATATTTTCCATCTCAAGAACAGAGATGAAAACTCTGTCGAAGGTGCTAATGGCCACTCTCTTCTTGTACGAGTAGTATATGTATTAACCCTGCAAAAAGTGAACTACGCGTATTGCCTTGAATGGCCTATGCATGAGAGAGGCGAATGCACCATCGTCCGTAATATAAAGAATTTCCATGGTACACGATACGACTGTCGACTGCACGTCGTTTTTAAGCGTCGGGGAAGCGGTACCGCGGGAAGAGAGGAATCAGGTATGCTGGTATGGGGTTTCAGCCCCCGCGGGGAAGGGCAAACTGCGAACTGAGGAGGTGAACGTAAGGCGGGAAGGGCATTCCAGAATATTCGCGCATGCGCCTCACGAGTTCCGCACTCAACACCCGCGCATTCGTTCGAACACGACTTAAAAGCATATGATACTTTACAATAAGAGCAACTTAGTTTTGTCAACTTTAAAAATATTAATCCTTCAAAATAATACTCCCAATCCAGTGGACCCAAACGGAGCCCCCTACTGTACCGCGTATGCGTTATGCACGGAATATGATTCGTTGTTATTGGCGCGCAATTTAAAATACTAAGAAATATAATTTTCATTATATCTTTTATATATTATTATATATATTTTTCATATTATCTTATTATTTAAATATTTTTTATTTACAGAATAAATACTTAGTTTCTTTTTATCAAGATTAATTAATATTAGTCTAATAAAAGTTTTTATAAGTTAAAATGCCCTTATTTATAGTAAACAATAAAAATAATATTTTTTAGCATTTTAAATTGCGCGCCAATAGCAACCAATCATATACCGTTTGGGGCCACAGAACCAATCATGTCGAGCGCGACGCAGGCGCAGTTGAGTACGGAACTCCCAAGGGGGGGAGCACTGGCCACGCCTCTTGCGCACGAATGAGTAAAACAGCAATACAGTAGGACAACTTCGGACGTCTTCGGTTGTCTTCGAGTGTGCGGTGACTAAAGATAGACCCATGGTGGGGGTGTCCGGTGACTCAGTGTGCGGTGAGTCGGAGTCGAATGTAGTACCATAAAACTTGTTTCAAAATAAATTTTTTTTATAAATGTAAGTATTTAGGAGTAGCCAAACGGAAATATAATAATATTGAAAAATTGGGTTTAGAAAAGTGAGGGAATTTTAAAAATAAAATTTTTCCGCTACCCTCGATATGAAATGCAGATAATAACAGTTATTTATATCCCTTTGCTTATTTCACATCTCGTATCAATTTTTTATGGCTGCAAATATGCATAATTTGAAGACAATGTTCGGACTCGATTTTTTATCTTAACAAAGAATGTTCGCATCACGTTTGGTTGCAAGTATAAGAAGATCCTTTGGTTTTAACAACTCAGAAATGGCTGATTGTAGGTGCAGAACGGTTTCTCGGCGGCGTTCTCCGCCCGCTGAGAGCATCGTCATGAATGTTAATACACTAGGAAACGCTAAGCGCAGGTATAATGTTGTCATGGCCTGTGTGGAAAAACACCTTGGGAGAAAACAGTCTTAAAATTATACTTCGACTCGTGGTTACTTCACGAATGAGTCCCGACCAGCACTCGTTTCCGGATTCCGACGTACTACTATCGCCCGAGGGCGAACACGCGGTTTTCTTCGACGCTCAATTTCAAGAATTTTAAGCAGAGAAAAATACCAGTTTCGATATTACGATGGACATTCGATATACTATTTCCAAGAAATAATGGAACATGTTTTTGTCGAAAAATCAAAATCCTTAATGTGATTATAAATACCGAGAAAATAATTTCCGAAAATCTAGATTCCCGAAAATTAAGAATTTCAATTTCCCTAAAATTGTAATTTTTTTTTTAATTTTCTATGAAAAAGAAGGGGTCTTTTATAGTAAAACGAATTGTCAATAAAAAAAATATGAGAACCCCCTCTGAAAAAATGAAATGTTTCTTTGAACAAAAATTAGAAGATTACATTCTTTTATGAGAGATAAGAATTAGATACTGAGAAGTATGTGAAAAGTCAATAATTACATACTCTCGAATTATTCATGTGTCGTACTAATTGCGCAAATACGTAGCGTAAAATTTTTCTGTCAACAAATCTCGCGTATGATTTTTGTCCCTCGTGGTTTCGGAATTTTAAAGAGTGCTTATCAGTAAAAAAAACATTGATTGTGTATTTTGTAATTTTAGAGTAGTAAGTCCTTTTTTAAATACAGGGTACCTCATATTTTATAGTTTAAGAAAATTAAGGCTGTATGGTCCATCAAAAATCTTTCATTAATGCAAGCAGAATTTGAATCTTTTTTTATCGTGACTGGATGGTCAACTCTGTCATTAATGCCACGTGCAACTCACGCATACCAAGGTATTCAAGATTGAGAATATGATATCTCACATCTCATCTCTCTTGTGCGATATAATGCTCGATATAATGATAACATCAAGACGTTCTTCTCGCGTGACTAGTAACTCGTTTATAGTTAGCTTCACTGAGAAAACTGTTTGGTTCTATCAACTAAAATTTGGTTGGTCTCAACAAAAGAATTTGGTTGCTATATACAGCCAACAAAACATTTTTGTTGAGCCAACCATACTTTTTTAGCTTATTTTAAAATTATTTTTATATTATTTTTACTTAAATTATATTTATTTATATTATCGCAGGCTTTTTACGATACGAAAAATCGGAAAGAAATTTTGCAGCCGGGATTTTTAATTGTCAACTGACTTTGCCAGTTTGGTGGAGTAATCTTTCAATTACAAGTTAACTTTGCCAGCTTTAGGCTCAATTTTCCATTCGGAGGCTTTCTTTTCCAATTCTCTAATTGATTTCTGATTTTTCGTAATTTAGATATTACTTTTACAATTAGAGTTTCAATTTTCCAGTTGGAGGTGTACTTTTCTAACTGGAGACTTACTTTTCCATCTGGTCGCTCACTTTTAGACTTCGTAAAGTCCCTTTTTCAGTTGGAGGGTCATTTTTCTAATTGCAAACTAATTTTTCTAGTTGGGAGGGGTAATTTTTTAATTCCAAGTTAACTTTGCCAGCTTTAGGGGTCACTTATCCAATTACAAGCTAACTGTGACAGTTGGAGGGTCATTTTCTAGTTGGAGACTCACTTTTCCAGTTGAAAGCTTACTTTTTTTGATTTGGTACTCAATTATCAATTTTCCAATCAGAGACTCTCTTTTTAGATTGGGGAGACACTTTTCTAATTGGAGGTTCACTTTTCCAATTGGAAGTGCACTTATTTCAGTTGGAGGGTCATTTTTCCAGTTGGAAGCTCACTTTTCCAATTGAAAGCTTACTTTCCCGATTTGGGGCTCAATTTTCCAGGCGGAGGCTGTATTTTCCAATTGGAGGGTACACTTTTCTAATTGGAGGTTCACTTTTCCAATTCGATTCTCATTTTCTCAATTTTTGTCTCACTATTCAATCTGAAAGCTTTCTTTGCCAATATGGAGTAACTTTTCCAGTTGGTGGCTCATCCTAAAAAATTTTCTGAATTCTATAATATTAATTAAAAATGCAGTTTTTATTATTTTATTTATTTAATGAATCGAAGCAAAAAGAGAATTAGTTTAAAACAGATCAAGTTGCAAGTCGGCACATATCCGTTCTTGCTTCTTTTTTCTTCCTTACTTTCAATACTTCTCCTTATTTCGATCTTTTTCTCGATGCACCTCTGTCGCCCGAAGTGAGAAGAGGAGCGAAGGCTCTTGCGGGGCTGTAAAAATTCTCTACGAGGGTCTAAATATTCGGAGGATGCCGCGGAGCCGATTATAATTCTTGGACCGAGGTTGCTGCGAACGAAAAGGAATGCCAAGGGGCGGCTAAGACAAAGCTTCAGCTACCGCTTCAGCATATATATCTCTCCCGCAGAAAGATTAGTATCTATAGGCAGAGGACAGATGGTGGTCGGTAGCTCCAGAACCCACCAGGTTCTACAATATACATGTACATATATGTATAGATACTCGTAAGCTTGGAGCTAACATCCCTTCATCTATTTCTTCCTTTTATACTTTTTATTTCCTTCCTTTTTACTTTTTTTCAGCCTATTCCGGCTGAGCATCCGTCCCTCATATTTGGGCCTTACATTTAATTATAACTATATTTTGGGCCTTATTTCGGATCTTACATTTTTAACTGTATAATTTCAGACCTTATTTGGATCTTAGATCTTTGTGCCCTACATATTGGGCATTATTTTTGGGTCCTATATTTTTGTTCCTTATTTTAAGGTTCTATACTTGAGTCTTATATTTTTTGCACTTACGTTTTGAACCCTATTACAAACATTAAATTTTATGCTTAATTTTGGGCCCTATATTTGCGCTTTTTATTTTTAGACCTTATTTTGGAGTTTATATTTTTTTTAGCGAGTCTATATTTTTGGGTCCTAAATATTTCGGTTTAATATTATTGAGTCCTATATTTTTAAGCCATATTTTTTACCCTATCTTATTTTTCTATATTTTTGGAACTTATTTTGGGTTCTATATTTTGAGCCATGTACTTTTGTGACCTTATTTTGAAGTTTATATATTTTTTGTGGATCTACATTTTTGTTTCCTAAATTTTTGGATTTAATATTATTGATTCATACATTTTTAAGCCATATTTTTTATCCCATATTATTTTCCTATGTTTTTGGGACTTATTTTGGGTTCTATATTTTGGGCCCTGTACTTTTATGCCTTATTTTGGATCCCACATTAGAGTCTCATATTTTTGGTCCTATAAATGCCTGATGTATTTTTAATCTTATTTTAGGGACTTATTTTATTGGGCCCTATGTTTTTGGGTCCGTATTTTGAATTTCATATTGTTGGGAGCCACACTTTACCTTATATATTTGGGATTGAATATTTTGGGCTTCATTTTGGATCTCATTTTTTTTGTACAATTTATATTTCTTAACTAGAATTTTATATAGAAACTCTTTTAACTGTTGCGTAATTCTCGCATGCTCACTGTTTAAATATTCTTATAAAACTAATGAATGAATGATTAATGAATGAACACTCGACACATATTTCCATGACAATCACTAAGCGAAAGTTAAATTCGCTTTTAATTGCCGGCGGGATCTTTAGTGTTTCTTCTTTTTCACGGAATTTTGGCTTTTTTTTTCATTTTATTTTCGAAGAGGAGATCAAACGCGATAAGAAGAATCGAGAGACGACGGCATATTTCCGTGCAACTTCCACAATTACTTCGCGTGGACCCGCATAATCTCGACGTGCTATCAATAATGCAACGGTGACCGAGACTTCCCAGATTACAATTTATAATTTATTGCCAATTTATGAGGTTCCTCCTCTTCGCTCGTTGGAAGACCTGCTCAACAGCGAGCGTCCCGCTGAGACTCGTTCCTTCGCTGCTCAACATTTGCATCACTCCATTTTAAAAGACAATAAATGTCTTTAGCCCTATCTATTCATCTACTTAATCCATTTGCTTCTGTATTTTTTCTTTTTATAAGATTTCAAGGAAATTGGGAATATTAATTTAATATTAATATTAATATAATATTAATATTAATATACTAATTAATATAATAATAATATAAATTAGAAATATTCAACGAATAATTTCGTTCTCACTGAATTTGGTATTTATGGATGGAACATATAGTTAAAATCTAAACAAGGGTATATTGAGACTCAATTTTCCAGTTGGAGGATCATTTTTCCAGTTGAAGGATGACTTTTCCAGTTGGAGGCTTACCTTTGCATTTGGAGGCTCAATCTTCTAATTGAGGGATTCATTTTTCCAGTAGGAGACTTAATTTTCCAATTGTCAGATCAGCATTGCAGTTGGAGGGTCATATTAATTTCTTAATTAGAAGCTGTCAATTCCAATTGGAACTGACTTTCCTAGTTGGATAATCCATTTTTAATTATGGGGCTTATTGTTTCTGTTTGGAGGGTCATTTTTCCAATAGGAGGGTCGCTTTTCTAGTGGGAGGGTCTTTTCCAGTTTTAAACTCCCTTTTTCAGTTGGAGGGTCATTTGTCTAATTTGAGCCTCAATTTCACAGAGACTTACTTTTCTAACTGCAGGCTCAATTTTTCAATTGGAGGGTTACTTTCTTAATTTGAGACTGACTTTTACAATTGGAGGATCACTTATAGTGGTAGAGTAATTTTTCTATAAGAGGTTAATTTTTCCAATTGGAGGGTCATTTTTATAGTTGGAGGGTCACTTTTCCATTTATAGAATGAAAATATCCGATTCCAAATGCATTCGGAGTTTAAATTTATTAATTGTAATATTCTTCATAAATTTAATATTACCTCTCCTTTAATGGATTTTGAAGAATTATTTTGCTCGTCTTATGATCTTCAGAGCAATCTAGAGACCTACCTACATACTTATAAACATGAAAAGAAAACTTGTAAACAGAAAGATTGCATTCTAAAAACGAGAAACACGTTTAGTTATAGCAAGGGAAGGGCATCGAATGTGCTCACGAAGCTAGAGCAGCAATGATATTTACACGTCGCTTCCAAACAACCGATAGTACCGTGCGGAAGTAAAATGTACGTAATTGACGCGAATCACGGACGAGAGGGAAAAAAGGGATAAAAATGAATAATTGGGATCATCCCATTCCAATAGTAGTATTGCTGGTACCGTAATCATATTTCTTGCTACAAACGCCAATCGTTTTCCTCTATACAGTTTTATACTATACAGTATATGTAAGCGGAAGACAGTATAATATTACCTTGCAGAATATGTTCAAATATTTAAAATTTTGCTAGTAAAGATGTAATATAATATAGAAATGCAAATAAACGTGTATTTAATATAACTTTGCACACATGCAATTCGGATGATTCCAGTATTTCATTTTTTTCTTAATTGGAGGGTCCTTTTTATGATTGGAAACTCACTTTTCCAATTGGGGACACATTTTGTAAATTGAAGGCTCAGTATTCTAATTGGGGGCTCAGTTCTCTAATTGGCGGCATATTTCTTCAACCGACAGTTTAGTTTTCCAATTGAAGGTTCACTTTTCCAGTTGTAGGCAGAATTTTTCCAAATGGAGTCCCAATTTTTCACTTTGTCTCACTTTCTCAATTAAAAACCTTTTTTTCTTATTAGGAATCACTTTTTCCAATTGGAAGATAACATTTCCAATTGGGATTTTACTGTTTCAATTGGAGGGGCATTTTTTCCAATTGAGGGCTCAATTTTTTCTTGGAGGTCTTACACGTCCGTTAGACATTTGAGCCACACAGATTTGTCTACAGAGTCGCATAATCGATTAAAAAAAAAAAAAAAAAAAAAACTTTGAAGTGGTCCGTATATAATATGTAAATTGAATTTGTATGTGACCTGATGGCCATATAATCTGGCATATAATGTCCCACCCGTGGAGCGGGCGGTCCTTTCTGTACTGCTTCTGTTTCCTTTAAAAATATGACATTCACATGCTTAATCGACAATATTATTCAAAATTCAATATTTTCTTTGATTTAAAAAGCTTTAGTGGAATTTTTAAGTATTTCCAGAGATTTCCATTAATTTTAGAAATTTTTACGAATTTTAAGTGATTTTAAAGTTTTTCAGAAAAATGTTTCCAATTTGGGCTGAATTTCTTAATTGGAGACTCACTTTTCGAATTAGAGGGTCAATTTCAAATTTGAGATCCGTTCTTTTTCCAATTGGAGGGTTTCTTTCCTATTTCAGACACTATTGTTAAATTACAGGATAATTTTTCGAATTGGAAACTTTCGCTCGAATTTAACGGCTCAGTTTTACAACTGAAGGCTAAATTTTTAAGTTGGAGGATCACCTTTCCATTTGGAGTTTACTTTTCCAACTGGAGGGTCATATATACAATTATAGATTCCATTTTCTTTAAATTAGAGGGTCATTTCTTTGCAGTGGGAGGTTTCTTGTTTCAATTGAAAAGTCCATTTTTGTAATTGAATGCAATTCAGGTAAAAGTCAGGGAAATTGAAAAATTGAATCTTCTGGTCACTCTGGATACATATTTCCTTGCAAAACTTGTATCACTTATACATTTAAATTATTATATGCACCTACTTTCAAAGAGATCAATGCCAACTCTGCTGAGAAACAGGAGCGTTCAGAAATGTTGGCGTATAATAACATCACGAATTAACATATCAATCGGGCCGTGTCGAGCAGAAAGTGACGTTAATTGATTTTACAGTGGCGCATTTTTTTTTCAATGTTCCGTTTGAAAGGAAAGAAGGGGACGACAGTGCTCGCAACGGGTTTGCAAATGCCTTTCTAGTGGCTCTAATGTTTATTGTTACCGGCACCCACGCGTTGTCGTTCATACGTATAAACTTCGTACGATAATGAGAGTTGCAATTCCTGAACTGCGTCCGCGAGAAGCCGTATAGTGTACAGGAATACATTTTAATGCATCGTTTGCAATCTTACCCGGGGAAGGCACTATGTAATTTTAACTGGCTTTTAAAAATAATAAAAGAATTCTGATGCATTTTTATTGTTTCTCATCTATTAATATTTTTGCATGTTGATAGATGTTTTATGCAATGATTCAAGAAACGCACTTTGTTATAGTTCAATGTACTTTTACAATTGGAGGGTGACTTGTCTAACACGTAGGTCGATTTTCCGATTGGGGCACAGTTTTCCAACTGGAGCGCTGCTTTGTAGATTTTAAGGTGAATTTTCCATTTCGTGGATCTTTTTTTCAGTTGGCCCAATTGGAAAATTGAATCTACAATTAGTAAAGTGGGATCCAATTAGGATCGAGATCCTACATTGGGGAAAGTATAAGTTCCCATTGGAAAAGTAAGCCTTCAATTGGAAAAGTAAGTCCCCAATCGGAAAATCGGTCTACGGGTTATAGACACGTAACCCTCCAGTTGATAAATTTTGTCCCCAATTAGAAAATTTGGACTCTATTTGGAAAACTGAGCGGTCCTAATTTTGTAATTGGAGACTTTTTGTGCAATTGGAGGATCATTTTTCTATTGCGGCCCTATTTTTCTAATTGGAGACTCAATTTTTAAATGGGACTCGTTTTTTCCAATGGTTTTCCACTTTTTCCAATTGGTGACTCAATTTTACAATTAATGGCTTAATTTTCAAGTTGGAGCCTCAGTTTCCTAATTGGAGATTATCTCTCCCAATTTGGACTTACTTTGCCAGTTGGATACGCGATTTTTCAGTTGGGGCTAACTTTTTCCAATTTTTGGGTCATTTTTCCAGTTCGAGGGTCTCTATTCTAGTCGAGGGCTTTTTCAAATGGAGACTCTATTTTCCAATTGGTCGTTGGCTTTCGCAGTTGGATGAATAATTTTCCAATTGGAGCCTTAATTTTTAAACTCGATGCACCATTTTTCAATTGGTGGCTTACTTTTCCATTGGAGAAGTTGGAAATATTTCTACTATTTTCACTATTGTGAATATTTGACTGATTAAATTTGTACTGTGTGAAAAGAAGCTTACAATTGGATACTATATGAAATATTCTAGATATGCTATCGGACCTGAAAGATCGTCACGTGCGTCCAGTGTATTGGAGAATGGTTTTGCTACTCGGTGAAAGTACTTGGACTCTATCTAGAAATACTCAAGAATCACATACATACTTGATCACGTGAATGCAATTCTCGTATAAGAGAGCGTAATACGTGTAGCTTGTTGACACGTATGTAGGCTCCTACTGCGTATATATATCACTAGCACAGGAGAGTAGCGACATATATTGTCATATTGCAATGCCGAGCAGAGCGCAATGTCAATGTACTCTAATGTCTCATCCATCAAGAATCTCGAAAGATAACGCACTCTCAGCGATTATTGCGTGATTAATTTATAAACAATAATTATAAATAGCAGGCCACGTGTTTTATGTTTTAAATTCGTTGACGAAGCAACGAGAAACGGTCACTTTTTCAATTGTAGGATCACTTTTCCTTATTTTATACACAATTGTCCTATTACTGGCTAATTTTGAAGTTGGAGGGTCGCTTTTCCAATTGGAGGGTCTATTTTCCAATTGAAGGATCTCTTACAATTGGAGGGGCACTTTTCCGATTTGAGGGCCACTTTTTCAATTGCAGGATCACTTTTTCCTTGTTTTATACACAATTTACCAATTACTGGTTAATTTTTTCTAGGCTAATTTTCCAGTTGGAGGATCTCTTTTCCAATTGGAGGGTAGTTTTCCATTTGGAGAATCACTTTCACAATTGGAGAGTCGCCTTTTTCCAATTGGAGGGCTAATTTTCCAATGGGAGGGTCATTTTTCAAAAGGTGGGCCAATTTTTCAATTGAAGGCCCACTTTTCCAATCAGTGGTCACTTTTTCAATTGGAGGATCACTTCTTTCCAGTGGGAGGTTTACGTTTTCAATTTAAAAGTTGATTTTTTAGGTGGGGGTCCTATGGAAGTATCACGGAGTCTTATGGGTGTTTTGTAGTATCCTATGGGGGTCTTATGGGATCCTATGGGACCCCCATAAGATTCCACTTATTTTGTGTCCCGTATACTTGATTTTCTTTTTAATATGTTTAATGTTTTGGTCACATACTTTTATGATTACTAGTTTAGGGACAAAAACTTTGTTTAATCTTTGAGTTAGATAAACAATTTGAAAATTATAAGAAAATAAAACGATATATGAAACCATGAACGCTATAGCTTGTTGTGGGTATCAATTAAGATTCAATACAGATCAGAACCAGTCAAAGGTGATTCAATCAAGGTCCCTTTCCAATTCCACCTTGCCGTAAACCGCGCTGATCTTCCTATTTCAGCATCCACCAAGATATCAGCCATTACGAATACTTTTACGTTCGGCCGAGAAACTTGCGTGGAATGTTTGCCTTCCTCGTTTCTCCAACGTCTCGTGAAACGTAGTTCTTCTATAGAAGCAAAGAAGTATGTGATTTTTAAATCGATAGAATCTAATCAAATCTTTTAAATTCCGTGAAATTTTTTTTAATTCCATTATATCTCTAGAAAGTTAATGAAATCCCCTTGAAATATTTTAAAATCTTCTGAAATTTATTTAAATTCCTTTTAATTTTATGAGATATTGACGAAGTTAAATTTTGTTTGGTTTTCCTTAAATTTTTCAGTATCAAAGAACTAAATTATTAAAGTTATGAGTGAAAGAGAAATTACCGTGACGATGTCGTTTTCGAAAAAACGAAGACTGTCGCTTTCTAATAATTTATGTCGTATTTGATTACAATTGACTCTACTCGGTCATCACACTGAATGTTGCTTGACGAGTTTAGAAGAAAAGTGAGAAACACGCTATATGTGTAGCGAGTTCTGCAAAAGAAAAATTCTCATCTAAGATCTTATTCCATGCTGCTTAGCTTTTATTAGGACTAAAAACTGTTTATATTTACAACCTTTTCTTTATAAGGACTGAGAATTCAAGCCCCCAATTGGATAAGTTCTGTCTACCTAAAAAATTGAGCGTCCAATTGGAAACGTATGCCTCACACTGGAAAAATGACGCTCTAATTGTAAAAGTGAGTGAAAATGGAAAGTGAGATTGAAATTGGAAAAGTGACCCCCCAATTGTGAAAGTGATAAATTTGATAAATTGACCTTCAATCTGAAAAATTGAGCCTCCAGGAAAAAGTTGGAAAAACGACCCCCCCCCAATTGATAAATCAGACCTAAAATTGGAAAAGTGAGCCTCCAGCTGAATAAATGGAGTCTATAAATGGAAACGTAAGCCTCTCATTGGAAAAAAGACCGCCTAATTCAAAAATATCCTCAAATGAAAATTTAAATTTCCCTCCATTTAGGGAAATGAGCACCTCAATTGTGAAGATTAAACTGGAAAAATTGAGCTTTCACATGTAAAATTAAGCCTCCTATTGAAAAAAATTACTCTCCAATTGGAAAAGCGGAGCCTAAAATTGGACAATTGACCCTCAAACTAAAAAATTAAGCCTTCATTTGCAGAAGTAAACCTCCTACTGATAAAAATGACTCCAATTGTAAAAAAAGGCCCAGAATTAAAAAATTAACCCCTCATAGACTCGAAAATAGAACTAAAATGAGGTCCAAAATGTAAGGACCAATAATATAAGGCCCAATATATAACTTAATTATAAGTCCAAAAATATAAATCCCAAATATAAGGCCCAAAATATAAGGCCCAAATTTGCCGAAGGAACGGGAAGATGCACACTCCACCCGAAAATGATTAGTAGATATATTAATTTTTTTTCAAAGCATGCGGTAATTACGAATCTCGTCCGATTTCCAAACGAAAAATAGTTGTTTCGTAATCCAAGAAAGGTTTCTACATTGATTGCACTTATTATCATGCCTGAAATTCTTGAGCGGGCTGGGCCGCCAACAAAGACAACATCCAAGATACCCGAGCTGAGCTGATCTCAGTCCTGTTCACGGTCCAGTGAGGAGTGGGGATAAGGGTCGCGTAGCGCGGTAGCTCACCATTATATTCACATTATAATCCCATCAGGGGACCACCCTGTCTAAACTGGGCATACATGAAAAGTTCTAATGCATTCCTCAGAATTTTCGATAGTCATCCATCGACAATCATACGCATATATAGAGTGTAGACCCTTTTAAGACATCATATAAGACGGATTCTAGTTCACGCAGAGGCTCCTTTTTAACGACCGTTACTTCTCGTTTCTTTGGCATTTCGGTTTATGGACTACGATTACGGCCGGTGAATGGATTCATGGGGCGTATACGAAACATATGTCAGACTGAAGGAATCTATGGGCCAAGAAACGAGTTTGAGTTTACTTCCTTTTTTTTTTTTATTTTTTAAGTTGGCTATCACATTATCCTTCCAAATTTCGTGATCAACCTTCGTTTTCTCTTGTTTCTTGTTTTTCTGCTTTTTGTTAAAATGTAAAAACTGTATTTGCGAGGTATTTAGGGAAAATAGTTTAAAATATGGAGTAAGGCCCAACACAAATTAGTCGGAACGATAAATGAGTCAAATTAAGGCCCAAAATGTAAACAAGAAAATTGGTGATATTAAAAAAGCTAAGAAAGGTGGGGTCCAATAAATAAAACCATAATATAGGACCCAGAAATAAAGACCGCGATATAAGACCCAAAAATAAGGTAGAATAAAATAAGATATCAGACACAAATATCGAATTTAGTAATTTAGGATGAAATACTAAGGGCCGCTATGTAAAGTACAAATACAGGTCCCAGAAACAGGATATAAAATATAAGGCCCAAATATAAGGCTAAGATATTGGGTCCAAACATATAAATCTTAAATATAAGACTCAGAAATGAGGCAAAATATAATAGGAACCAAAAATTGGGCACAGAAACTAGGCCCACGATATAAGGCACGAATTTGGACCCAAAAATAAGGACCAAAATATAGGCCCACTAAGATAAGGTTCAAAATAAGAATCTTAAATATCAGGATCAAATTCTAAGGATCAAAATATAAGGCCAAAATACAGGACCGAAAAACGGAGTAAAAATATAAGGCCCAAATATAATACCAAGGAACCAGGTCCAAAAATATGAGGCCCAGATATCGAACTTATTAATTTAAATTACATACAAAAGTAAGACTAAAAAACTGGGCCCAAAATATCTGTCCAAAATGTAAGACCCAAAAAGGACCAAAATATAATACAATAAAGTACGGCTCAAATATTGGCCTGAAAATATATAAATAAAACAAAAAAGACCCAAAAATATTTTATCTGAGATAGAATCCATTCGTAGGACCCAAAATTAAGTTTTAAAATATGATATGCGACAAACAAGTTTGTGAAATTTTACGAACGTTTAATGAGTCTTTGGTACAATGAAATGTTTGAATGTTTCAATGAAACGTTTCGTCGACTTACATCCCTACTTCCATTCTTTTCTCTCTTGCCTTTTCTCTTGCTTTCCATCCTTGTTCGGTGGCAGGGCCGATTCCTCGTATTATACCAGGTTGCACCGAGGAATGCGGGCGTCCTTCGTTCACTTCAAGCAGCATCCAACCGATGAGCCGCTAGCGTTATCCTTTGCCAATCCTTCGTATGTGTTCCTTACGGCTTGGTAAAATTAACTCCGAGTACCGGATGCGCCCTTCGAACGATTCCGTAAATTAGTGCAACTTTACGACGTGATTAGTTGGATTGGTACGACGAAATGGATAAGAATTTCTCATCCGCTCTGATTGAGGCTTCAGGATTTTTATTTTTCGTATTTCGAGTCATAAATTTTAAATTGCGATTTTCGATTTTTCTATGTCTAAATAATTTGCACATGAGTTTGTACCAATTGGGTGAAACCAAACTCTGGGACCCATAAATATAGAATCTAAAATGGGGCCCAAAAATATAGAATTCAAGATGAGACCCAAAAATATAGAACTGAAATGTACGAATAAAATTATAGGACCATAAAACGAAGGATTTAGTAAAATAGACCGAAATATGGGGTCAAACAAATAGAATAAGGCCCAAAAATGCAGGACTTCAATGTAGGATCGAAAAATGTAGGACCCAATAAATTATATACAAATATGGGGTCAAAAAATAAAGAACCCAAATGTACGAACAAAAATATTGGACCTGAAAATGTAGGCACCAATAAAAGAGACCCAGATATGATACCTAAATACAGAGTACCCAAAATGAGGCCAAAAATATAGTACCCTAATGTAGGATCCTTTATTTTGGACCATACACTGGGACTAGACTGGGACCTTATTGTACTGGGAGATGTGAATTCAAATATAGGACCCAGAATAATATTCGGTCCAAATATTATACCTAGAAATATAAAACCCAAATATAGGACCCAAAAATAAGGTACAATACTAAAAAGTAGGCCCAAATATAGGACTCGTTACTATAAAATTAAAAAATAGGATCCCAAAACAAGCCACAATTATTATAGGATTAAAATGTGGCCTTTGAACATTGTTTTTGGATCCTATATTCAGGTCTTATTTTATTTGACGACATTTTTAGGTCTAATATTTTGGGACCTTGTTTCTTGGTCCTATATTTTATTCTTTGTTTGGACGATATTTTTTGGATCCTCGCTCAACAATTTATTGGATCTTTTGTTTTGGATCCTACAGTTGGGCCTTACATTATTGGGACTTATTTTTAGATTTTATATTCGGGTCCTATATTTTGGGACTTATATTTAAGACTTAAACTGTGGGCCTTAAAGTGTGGGCCAATTTTTGATTCTTAGTTTATTCGGCCTTATTTTTGTGTTTTACATTTCAGGAATTCTAAAAATATTTAATTTTCAAGAATCTTTTAAAATCACTCTTAAATCTTTTCTAGACTCCAGTCTAGATTCCTCAAAAGCCATTTGAAAGGGTCCAAGAGGCAAGGATAGAGCAGATACTGACTCTAGAGAGTTTTATTTCTGCTTTTCTTCTTTTCTTTTTCTTTCCTCATTCTTGGCTCTTCTCCTTCTGTCCGAAAGTGCCCTCTGCCTCAGAGGAATCCAAAGAATTCTCACATCGAGGCAGAATACGTGCACGGGATTCGAAATGAGTGAAGTGCATCAGTGCATCACGCACGTGTTCTTAATGGCGAGCGATCAATGTCCTGCACTTTGCGTAATTTACGATTCGTCCTCGTCCCGTCGTGGGCAGTATCGCGTTAATTGACGCCTCTAGGGAAACCTGCTAATGGCATTGCATTACGATTGTAAATAAATGCTGCGATTGTCACCAGCTTGAACTCACTTGACCTGCGATACTCGAAGAGTAGAGGAAAATTTCAAAACAGACACATCTTAAGGGCATGCATTACTTATCCGATCCCTACCTTACCGACATTTTTTCTCTGCAACGTTACTTCTAAATTTATTGAAATATTGTAAATTGAAAGTTTCTAAAATTAAAGAAATTATGCTAAGGTACGTTTATCTGGTCTTAAATTTTGATAAAAATAAAAAAAAATCATCTGCACCCCATTTGCCCCAAACAATTAAAATACGCCAAATTTGAATCCCATTTGCCCCACACCATTGAAATACACCTAATTTGCACCCCATTTGCCCCATACAATTGAAATACGCCCAATTTGCACCCAATTTGCCCCACACCATTGAAATACGCCCAATTTGCACCCCATTTGCCGCACACCATTAAAATACGCCTAATTTGCACACGATTTACCCCAATAAATGTTTTTTTTAAGTATTCAGGAATAGTTGTACAAGACCGTATATAGAATAGATGTTTGAATTAAAGTTTGAATAATTATTTATATAAGTAAACAAACAGGAAAAATTACACTTTTTGGGAATATGTTTTTTTTTCTCTTAATAAAAGACCTCAATAATATTGCTGGGCATCAGAATCAATGTTGGTATTCATAAGAAACATATATAATTTGTTTGAGTTTTTAGATAATTTTATAAAAAATTTATATAAATAAATACATTGATAAGGTGTTCAATGGCACAAAAAATTTTTTATTGGTTAAAAATGTTGAAATATCCCATCAGAATAATGCTCGTAACAAATAATGACCATTCGTTAACAATTACTATTGTTATAAACCTTTTAATAAACAATTAGATTTTTTCACTTTTTCATAGAAATACGTTTTTTTTCTCATCCAATGAACTTAATATATGTTCGAATCAGATTATTTAAAAAAAACAGTTGTATTAATTAAATATTTCTTATTGTTAGTAACAATAATTATAAATAATTTGATCAAATTTTGATGAATTTAAAGGGATTTACTGGAATATAGACTAAAAAAATTTCGACGAAATTTTCCATTTTACTTTTTAAAAACTGTTTTTTTTTTTTTTTTGACAGACAGTGAAGCAAAGCTGATCATAGGAGGAAAAACGGAGGACGGGGAATTTAGGTGAGTCAATAAAACATAAGGGCTTTTATTAATACCCTATAAAAACACTTTAAATAATAATTTCTGGGTGTCTTATATAATTTTACGTAAAAAATAATTCTGAAAAAACAATCAGCCAGTGAAAAGTTTGACTGGAAATTATTTTGAGTGTTTAACTGTTTACCCATTGAGTAGAAATCAATTCGTCATCAGCATAAGCGATTCATAAATAACACATAGTTTTAAGAATGCAAATGATTCTACGTCTTCTCGTAAAAGAGGTACTGACCAAAAATACCAAAATTATAAATATCGAATTTTTAAATTTCCGTAATAAAAATTTATTGACTCATAAATTTTCCGAATTGTAAAATTAATGAATTAGAAAAGTACCTAATAATTTATTAAAATCCCCGTAATTCTTGAATTCCTGAAATTTTAAATTTGTCGAAAATTATTTTAATTACAAATTTTTTGGTAATTAGTAAATATTTGTATTAATTCATTAATATAGTTATATATTACCACCAAATAAAGTTTGGTGGTAATTTAATGTTTCTTTATTTTTATAATTTGTTATAATTTTACATTTCGAAACTTTTACATTGGGTAAATTTGAATTTCTAAATTTTAAAATTCTAAGTTTTCTAATTCTATTTTTATTTTCGACATAAAAAAAATTTTATATAATTCGGTATTTATTTTTTCGGTATTTTTGGTTAGTTCTGAAAGAGAGGAATTTTTACGTCATACGGCAGAATTGGATTATTTAATACTGCTGCAACTTTGCTGACCGAGGAACTCTTAGGATTTCTGCGTGTGTCATCAAGACTTTCACTTTCATCGCTACTGTACACACATTTTCAATACACAGGACATCGGAGTTAATTATTGATAAAAATCACGTTCAGTGCAGGTATTTTGCGTTGTCATATGACAGGCGGTTCAACCGGCTCAGTATTTTTATGGCTGATAAATTCATTTTGCTTGGTAGAACAGTAAATTAAGGAGATATATATCCACAATTAATAAATTCTCGTATTTTTTGCTCAGTTAACGTATTCATTAAATTAAAAGCAGAAGTTCAAAGAACACTTATATATAATTAAACATATTGAGAAGATTTCATGGAATTAAAACATTTAATTTTATAGAATTTGACGAAATTTTAGAATATTTCAATGAAATATAGGGCCCAAAAATGAGATCCAAACATAGGACCCAAAATAAGACCCAATTATATAGGACCAAAATTGAGATCCAGAACACCGAATCAAAATATGGGACCCAATAAAATAACATCAAATTTAGGGCCCGAAATATAAAATCTAAATAAATAGGGCCCAAATATATCAAATAAAATAAAAAACCCGAACATAGGACTCGAAAATATAGAATCCAAGTATTTAGGACCTAAAAAATAAATTCAAATAAAATACTGATCCAATTATAGGATCAGTATTTATTATCCAAATTATATAATCCATTAAAAATACCCAAAATAAGGCCACATTCGGTGAAAATATAGGACCTAATAAAATAACATCAAATATTGGACACAAAATATATATAATATATATTGGGCCTTATTTTTTGGACTCTTTATTTGGATCCTATGTTTCTATGCTATATTTGGTCTAAAAATGAGATATAAAGATATTTCTGCAATTTTTTGGAATTTTGTGGACCTTATCTATATAAGGCCCAAAAAATTTTCCAAAAACTTGTTGTTATTGAAAATCATGATTTATCATGTTTTCTTGCAGTAACCTCCTCTGCTAATGGAGACCTTTTGCAACCACCATATATATATATATATATATATATATCCAATGGTCGATGGGAGCCACTATAGTCAATTTACAGTTTACACCGTACTTACTAATATGTGCACTTGTACACTTGCGATCTCTCGAGGCCTTCCTACACTTTTACATAAGTACATACATACGTTAAAGAGAGAGGCCAAGTTTATTATAATACATAGTCTTACATCTTTTATAATTTGCAGTCTCGTTAGCTATGCAAGTATTCTATGGGAAAATGAAATGCGATGAAGTATTTTTTTATTTTCGAACTCTCGAGATTCCATTCACTCAGCTTCGTATATAATTTTCCTCCGTTTTGAATTCAGAGAAGAAAAATATTATTTTAATATATTATTAAAATATTATATATTATATTATATATTTTATATTATTTATATTATTATATATTTCTCATGGAATTAAAAAAAATTTCAGAAGTTATTTTTGACTTTTGAGAGATTTTATGAAATTTTAAAGGATTTCACGGAATTTTAAGAGATTTAAGGAGAGTTTGAGGGATTTTAAATAGTTTTAAGGAATATCAAGTGATTTTTCAAAATTAAAAGTAATTTTTCGAGATTTTATGTGATTTTAAAGAAACTTAATGGGATTTTATGAAACTTACAATTAGAAGAATTTCAGTGAATTTTCAGTAATTCTATAACCTAAGTCATTTTTCAGTATTTATTATGATTTATGATATGGAATTTTAAAGAGTTTTAATGGTTCTAATGAGATTTCATGGTATTTTCAGGAATTTCAAAGGATTTAAGACGTTTTAGGCAATTTTTTTAATGGATTTTACGAAGATGTTATATAATGTCACGACATTTTATAACATTTCGTGTGATATTAAGTAATTTTAAGGACTCGCAATTTAAAATTCGATTTTCATGATAAAAGCATGATAGGATGGAAGGAGGAGGGCTTTCAGTAGTAGAAGTCAAAGTATAGTCAGACAATTTCCAAAAGGGAATATGGCTTAGGGAGGGGGCTGAAAGTAGTACAAGTCAACGTATAAGCAGCCTTAACTGATTTATTAAAAGCGAAGATTGTGTATTTTGAGTAAAGTTTCGATTTATTCGATATTTTTCGTCAAGCACCTTTTTCTGGCCTTTATTTCATTTTAAAGCTTTAAAAAATTTAATCACGATTTCTCTAAAGAATTAAACGAGCTATGCATATTATTCTGTTAAAAAGACACTTATATGTCTGTTCAATTTTTAATAAAGGTACTATGTAATTCATTTTTTAAAATGTTTCGACGTTATATTCATACAAATTGATGAATATTTTTCTCATTCTGTAAAAAAGTTTACAAATGAACAAAACATCTCGACGCTTCTCCAAGCTAAAAATACCGCTTTAGAGTCCGTGAGTAGGTGAAATTAAAATAACGACAAGTAATTGTTAGTTGATGTTTATTGCATTAATATATAATCAGTTATAAACGTATTAAAAATTAAGATTGTGTTGGCTCGTGTAGAGAAAATTCACGCCACACCGCGAATTTTTTTCTGAGTTTTCACAAAAAACTTGTCATGTAATAAAATCTACTTATGTTTCAAAATTTTCGTTTGCGTTTAGAGTAATCAGCCTTCGTAATAAATGTTCACGATGAGAAATACAAATTTTATTTGCTTACAATCTTTACAATGACAATAAAGTTAGTTTATAATACAAATAACAGCACAAAAATTCTACATTAGTATGCTCTTCTTACGAAACTTTTATTTGTAATAAAACACTTTAGAGAACTAAGAATCATTCCGGATTGCATGAATAGCTTTGAGTATAAAACACGTCGGCTACTCAAAATTCTGTAGTACCTACAACAATAAAAAAAATAGAATTTTATCATCTTTATCGCGCAATTTAGTGTATAAAAAATGTCAGAAAAAATACATTTGAATCTTTTTATTCTTTGTGGAATTCTGTGTCAAGGAATTATTGCTACTTTCTCAGACGAGGATATTAGTAAGTTAAAATTTAAATGATATCCGTTGTATAAATGTATACAGAGTAGAACTGATAATAATATAACTGTTAAATAATACTGTACACGGAGATATTAATCTATCAAAAATTTTCAGGAGAATCGTCGAATTATCTCGTTCGTAAAAAACGCGTTATTACTATGAACGCTACGGAAGATATACCTAGGCCGATTCAAAATTTTCCATATATTGTAAATATTAAAAAACAAAATCGTAACCATTGCGTAGGTAGTATACTATCGCGTTACACTGCTATAACTGCTGCTCACTGTGTTCATGAGCGGGCATCCACATACAAAGTTTTCTCTGGTTCAGCACTTGCAAATGGCGGTGAACTTCACAACGTAACAGAGATAAAAATCCAGTTCAACGGTGATCGGGATAGAATTGATGGTATTGCTTTGATTTATGTCATGCCACGTTTCGTGTTTAGTATAACTACTCTGCCCATACATTTGCATACAGAACCTTTATTCCCAGACACGCTTGCTACTGTAAGTGGTTGGGGAATACTCGTGGGAAGACCGTAAGTATATTAATAATATATCAATAATATATATATATATATATATATATATATATATATATATATATATGTATGTATATACATACAAGGGGGGCTTCGCCCCCCTACGCTCTTCGCACGCCTACCCCCTATCAAAATTTTGATGAATTCTATGATTTCTAATTTTGATATTATTATTTAATTTATTAATATTTTGCCAACTTCATTGAATGTATATATTTTATACTTTAATTGTCCTATTGCACAATTTCGAGCGGGTCACGTGATCGAGGGGGTCACGTGACCCCATGAGGCAATATATTCTAACCTAACCCTATACCTTACTTAACCTAACCCAACCTCGGATTTCTAGATTCTAAACTAACCCTAAACCTTACCTAACCTAACCCTACTTAACCTAACCCAACCACGGATTTCTAGATTCTAACCTAATCCTAAAACTTACCTAACCTAACCCTAAACATTACCTAACCTAACCCAACCACGGATTCCTGAAACAGTGGCGGTGGAGGCGGCGAGATCTTTTTATCTATCTATATATTATAAAAAAATCTAATCTAACCTAACCCTAAACATTACCTAACCCTAAACCTTACATAACCTAACCTTAACGGAACCCTAAACCTTACCTAACCTAACCCAACCACGGATTCCTGACACAGCGGTGGTGGCGGCGGCGTTGGCGGGGAAATCTTTTTATAATATAGATAGAAGATAGATATGCTTTCCATATATAGACATTTGAATTTCAAAAACTGATATTAATAATAGTTGAACATGCATCACTATAATTTATCTTCTCCCCGATTTCAGTGGAACTGAACATCGTCTAAATCTGCGAGCAATCACAGTGTCGATAATGAAACATCAAGATTGTGTAAATGTCTACCAAGGTATATTTGCAATTACTGAAAAAGATATTTGCGCTACTGGTGGACGTACAATAAAATGTTGTGGCAATTCTGATGGCGGTGCACCTTTAGTCGTTAACAGTTTTCTGGCTGGGGTTTACATTTGGAGAAGAGACGTGATAGGTAGTCCTAATGTTTTCGTAGTTTTGCAACATGCCCAATTCAAGCAATGGATTAGCAGAAACATAATACCCTAATAAAGTTAAAAAAATTATCTATTCGTTATATGCATTGGAAAAATAGTTAATACTAGGTAATATACTTAAAAGTACCTTATAGATATCTATCTAGCCTTCATATTTAAATTTGAATATCTTTCTATTTAAATATGCGAAAACAAAGTGATTAATCTGTAACAAATAAAGATCTGAAGAAACCTGCTCTTTATTTCGGTTTTATTTTCCTGATTCTTTTGTTATTTTTATATATATATATGCGTAATTACCTCTCATTCAAATGAGAATAGTAAATCTTTGTTACAAAAAGAGTTACACATACTTTTAACATTTATGCAATATTTGTAAACGTTATCATAAACTTGAGAATCTATGACTTTCAGATAAATAATGTTGTAGATTTTAATGTTGCAATTTTCTTTTGTAATTACGTACCAATGAGCTTATAATATTACTAGTTTATTTATATTTGTATGTATAGACAATGGATTGCTATCCCTCTCATGTCCAGATTCCCACATAATCTCTCAACAACTTCATTGAATATCGTAAGCAAGCGTATGTTGACGTTCAAACCGGTTCTTGTAAACTACGTAAATGAATTCAGTAGTAATGTTCTTGTTATGTTTTATTATTTGCATTTCTTATAATGAGATTATCAGAGACGTGGAAATTTTAGAAAACTCGTGGAAGCATTTACTTTCATTTATTTTGATCCACTTTATTTAATATGAAGTCAAAATTAATGTATATGACTGTGATAATTGTGTAGATTGGCTGTATGGTGTTGAGGCTGTTGATTTCCTCCATTCATATTGAGTGGAACATGTGGTATATGTTCATTAGGTAGATAGTGTGCTATTTGTGCATGAATCCATACATTATATTCACGGTCATGCAAATTTGTAAACACTGCAGGTGCTTTTATATTTCTTCCACTTAAACTATAAACTCCAGCCAAGTAACCATCGACAACAAAAGGATTACCGGAATCTCCAACACCACAAAATTTTTGATCACATAGATCAAAAGCACAAATTTTTTTTTCATCAATTACAACGGATGGATAGTACTGTTGACACATAACTCTGGCAACCAGTGGCAAAGTGATTGAGCGTATAGATCCAGGAAGACCAATATTTCTGCAATGGGAGAATAATATTATATTTATGGAAAGTATTTTTAAATCTCAGTTTTCATGATCGAAACAATCGAAAAGCGTAAACTTAATTAATTACATATAAATATTAATATTACAGGGTGGCCACATGACAGGGAAGTTAGGGAAAATAGAAATTAACATTTATGCTTCGTTATTTTTGTCGTATTACATATACAATTATACATATAGCTTTTATAGTTTATTTAATAGATTTTTAGAAACTTTCCAAGGATTTCGAAGGATTATAAAGAATTTCCAGGTATTCGTTGGGGTTTCTAATAATTTCAAGAGATTTTCAATAATTTTAATAGATTTTAAAAGGTTTCTAGGAATTTGAAAGGATTACAAGAGATTTGTATAATATTTAAAAGGTTTAGTGGAATTTTAAAGGACTTCATGAAATTTTAGAGATTTTTACGAATTTCAAGTGATTTATTTGAAATTCAGGGAAAGGTCAGAAAAATATCAGGGAAATTGAAAAATTGAATCTTTGAAAAATTGAAAATTGAATATCACCCTGTATTAAAAACTTACGGTGGTTCCTTATTGCTTCCCCAGCCACTCACAGTTCCAACAGTGTCTAGTGTTAACTCTCTATTTACCAGTTTTATTGGTTTATTAGGTGAATGTTCGAAGTTGATAAATGGATAAATTGCAAGTAAGACAAAATCGTGTATAGCTAAGTTTGTCGGACTATAGCCTGGGTAGAAAATAATCCCTGTTATAATGTGACGTCTTCCTTGATTTTCATATGCTGAACCAGATAAAACGTGATACTCTGCATGCATCACAATACAGTGAGCAGCAGTTATGACAAAGTTAGGCGACAATATGCTACCACCACACTGATGTTTATTGTCTTTGATAATACTGACAAGGTAAGGAACTCTTTCTAGTGGCACTGGTTGATCTCCACCTGGTGTTTTGTCAAGTACCCTTTTCTTGCGTATGCGAGGATTCGCTAATTTCTCTAAATATAATAAAAATAAAATATAATACAAGTTATCTCTGATTGTACACGGATAGACTTGGATATAGAAAGGTAAAGATTGAAATGGATATTACAAAGGATAGATCTGGATAGAAATGTAGTGATTGAAAAGGATTTTCATCTTCAATCTTTCAATCTAAATTTAAATGAATACTTTCAGAGAGATAGAAAAGGATTGAAATTATTGCAGTTAAGCTAACATCAAACAATATTTTAGGATATAATTTCACTTACCATTATTCTCTTCGGATAAAAAACTAATTCCTTGGGAGAAAATACAACAAAGAAAGAAGAGGCTCAAGTAAATTCTGTTTCTCATTGTTCACAACAAATTAAACACTTTAAATGGTAGATTTTCGCACAAAAAAACTTCCTTGGAAAAAAAAGTGATGAAATGATATATCTCACTCGTTATATGTATAATGTCGTGAACGAGTTTTATTTTATTTTTTAACCTGTGATTTTATTTGTTAGATATAATTTTATGGTTTATTTACTATCCTCTGCATGATTTTACAACATTTATATTCACATTTCGAAATGTACCAAATTATCTTTAAATTATTTTATCTCCCCTTTTTATTTTGAGCAATTTTAATTTGGCCTTGTCTCACGAATATTTTCTTTGCGTCCAAACATTTTTAATATCACTAATATATTTCACTTTATTTCGATAGATATTGGTCTAAGTGAAAAATGTTTCCTAATATGAAAGTTATTGCCCCTAAAAGAATACATTTGTCTTATTTGTTTGTAAAATTCTTTTAATTTCACAAAATAACTGAAAGTTCCCTAAAACATAATTAAATCCTGAACATTTGTCGTTTGTTGTAATCAAACGTACTTGTCTTAAAATTTTCTAAAACTCCATTGAAAATCCTATAAAATCGCAAGTTAAAAACACTGACCATATCTGCAGCTAAATTACCCAAGTTAGTAAAATCGACTCATTAATTGATGGAAATTTATACACAGAAGTTACTGCAATCTTCAATTATTCACGAAGAATCTTGAAATTTCCGACATTACTTATTAGAGGGATAATAATGCACTGGCGCTATGTAAGTATTAATTAGGCTACATGTGATGCTCATTAAATGTTCGGTACATTGTGACAACTTATATCCAGACATACTTCACACAGAGAAGTCGGTGTCCTTCGTGCAGAATCGAAGGACAGTTGACGAAGGTTATAAGTTTATTGCGGGATCTAGGAAATTGCATTGCACGGTGAGCATTGCAACCGCGTAACCCACTTACCTGATCGCTTGATGCACCTGAATGTAATTACAATTTTACTGAGTATGTACTGACTAACAACACGCGGATTTGTTCCATTTCAAGACTCTTCGAAACTAGATTTTATCCTCATCCCATATATTTCGTAAAATTATTTCGTATTATTGGTAATTGTGATTTGCACTCCCTGCCCGCGATTAATTTCTCATTTTAGCAAATTTTTTGGCCAGAAGATTATACAGAATAATTGAGAATTTTTAATTTTTGAAATATAGAGCCAATTGAAAAACTTGATGTCGTTTTTGATATCAAAAAAATACATGAAAAACGACCTTAATAGTTTTTAAAATAAAATTATTTAATATCGGGTGAAATTCCTTTCGTGAAATTACTTAATATTCCTTAAAATTACTTAAAATTCCATGAAGTCTCATTAAATGTTTTAAAATTCCTGAAAATTCCTTAAAGTCGCCAAAAATCTCATTTGGTATCTTAATAGTCCCCGGTATGACGTATCTTTTCGGAGACTTTATCGCTTTTAGTTCCTTTTTGGGAAGATCCTTTTTGTTGAAGCTACTTTAGAACCATGAATCGGTTCTATTTGAAGTAAATGTTATTTCTACATGCGAATTTAGCCTTTTATGAAATAAATATTGGTCATTTTGGGCAGAAAGGCAGTGAACCGAGGAGTATCATGTCGGTTTTGCCGCGCACTGAACAGACGTAAACATCGAATGCACGCTGTCGAAAGTACCGAAACGTTCACGATGGAATGCCGTTCGACTGGTGTTCCCCGTGCGCCATACCCACCATACGGTGACATACAGAACCAACCGACCAACCAACGAACTTCGCGCCGCGCCATGTCTCGAGCGCTTACGTAAGGAAATAACGCCGGTACTTTATATCTATACGAGATACATACATACACACATACATACGTATTCCTATATATATGTATATCTGCCTTCTCTTGAATGCATCGTCACATTCGCCACCAGTTTATATTATATCGCATTGCCGAACCTGACCGATTACTCTTATGCGCGGTTCACGACAATGACACAAATCTCCACGTGACTGCAGATAAACGTAGACTTATCACAAAATTTCGAATATTTATATATGTGAGTATAGAGATATTTTATATTTTTATAATATAAGAACCGATCAATCTGGACAACCAGATTTAGTTATAAGGGGTCCTGCTGTAAGTAAAGAGATAGAAATCAATCTATCCCAGTCTATCTTTACGCAGAAAAAATTTTAATTTCTTTCTATCCCTAAATCCATCTTCTTTAAGATTTCAAAGTTTTCGGAGGATTTCAAATGATTTCACGGGATTTTAAGAGATTTAAATATGAAAAATCAATCGATTTTCGTCGGATTAAAAGGGATTTCTGGGGATTTTAAACAGTTTTACCAGATTTAAGGAATTTTATAGGATTTCCAAGAATTTCCAAGATTTTAAGGGATTTAAACAATTGCAAGGTGCAATTTTAAAGATTTGAGGGGGTTTAAACAGATATTTAAACAATGAGTGACTCTAGAGTACGAAAAAAATTACTGATTTTAATATTCGTTGAGTAAAATGAAGAAATGAAATTTCAAGCGGTATTAACTCCAAGGTTACTTATAACTAAATCTGGTTGTCTAGACTGATCGGTTCTCACAAAATAAAAAATTTCTCTATACTCACCTACATTCTCACCAATAGTTTTAGTTTCGCCGCAACAATTTCACTCTAACTTCGTCTTTCATCCTCTGTCGCAGAAAATCACCAATTGTGGGCTTCAAATCCACCTTACTTCTTTTCTGGAACAATAAGTGAAATAATTTTATTCAACATATACTTAAAACATGGCAACACAGGTAAGGTTTATAATAAATTACTCGCTCTGATACATATACCTGTACCTACCCCTTTCACCTTGTGTTCTTTTTCTATCCCAACCTTTAACATTTGGTTCACACTTGGGTAAAAAGACCGCTCGGCATCCTTGAGTCCCAAAGAAATTCCCTGACAACTCAATAGACCTTTATCCTTTTTTTATCTACCACGTGTCTATTTTAAACATTACAAATTAATCGCTGAAAAGTATTGCTACACAACATAATGAATTTTATCAATAGATCCGTCGTCCATTGTACAAAGGAGATTAACTGCTACCGATTCCTCGCCTACGATCTTTTTTTTAACACCAATTATTCGGCGTTGATCTAAACCAGGGATGTCCACAGACCACTTCCAGTGCTTCCTCTGCCTTACTCTTCTTCCTTTCCTTCGCGCGCTTCTCTGAGCTCGCTCCCACTCCCACCTCGCTCCTCTTCTTCTCGTTTCGGATCGGGCGCTCTCGGATCCGTTCGGCTTCGATCGCGGCCGAGAGCTGTCGTGCTTCCACCTCCTCGATCCATCCTATTAAAGGCGGTAAAAGTGGGATTTGACGAGTTAAGAGGTTTTAGTTCTTTGTTCTTTCCATAGACATCCCTAATCTAAACCTAAGCGCCCACGTTTATTTGTTGTTGTAACTAGAAGACTCTCCGAACAATGTGGCTCTTTTTATTTAATTTCATAATTCAGATCAATAGGCATTGTTGTTCCTTAAGTTTATGCGTCGATAATGACTGGAAAGCTCAATGTCGATTACATTATAATCGCGTTAATGCTCGTTCGTTAGTTCCGGCGCTGGAATCTCTCCTTCGGCGATGCAATTCTCTCACCGGTAAATGGAATAACTGTTCGGAGATAATTGATGATCTTGATTTTAAATTGTAACTGATTGCAAATGAAACAGATTGCGATCGTTGTTGTAAAATGCTTGATCTATTACGACTTCCACAGTCTCCCACACCTGCCAACTACTTTATGCAATGCCTTTTAAGTCATTAAAAATGTCTTGTGAAATCATTTGAAAATCCTGAAACTATTTTTCATTCTTTTGAAATCCATAGAAATCTTCTTGAAATTGTTTAAAAAGACAAGTGAGAAAAAAAATAATGAGAATAAGCAAACGGTGCTTAAAACACTTTATAATGAAGTAAATGAGAAAAAATTGGTTGTTGGTTCTGTTTAAACGCAAAGTTTCTCGGTGTGACAGTACATACATGGCGTCTCGGTTAAGGCGTCATGCTCGTATTCAACTTACGTTCCTCTGCGTTCTTCTGAGCAATTACGAAACCATGGTTCTTCTCGCGCCGATTCGTCGAGCAAGTAAAAGGTAAAACGACCCATTGTAAGCGGTTTCAATGCCAAATTCCGATCACCGAGACTGATACGATACGCGAAATAAGTAATAGTAGGAGAGGGTAATAAGGATTACCAATTTGTCCCAAAGATCGCCGATTACGTCACACAATCGTGTCCTTTACTGAAAGCATCCATCGGGCATAAAATTAATCCATAAACTTTACTCATTTCAAAAATTATGTAGAAAGTTTAATATTTATTATTCAGCAATGTTGCAGCCACGTTGCTTGGCAAAATTGGCTACATTATCTTGCAATATTGCAGTAGCGTTGCTGCAATATACGAATCTTCTTTTCCTGACAATATTGGCGTATGATATCGTTGCAACTTTGCTGCAATCTTGCTGCAACTGTTCTGCAATGTTTTTGCAAATTTGAATTTTAAAATATTGATCGGGTGAGGATATTCATAATGTAGAAACGTTGCTATTATGATGAAAGACAATTTTTCAAAGTTGCAATGCAATATTGCAGCGAAGTTGCAGCAATATTACGTGTTGGAATGAATTGGTATTTGATCTCCAAGAAATTAAAGTGTACCTGGACAAGTTTCTTTGGCGATGATTAAAGGTGAGATTTTAATGGATGGGAGCGGAATAATCTATGATCATTTGCACGTTATCACGTAATAGTGTAGACGCAAACATAAGGCGCAAATTCACGTAGGCGATGATACATAATAAACAATGCGAACTACATTCCACCAGCATGAGTAATCAGGTTCTACCTACTCGTACCTCTTTGGCGTTCCTGTGTAAATTTAATTACTGAGCAATCTATCGACCAATTAAAAAAATTGTTACACACATCAAACCAGTTTTTATTGTTATTCATACTATGATTATTATTTTGCATTTGCTGGATAACAAAATGTGTGTAGATTATCTCTACAATAATGAGTATTGAGTGTACAATATTTTTTTATTTAAATTATAAAAATTTAGTTATCTTATACGTTTAGATATTTGTAAAATCATTAAGAAATTGTATCTATATGACAATGAAAATATTTTTATGTTATGTTATCTAAAATAACTCATCACGTTTTGAAAAAATTATATTCAACAATTTTTTTACATTCTCACCATTTAAGATAAAATTGTTGGTTCTCATTTTTTCAAAAAATATACTATTAAAATACTGCATGGAGTATCTTATTACAAAAAAAACAAATGGAACATTATAATTATTAATAATTGGTTGTAACGTCGGTGTAATAATCCTGTGCCAACTGGGGCATGAAAGACAGCATCTCAGTTAATTAAACTAGCTGTGAAGTTGTATAAATTAACTTTTGTGCTCATTTAATGAGATGAGCATTTTGCTTCCTCATAGAGGAAGCACTAAACATTAACACACAAGGAAATCTGTTACTTTCTTTCATTAACTTAGATTTATTTTGATTATTTGAAGGTTTTTAAGTACCTTATATATTTGGACTTTATGGTTTTAGAGCTACTTTGGGTCTTGTGTATAATATATTTTGGGCCTTACAACTTAGAATTTAGTTTAAATAAAACTTCATATATCAGTTGAGATTTGAAATGATGAATTCAGACCTTACCTATTACCACTAGTTGTATTTTTACTACATTATGTGGATCTATAAAGTATCCATCTAAATAAGAGAAAAAAAAAAAAAAAAAAAAAAAAAAAAAAAAAAACAGAAACGAAGTAAAAATAGATTGCAATAATTAACGAGCCATTAGGTCTATCATCGAAATCAGCGAAAGCACTTTTCGCAGCTTGGATACGGCTAATTTCTTCTTTGATTCTCTACCGAAGAATTCCGGCTTGAAACAGGTCATCGGATTCCGATTGTTCAGCCGTTGGGACGGAGATTCTCTCGCGACGATGCAAATAGAGTAACGCCGGGAGTGATTTCGTGATTTACCGTCGTCCGTGAGTTGAGAATTCAGGACCCGGTTTTCAGCCCACTCGCGAATAGATACTCTGAAATGCCAGTGTGATTTGTGGGACCGGTTACTGGACGCCATATTTGCATATTTCGATGCGAATTGTATACACTCTTTCGCTATTACAATTTCGTAACGAGATAGCGTCTTCGTTATGCGTAACGCGTTATAAATTGTCATGTTTCTCAATAAACAGACCTCGGAGGATTATAAAACACTTTGTGTTTACAAATAAAAAGTTTCCTGACAAACAAAAGTCAAGACAAGTCAATACGTGCTTTCGCAGCGTAAACACTGTGACAAATTTTTTTTCAACAATTAAACAACATAATTTAAGGTCAATAACACATTTTTCTGATTAATTTATCTTGAAGTATATTACCAAATTGTTCCATTTCAATCTTTATCGTTCTATCCATGTCTATCCTTAATCTAATTATCTCTATCCTTTCCTATCCTTTTTACAATCTACTTTTTACAATCTATCTCTCTTGAAGTATACTACCAAGTCTATTTATTCCTGTTTTGGAAGAGATAAACTAAGAGATAAAAAGGATAGAAGAGATATATCGAAGGATAGAAAGAGATAGGAAAAAATGCAGCCTAATGAAAATAATGGATACACATATAGATAGAAAAAGATAGCGTTTGATTGAAAAATATTCAATTCTGTTATTTTGAGGTAAGGACCAGTAATTCATCCACTTAAACTATGATTTCTTTCTGTTTTTAGTAAGGACGCTGGGCGTAGAGGCGGCGACATGAAGCATGCAGCATGCGTGGTAGCGGTGTCACGGCTGCGCGGTCCTGCCTTCAACCCCTGGTGTCCGCCAGTCGCTACCTCGCCGTACACGCCCTCCCAGGAGATCCTCTTTATTTTGTCGTCGAGGTAAGTTTTTTCGTTCTAGAAAAAAAAAAGAGAAAAAAAACGCCACGAAAAACGGTCAAATTAATACCTATCTGAAAAATATGGTGTGTGCCACGGGTGAAAGGCGTATTAAGTAAAATTAAAAGTCTTTCATTAAAAGTCATAGGCGAAAAATATTGGGATATTTGATCTAAAACATATGCAAAACGTATTTACTTTTGGCGGTTCTCTTTGAAGTGCAGGAATGCGAGAGCATATCCGGTGAAAGGACCGGAAATTACTGTAATATGTAGAGACGTCGTCGTTCTTCGTGATCTTGACAGCCACGGCAAGGTTATTTTCTCTTTTATCTACGGATAGTACGGAGCCACTAACGAGCTCGTTACGATCCCAATTAGAAACTTCTACCTCATCCTCCAACCCTTATACCTATCCCAACATTTGCAGATCTATCATCGAGACGCGTTTTTATCCAGGGGAGAAACTATCGTCTTATTAAGAAAACTAGCAGATGGATTTGACGTTGATGGTTCATAAATCTTATTGGCACTACACGAACGCAATCGACCGAAGCCAGTTTATGAAAATATTATAGTCCTCGATAGTCCTCATTTTTGCATCCACCACTTACTAACCACCAACACTGTTAATTGCATCCCCTCCCTATTTTCTAGCCACCGCCTACTGAGCTCCAATACTAATAGTGACAACCTCCCCCTAATTTTCTGGTACCGCCTATTGAGCTCCAATATTATCCGTGACATCCCCTCCCTATTTTCCATCCACCACCTACGGGACATCAATACATTATAAGCCCCCCTCTTTTCCGCCTACTGGGTTTCAACATACTAAGAGGCACTTCCCTCTTTTTTACGCCCACTCCCTATTTTTCGGCAACCACCTCCCCATTTTCAAACCACCACCTACTGAGCTCTAATTATGTAAGTGACGCCCCCTACCTATTTTCATTTGACCGCCTACTGAATACAAATACAGTAACACCCACTATCTATTGTCCCCGACCGCCTACTGAGCTCCAAAATGATATATGGCACCTCCTCTCTTTTCCTTCACCACCTACTGGCCATGGAAAATAATTTCCATCTGTCCCGAAGAATTTCCGGTCAGTTTTGAAGTCGATGTTTCCCATCTATATTAATTTTGTCTGGTCGGTAAATCAAGTGAAGTTCGGTAAATTAAGTGAAGATGGAGCTGCATATCACTTCTTATTGTTAGTGTATGAAATAAAGTTGGCGCTAAATTTAAATGCTTTTTTATCAAATGAGATGAGAGAAACCTTTGCATTTTTTAGGAATGGATTTCATAAAATATGTAACAATTTTCTCTACCATTAATGTTCTAAAGGTTATACAAACAACATTACAAAAATATATATTTACTTTTATATTACAAAAATTTTTGCAATGTTAATTTTTCAAGATTGAATTGCACAAATAAATTTTTCTCTAATCGAGAAGAACTTCGGGTACTTTCCTTATTAGGACAACGGTAAACCGTTATTTTATCGAGAACTTTTGAAAGGGCACTTGTTTTTATATTGAAACGACCTTGATGTCTGTCATTTTATCTCCTGAAAAGTGTTCAGGAATTTAAAGTGATCTTTACTTCAGAATTCTCTTTAACACACCTTTAACTATAATAAAAATCAATTCTGGGTTTCGATGGCCTGACAGATCTTACGTACAATGATTCACCTAAAAATATCCAAGCTAAAAAAATCATTTTAACTTAAAGGTATGTGGTAATTAACATAGTTTTTCCAATCAAGATGTCGTACCAAGATGTGGACTGAAGCAATGATTATGGAGAAGAGCTGAAGTCATGTTAGAATGAGGTTTATTGTCAAGGTTTCCATAAGTATGGTTAGATCGTTCGAGGCTATTGCCTCGCGTTGTTAGAACAACCACCTCGGTAGGAAGAATATAAGGTATGCCGGCGGTGCAGCGTACCTTCTCACACGATACCATCTACCTAATTATACTGAGGCTCATTTGTAACGACGAATCTGGATTCTTGCTCGAGGAAATTCTTCGTTCTGCTTCGAAAGCCTCTAACCTTCTTCGATAATAGAAAAATCTGTTTCAAAAGCAAACTCACGTCGCTTAGAAAAATAATCTTCAACTTGGAATGGCTATAATTAAATTTGACAGAACTGAAATTAAAGCTAACGTACATTTTAATTTCGTTCCAGCTTCATTTTATTTCACGATAAAGTTCTGAAAAGCTCAGTAGGCGGTTAGTGGAAAATATGGAGGGTGTGTCACTTATACTATTGAAGCTCAGTGGGCGGTGCCTTGAAAATAGGGGCGGGGTGCTACTTAGACTTTTTAAGCTTAGTAGGCGGTTGTTGAAAAAGGGGTGGGTACCACTTACTGTATGGAACCAGTAGGCGGTGATTAGAAAAGATGGAGTTTCCGCTATCTGTATTGGAGCTCAGTAGGAGGTTGATGAGGAAATTCAGTAGGTGGTACGGGGACAACGTGAGCCGTTTTTTAGGCCCAGTAGGAGGTGGTTTGAAATAAAGAGAGGGAATAAGACTTGCTCTAGTGAAACCCAGTACTCAGGAATATTTTTTGACATTTCTCGGTTGAAAGGTGCGGGACAACCTTGAGCCTGCAGGAAGGAGGGATCTTTATTCTGATAAATTTGATGCATTAAAAGGACTGAGGGGATAGCGCCAGTTGAATGCAAAAATCGCGGAACCTCGAGATTGGATCGGTTATAAATCTTGGACGGCAGGTTGTTTGGACGAAGATTTTATGGGCGGCCTTAGAGATATGCGGTTCAGAGATTCTGACAAGCCTCGAGTCTTATTGCGTTAGGCAACTTATCTCCCCTATTTCGCGTATCCACTGTCTTAGATACGACAGGAATGCGCTATACATATAATATAAGGGGTCCTTTTCTATTTGCCAACTTGCTTATATACGCAATATAAAATGATCACGCAAGCCGAATGCCGATACTTGTATGTATAATACACGATCGTCTCTAATTGGCCGACACAAATTCGCTGGTATGCAAAGACCGTAAATCATTCGTAGATTGATACTGTGCTTGGGACGTGCGTTTTACTGCAAGCCAGATTAGCCACCAAGAGGAATGCGGATGAGTGTAGGTGCGTTTCCATCTCCAGCTGTGGGATTCTACACTTCCCTGAAGCTCATTAGCATATTGAATGTAAAAAAAAAGAAATTCTAAACAGGGTGTTCTAAATCACTATAAAAATGGAGAACTAGTATCTTTTTGGGCCTTGTATTTCAAACTTTATTCTATGGTCGTACTTTGGGTCCTCTAGTGTTTTTGACGTCATACAGTTTGGGTCTCATATTTTTTCTTATATTTTGGGCCATTTTATGGTAACATTTTGGATGTTAAATTTTGGGCCTCTAAATTTCTATACATATATTTTTGGGACTTATATATTGGACCTATTTTATGTCATATTTTGGTTTTATTTTGAGTGTTATCGTTTGGAACTAATATACTTTTGAACTGATATTTTTGGGTCTTGTATTTCGAACTTTATTTCGTAGCCATACTTTGGGCCTTATCGTTTTTTGGGGTCATACATTTTTGGCCTCATAGCTGTGGGACTTATATTTTGGATTTTTTGGTGGTCACATTTAGGTGTTACATTTTCGATCTTAAATTTTTTTAATTAAATTTTTGGGACTTATATATTTTGGGACTCATAAATTTTGGGTCTCATATATTTGGATTTTAAGTCCCACATTTCAGGCCTTATTTTGGGCCCTATATTTTTGAGCTCGTGTATTTTTGGCCTTTTTCGAGAAAATGAATATTATCCCGTTTTTATTACTATTAAATGACAAATAATTCATAAAATACGAAAATTTTACAACTCGACCTTTTTCTGACCCTGACCTATGAACAATTGCACGTAAATCAGGATTAATTCTCACTACTCTAATTCTAAAAATGTGAAATATGAATAACAGCTTCGCAATCGTAGCTCAGCATGAGAGACTGGTATGTGGTACGCTTTCACCGTTTACAATATTCATAGGTTCACGTGGTGCTGTTATATGTTATTACGTACGAGCACGTATATAACAAACGTTGTTTCACGTTCACGAAGGAAGCCACAATATATAATGCCGCGTCCAATTTCAAACGCGATAAGAATCAAAATCTTTAATGTTGACTTTGTACAATCAGTGGCACAGTTTTTGTATAATAGAAATCGAAAATTTAAAAATAAACTTCTTTATCTAAAATTCATTCTAATTTTAAGTGACGAATTCTATTTTGGGCCTTATATTTATAATTTTATATTTGGGCCCCATATTTCTGGTTTCGTGTATTTTGGGCCTTATATTTCGGGCAGATTTTCGGTCTTTGATTATGGGAATTATACATGTAACTTCACTTATTTTTCTGCTTTTTAATTTTGGGCCTTGTTTTGGGCTTTATATTTTTCAGTCTTACGCTGCCAAAACTATTTTGGACTTATATTGTTGAGATTTTAATTTGGGAACCTTATTTTGGGATCCTAAATTTTGCACCTTACATTTTTGGACTTATATATTGAGTCCTATGTGTGGTCGTATTTTTGGTCTTGTGTTTTTGGGACATATTTTTGTAACTCATATTTTGGGCCTTATACTTTTAGGAAAACATAGTCGACATTTAAAGTGAATAAACTTGTTCATATGAAATTCACTCTAAATTTAAATGACGAATTATAATATTTTCAAACGATTTATATGAATTTCTTTTTTATTTTTAGGCCAAATCGAGAGTAAAAGAGGTTTATGCGCAGACATGCCTGCTTCTCGGCCAGCAGGGCATGCGAGACTGCGAATTATTCGGCCTGGCAATTCTTTCCGGTAAGTTAGCTATCAAGTGTTTTATTATCATCATTTTAAAATATTGAAACGTGAGATAAATGCAGTTTTCAACGTTGCTGTAATAACGAGAATTTTTTACATGGAGAATGGCTGAAATCATATTTACGAAGTGAAACTAAAATTATACTTTTTACTCCCTAGGGAATAAAAAGTATTGTTTATTCTCCAGAGATTAAAAATTATTTTTGTCCTAAGGGACTAAGCGAGACTAAAGCACTGCTTTTTACTTCCTAGGGAATGAAACTTTCTTTTTAGTCCCCAGGGAATGAAAGGTTTTAAATTTATACTTTTTATTCCCTTGGAAACGAAAATTATTTTTTAACCCCATCTAATATTAATGGCTATGAAAAACGGCTGAAATTATGTCCATGCGAAACTAAAGTTATACTTTTTATTCCCTAAGGAATAAACACACGTTTTACGTTATTGTCTCCGGTGAGAAAAAAATACTTTTTATTTCCTAGAGAGTAAAAAGTACTTTTTAGATCTTAGGAACAAAGCGAGACTGAATCTCTACTTTTCATTTCCTAGGAAATAAATTTACTTTTTAATCCCTGGGGACTAAATGAGGCTAAAACTCTAATTTTTATTCCCCAAAGTATAAAATGTACTTTTTAAACCGCTTGACGATCTCCACCCACATATCATTTTACACCAAGAGAAACCGTAAAAAGTAAAACTGCATTTCTCATTATCGAATTGTTACACGGGAGAATTAGCGCTTCAATTAACATTTTTTTTTAGTGAATTCCCGGCAATTGCGAAATTTACCCGATAGGGAATTGTCGTAAGACCTGCTTAGGATAAAAGTAAAGAGCGAAAGATAGAAGAAGAAAAGGAGAAAAAGTTAAAGAAAACGTACAAGAGAAAAAGAGAAAGAAGCAGAGAATGAAGTATAGAGAGAGGAATTGCAGAATGGTGCAACAAGAGATTGAAGGAAGGAAGGTCCGGCGACCGGCGAGGCGGGAAAGGGGTCCCCGAAGTTGCATAAACATTAAGCGAGTCTGAAGCTCTTGACTAATCTTGAGGTCTTTCTGCATACCGTAGTCAAACCGTAGTCCTTGCGCTCTCCACTCCTCTTTCCTTATCGCGCTCTCGCCCTTCGCCCCACTTCGAGGTCAGAGCCGGTCCAAACTGGCCTCCCCACCACGGCCCTTCTTGAGCCTCATAGGGCCCTGCGGGGCCCCTTCCCCCTTCACCTCTACCGTCCGTAGACATTCCGCCAACCCCATCACCACGCGATGAAGCTGGCGGGTTTTGAGACGCGCGAGGCACGGTACGACAGAGAAAAAATGCACCTGAAAAACCAGAACAAGTACAAAAAAAGGGGGCCTCAGTGGCCTCACACATGCGCGAGTTCGCATATCTAAAAGCGCACATGGCCAGCTCGCCGCTCAGTGTATATAATTGTGTTCGTACCGTCTTTCTCCCGTTCGTCTTTCTTCGTTTTCCTCTTTCCTCTTTCTTCGTTTACCCTCCACCCGCCCCTTTTCCACAAATGGGTCCCATTTCTCTCTCGCTGTACTTCGTTCACTCGTCTCTTTCATCCCTTTTTTCTTTTTTTTCTTTCTTTTCCTCTTCCTCTTTCCTCACTCGCTCATTCCACTTCGCGGGCCGCTCGACTCTCACCGAGCAAAATGACATGGGCCATCGCTGGGTGCATTTTCGTAATCACCGGCATATCTCGCTTCGCCGGTCGTTTGGCTAAAAATAGAAATCGTGAGGTCGCCCCTGCGAGGATGTAGGAGAGCCTCAAGGGCCCGGTCTGCACTTTCGGCACGAATCTCGAACGTGTGTAATGGTGTATCTGTATCTGTTTCCCACTTCCGCAGGCGTTGGGCTTTACGCTCTCGAATGTAATACATTTTTTTTTATTTCATTCTTATTTATCTTCGGGAGATAAAGTATGATCTAAAAATAGGTTTAAAAATTGATTTTGAATTCTTATTTTTGGGCCGGTTAAACTTCCGAAAACGGTCCACCTTAGATTTCCTTGAAACTAGGTATACCTATGTATTTTGATGCGCTGATTACGAATATGATAATTGAATTTTATCAGTGGGCCTTATATTTGGGCCCTATATTTGATTCTTACATTTTTTGGCCTTAAATTTTACCCTATATCTTTACCTTTACCTTGTATATTGAGTCATATATTTTGGGCCTCACATTCGAGGTCCTATATTTAGGCCTTGTAGTTTGGGTCCTATATTTGGATATAATGTGCACTTGCACACCTGAAGAAAGAGGAATAAGTAACAAAAGAATAAAAATAGTCTAAAAGCGCCCATGTATGGAATTCAGGTATGCGACCCATCACCCTAAGATGACGCGTCACTCGAGCATATGGGGTGGTAGGACTAATGCGGAATGCAGCCGTCACTACTGACCATTGCCTGTCGAACCACCTTTCATGGAGCTTCGGTCTTCGGGCCAGACCCGTCAACACGAAAGAACGGACCTATCGAATCGAACGAGCAATCTCCAATCAAATTCTTCACCACTGGACGATGTTGTGTCGTTCGAATTCCATTAAGTCACTCTAATGAAAGAGATCTTGTATCAAATTGTTCATCTTTTATTTCTTCATGGATTTCACTCAAATTAACTTTGCTAAGCCTGATACGCATAAGTCCCAAAAATACAAGATCCATAATACAGGACCCAAATGCATGACCCCAAAAATTACGGCCCAAGTAAGATCAAAAATATAATATGTCTGTCTGTAATACCCAATAAATTAAGTTGAATAATATAAGGTCCAAATTTAGGACCCAAGTATAAGACCCAGAAACAAGAGCCAAAATAAATACCAAAATAAATACCAAAATGTATGACTCGAAATAAAGGTTCCATAAATATAAGACCCAAATATAGTACTCAAAATGAAACCCAAAATAAAAGACCAAAATATATTAATATATGACCTTAAAAATATAAGGCCCAAAATAATTCCAAAAAACCAAAATATAGAATCCGAAATC